>JAQFVV010000303.1:643068-1122473 GCA_028023455.1 Epiperipatus broadwayi
CGCATATTTTAAATTGACATTTCTAAACTAGTTTAAATATTCTTGTTTACTTTCATAACAAAACACTGGTATTTATCTAATTTAACTAATAATATTGATATAAGGATCACGCACATATTAACTCATGACACACACATAATAATATTAAAGTATTACATAGCATTTGAAATTTAATCACACACATCAATAGTTCATTTATGTATGATATCGAGTTCATATAATTAGACTCTTGGAGGATTCGCACGAATTAATGAAATGCAATGGCTATTACAGTATAAACGAAAATAAGCAAATGTTTTACCTAGGATTTTGAACGTAGATTTAACACTTTGTTTTTTCTTGTTTGTTGTTTCTTCCAGTATGAATGGTTCCAGTATGAATGCTTCCAGCCGGCTGGGATGTTTCCTTGCTGAGTTTCCTGATTTTCACGATTATTACTATCGGAGACAATTAGATACTGACGGAGATTTTCTAAGATGTTAAGCTGACATTATTTCACGGGCAGATCTGCTGTTTTCTCGGACATCTGGGCTGGAGGTAAACGTGCATTCCCAAGATCTTCTCAACACTGCATTTTGTTTGTTAACTGCTTAATTAATTTCCGAACTGCACTCTCTCAATAACTTTGTGAACTGATCTCACTCAATTAATTTGTGGAACTGAATTACTGTCCGATAAAAAGGTCTATTTATACCTGCGCCTTGTTGTCTTTCTGATATCTCTGGCAAAGATCTGTTGTCAAATTCCTTATCAATTAATCCTTTGATAAACGTGTTTTGGAAGATTGCTTAATTAGTAATAGCCATGCAGAGATGTTGTTTTATATTTTAATTAATAACCATTGCCGTGTTTTTTAATAATAATCTTCTTTAACTTTATAATAACATTTATTCTATTGTTGACAATCGCACATATATACGGTCATATATTAGTTTTAACATTATTTTTTCTTTAATTAAACTTGAATGAAAAGAGATTTGTGTGTTTTAACTTTTTAAATTATATTTTTACGAATACTAAAAAAAAAACTATTTAATTCTTATCTTTTTTGAAAACAAATTGAATAAACTCTTCAACATTTAATTTTATGTTTTCTTTAACGAAAGATTACTTTAATAATAATTTTAGATAAAATTATATGTGCCTATATCAATATAGGTACATTACACCGCCCTTCCTTTTGAGAGTAAAATGTGTCATTTTTGACCATTTTATCTCTGACAACATTAAATCTTAATTTATTATTCTTTCTAAGTTTGCTTTTTGGTATCTTTTCCTTTCCATACTAAGGGCAATCTCCAATTATGCTTTTCTTCTTTCTATGCTGGTAACATTGCTTACAATGTTCGTCCTGGATAATGACCATGAGGACAAACTAAATTTGTGGCACAGGGATCTTTTGTAAATGAAGCTTCGGCTGCCGATTCTCTTGATCGGACTTTGACTAAGAAAAGGTGGCTGCAAATGGCAGGAATTTCAACTGTCCATTTTCGACTTACGCCCTGGAAAACGATTGCCGATTCTCTTGATCGGACTTTGACTAAGCAGCTGCAATGGCAGGAATTTTCAACTGTCCATTTCCGTCTTACGCTTTGGAAAACGAGGTACGAGATATGGGGATTCTCCCCCAAAAAGTGACTTACGACTTACTCTGGTTGTTGCCAGTGCACTTTTTAAAAGAGGAATGATCCCGGCCAATCCATTGCGGGTACTAGAATTTATCCAGTCGAGAGCTTTAAACTTAATCCTTATCTATCTTATTTCAATACTACCCTCATCCCTTTAGATTCGAACCCTTATACGCTCCTAATACAACTTAGATTGACTTTCATTTATATTATTTTTAAATTCATTACGAACATTATTTTTACGATACTTATTTTAAACCCATACGAACATTACCCATATTTATTTATGCTACAATATTATTTTGAAACTATCACGGACACATATTTATTTATATTACAATATTACTTTAACCCATTACTTTAACTTATATATTATCATGCATGTACTCAGAAAAAAACTATTTTGCTTTATTATGATTCATTCATTATTATTTTACTAGAGATTTTTTTTTATATCTTATTTTAAACAATTTATTTACATCCTTTTCTTAACTTACGGTATTCAAAACAAACTTTTATTTTAACATGCGTATATTCAAAAAACTATTTTATTTTACTACGAATATTTTATTTATTTTCTGTTTTTATTTTATGTATTTCCGTTATTTTATTCATTTATTTAATTCTACAAACATTATTTCTAAATCCTTAATTTGACCCATTTATTTAACTTGATTTTTATTTATTTGAACTGTTTATTTATGAACATTTCCTTAATTAATATGTGCGTGGAGAAAAAAATCTTTTATTTTGCGAAGCCTCCATTATTATTATTTCTTGCAACATTTCATTTATTATTATTCATTTATTTTTAATTTTATTATTTTAGTTTTAAATAGAAGTTTCAGATTTAAACTTCTTAAATTATTGACATTAGAATAATCATATTCCTGCTCATTGTCCATTTCCGGTCCTTTTTGTTTATTTCTTTTACTATTCCGCCTGTTTACTATCTTTTAAATATGTCCGGTGGTTCCTTCTTTCTTTCTACAAATTCTATAATATAAACTAACTTTCCTCTCTTATCGGTTCCGTTTTTATATTTATTGCTTTATCTCTTTCTCTTTCTGTTCTGTTTTCGACTTCGTAATTCAGAAAACCTTTATACCTAGACAAACTCCGAATTACTTCAATCTGGGAATATTTTTTTCTACGCTTTCTCTTTGTTTTAAATCTACATCTACAGTGAATGCGAACGTTTACTTTAAACCTTTTATTTTTAATTCTTTGTAAAAACTTTTCTACACTATCTACTACCTTGAACTTATGTTTTTCTTCTATTTCTTGATCTACATTTGTGTCTACTTTATTTATCACAACGCTATCTGATTCTAATTCAATTTCTACCTCTTTCGTGACCTCAACTTCTTGACTTTCTTTAATTAAATCTAACTCTATAACTTCTTGGTTCTTCTCTACCTTTACCGTTATCTCACATCTTATTTCTCTTACTTCTGCTCTGAGTTCTTTAATTTCTGTTTTAACCTGACTAATTTCTTCTTTCAATTCTGCTTTGAGTTCTAACTGACTTTGCTCAAATTTCTGACACAATTCTTGTTGACTTTGTTTAAATTCTTGACGCATTTCTTTTATCAATTCTGCTTTGAACTCTTGCATCATATTCATCATCATTTTCATCATCATTCGCGTCTCAGATACTTCTTCTTTCTCCTTTTCTACTAACTGGGGATTTTTAAAATATATTGGGCTTTCTTTCGGATCCATTTTCGAAAATTTCAATTTTAAAGTACTAGCGCTTATGTTAAACTAAATTTAAATACAACTTATTTATTTATTTTTCTTACTAAGACGGAAACTCACGTAACTCCAGACTTTTGTCCTTTTCGCTACCCGCTCTTAATGCTTTAACCCCGCCCAAATATCAGCTGTCTCTGATTTGATAGCATAAATGTCAAAATCTCTTTTCATTTCGAAAAAAAAAAGTTTTCGGTCAATTCTTTTTTTAAAATTAAAACACTTTTACATACGTAATTTAACTTTTGTATAAAACAAATTTTTCAAACAAGAAACAAAGTACCTCATTACTATTGTTTCTTAGGTTCAGCCCCACGATTGGGTCTAGCCATTTGAACCGGGTTCAAATGTGTATTCGAAACACCGGTCTCTTAGGCAGAGAAGAACATACTCGGAGAGTATGTATGCCCAAACGATAGCTATAAAGTATATAACTAACATTACATTTCCAGGACATAACTTCTTCTCGACTGTTGAGTTCAACACCAAGTTCAAAGCACTTTTTTTTGTTTGTGTATAAACACGGGCGCCAGCTATCTATTCAAGGATGAATAAATAACGCACTTTAAGCAATGGCCACTAACTCAACGCCTAAACCCACGACTAGCTCAGTTGTTTGTAATCACTAATAGATTATACTTAATTAGTGATTAAAAGAATTAATAAAAGAATTTGTTAAAAAGAATTGATAAAAAGAATTGATAAAAAGAATTTGGTAAAAGGATTGATAAAAAGAATTGACCGACAAATAAAGTTTAATTTTAAAGATAATTTATTAACTAACATTTATTTACTAAATTTAAACATTCTAATAAAACACACGCATATTTTAAATTAACATTTCTAAACTAGTTTAAATATTCTTGTTTACTTTCATAACAAAACACTGGTATTTATCTAATTTAACTAATAATATTGATATAAGGATCACGCACATATTAACTCATGCACACACACATAATAATATTAAAGTATTACATAGCATTTGAAATTTAATCACACACATCAATAGTTCATTTATGTATGATATCGAGTTCATATAATTAGACTCTTGGAGGATTCGCACGAATTAATGAAATGCAATGGCTATTACAGTATAAACGAAAATAAGCAAATGTTTTACCTAGGATTTTGAACGTAGATTTAACACTTTGTTTTCTTCTTTGTTTTCTTCCAGTATGAATGGTTCCAGTATGAATGCTTCCAGCCGGCTGGGACGTTTCCTTGCTGAGTTTCCTGATTTTCACGATTATTACTATCGGAGACAATTAGATACTGGCGGAGATTTTCTAAGATGTTAAGCTGACATTATTTCACGGGCAGATCTGCTGTTTTCTCGGACATCTGGGCTGGAGGTAAACGTGCGTTCCCAAGATCTTCTCAACACTGCATTTTGTTTGTTAACTGCTTAATTAATTTCCGAACTGCACTCTCTCAATAACTTTGTGAACTGATCTCACTCAATTAATTTGTGGAACTGAATTACTGTCCGATAAAAAAGGTCTATTTATACCTGCGCCTTGTTGTCTTTCTGATATCTCCGGCAAAGATCTGTTGTCAAATTCCTTATCAATTAATCCTTTGATAAACGTGTTTTGGAAGATTGCTTAATTAGTAATAGCCATGCAGAGATGTTGTTTTATATTTTAATTAATAACCATTGCCGTGTTTTTTAATAATAATCTTCTTTAACTTTATAATAACATTTATTCTATTGTTGACAATCGCACATATATACGGTCATATATTAGTTTTAACATTATTTTTTCTTTAATTAAACTTGAATGAAAAGAGATTTGTGTGTTTTAACTTTTTAAATTATATTTTTACGAATACTAAAAAAAAAACTATTTAATTCTTATCTTTTTCGAAAACAAACTGAATAAACTCTTCAACATTTAATTTTATGTATTTTCTTTAACGAAAGATTGTTTTAATAACAATTTTAGATAAAATTATATGTGCCTATATCAATATAGGTACAATATATATATATATTTTATACTAATCATTTAAAATAAATTCTGTATCATTAATAATTTATATATGATAATTTCTTACTATAACCTAAGATCTTGGAAAGCAATATACAAAAATATAACAACTTAAATTACAATGATTGTTTTGATTCATTATCAATGATTTTAATATAAATACTTTTATAATATAATTAGAAGAATGTTAATGATTGAGGATAATAAAATATCTATTCTTCTTTCAATTGAGGAAGATGTATAATGAACCTTTTTTCTTATAATTTACATAGTATATTTAAAGATTATATTTTTGTCAACACAAATATGAGAATGTTATTATCTTCATATAAATATTATATGCTTTCATTATGGGTTTATGATTTAGATACTAATTATTAAAAAATTATTCTGTAGTATATGCACGAGGAGAGCTACAAGATTTTTTCCATGTGACCAAGAATTTTCTGTAATGTTTTTTTTTTTTAAATGGCTATTTATAGTCAACTTTCATAATTATTCAATATAATCAATAAGAAAATATAACCATTTGTAACAAAATATTAAAGCAATTTGAAGTTGATTTAACAATAAAGAAAAATATGATTTTTAAATTTTCAAATTAAATATTGTTATATATATATTGTAACAGATGAAACCGACAACAGAAGGGAAAGGGTATCGTTTAAACTAACATACAGGTTGCTCATTTGATTACAATATCTGCTTTAGTTATTCATCACTTTACTTTTTTTTTTGTTAAAATGTTATGGGACAATCTGATATAATCATCATCACATAATCTGACCCATGGCACTCTCTACATCAATCCAGATTTCAACCTCTCATATATTGATACATAAATGGAGTATATCTATAATTTTAAACAATATAATTTTAAATTTACAACATTATGTCATGTGACTACTTGTATAATTCTAATTACACAAATCACTAATGATGACCAATAAATCTAGAACTACCTAAGTACCATTTCAAATTAAAAAATAATATAATCTGCCTAAAGAACATTTTATATACACCCATTCTTTGCTGGTTGCTTCTTTAAATCTTAGTACTTTCTCAAGAGAAAGCAAGAACTTTAAGGGATAATTATAAATTATAAAACTATTTTCTAGTACTGAGATCAAATCACATGCATATAAGCTGAATTTTAACAGTAAAATAAAAATAAAAATTATTTAATCAAACATCTAACTATATATATTTAAACACACATGATATACAAATATAAATTGAGATTAAATATAAAATTTAAAAAATTAATATACTCTACTACATTTAATTAATCAAATATATATATATAAGGGTTTATATTAATAATTACTATTTAAAATATTTTATCTTACGATTAAAATAATCAGACTGACCTTACAAAGGTATGGTATCATGTTTATGAAATTTTTAATATTATAAATGCATATATGTAAGATTATTAATTATTATTTAGTTCTGGAATCTTAATGACAAATAGAAGGAGGCTTCTTATTATGACAGGATAACAAATAGGACTTATGATTTGATCATCTGTTCTTTCACTTCATGCAGTTAACATGTGATAATCTTCTACAGGAGGGCTACATGTTCCAGAGTCTGACTGGCACACATCAGATTTTAACAATGCATTCTTACTGATTTCATTTTACTAATTAATTCAGTCATCTTTGATTAATGATAAGAAACAGGCAAATACTAATTTTGGCTTCAAATGCCAATGGTTTTCAATCATTCTGCCTAAAAACTATACTTCATTTATGATTTGTCCCAGATTGTCTCTACATTGTAACCAATATTGTCCAGCAGAAAAGAATAGCAAAGAAAAAAAACAAGAGTGACTTGTCTACCTCTTTATATCCTTTTCATAATAATATAATGCTACCCTCTCCAATCACAATTTTATTCAATTTAATCTTATTTTTATTACATTACTAATAAGTTCTTTCTTTTATACAACATAACTAAGTTAAAAAGATAAATTGCAATCAAGGATTGATTATAAGTATAATTAAATTAAAATAAAATTTTATATCTGCTTTCCTTGTTATCTAAAATACAAACAAATGAAAATAATATAAATTTTCTTTCCTTATCTTCAACTAATATAAATTAATTAACAGATTATTTTTAATTATATTAGAAACAACATTTTGTATTACTTTTACTTTATAAATTATAAAAAGTTATATTTTCATTACATAGAAATATATATATGTACTTAACATCATTTTATGATTATACTTAAAACAACAAAAACAATTAAATTTCATAATAGAAATTATGTACAATTAAAATTGTAGTGATAAAATGCATAACAAATAATTTTTACCATTAATCATTCCCATTATTAAGTTATATTTTTGAGTTACTTTATTTTTATTTATTAGTATAGTCTTTATAATATTGAATGACATCATACTGATCTCAGTTTGATACTGTTACAATGCCCCCCCCCCAAAAAAAAAGATGAGATAATGAAAATTACCTATTTCCCTTTCTCATTTTAATATCTAAATGAATTATTCATTGGCTCATACATGGATTTTTTTTCATGAAAAGTATATATAGCTAGATTACTGAAGTGTAGAGATAAAAGATATATGTATTATAGAAATTGCTGGAGTTAAATGACATACCTCCATACTCTGTACAGATCCATGTACTCTAATGGTCCCATAACCACCATCCCTGAGATACTGGGATAGAACAGGTTGAGTGAATCCCTCAAATAAAAATTGAGGAATCAATGTAAGTATGTTACTGGTATAATAACCAGTAGATTAGTGCTTGAGGTTGATAACCCAACACTCACAAATACACCAGGGACAATTAAATATATATATATATATATATATAAGGAGAAATACTCTGCCAGAGAAATATATGAATAGTTAGTAGCAGTTATGCAAAACATTTATTGTAGGCCTATTCATTCTGATATATTTAATTAATACAATACGGAATAGAGCTGTTATGTGTATTGATTCTCTCATTAACAATTGAAATGATACTAAAGGGATTTCTAATGGTGTGTATCAATATTGGGTCCATAGAGGTTAGGTGGTGACTAAATGTCCATCACTAGGCTAAAAGGGATACTTTCAAATAGGGGACAGGGAATTCCCATTACAATGGACTCCCAATGATGGGACTTCAAAGGAAGGAGTGTGTAGAATAGGAAGGATGAAAGAATCAGAAACTAATAAATAAATAAAATAAATAAAGTAAAATCTGAAATGTAGAAAAGATTAAGTGAGAGATGTGGATAAAGGGAGAGAGTTTCAGATAAATAGGCAGGGCAAAAATGATAGGCAATACTATACTTCAGAGGCTGGAAAGTGAGTCCAGCATACTGTTAATAAATAGATAAAAACAAATTATAAATCAAAATAATAAAAAGGATAGGGAGAAGTAAGTCAAAGTAATGGAAATAGTAATCAGTTGTATAATAATAACGCAGATGAAAACAAGATCACAAAATAAAAAGAAGATATTAAAGACAAGGAAAAAAACAGGGATAATGGAGTTGTTGGTAAAAAAAATTTCAGAAACTCATGGAAATGAAGTTAAAGTTTGGAAAAATATGAAGAAAGATTGATATGATATTAGAAAAACAAGATAAATGTGATCTAAATATTGTGGCATTGGAAAAAGAACTTTACAAAAAAAAAGAATGGAAGAAGATAAAGTAGAAATAAAGGGTAACACTAGCAAAGTAAAAGAACAAACTGAGGGAGAAAATGTGACTTTGGAAAAAGAAAATGAGGGCTTAACCATGAGGGATAATATAGCAGGATGCCAACCATCTATAGGCAGAGGCTTTCCATCACAGAGTAGCATAAACCAGTTTCTAAAGATTAGGACATTCACTGGACAGATAGGGGAGGCACCTGTTTAACATCTAATGAGCCTGTGAAAATATTTCATCATTAATCCGATGTCAGATGAGAGCAAATTAGCAATCGCATGTAGTCATTTGTGTGGAAATGCACAGTCATTGTAGGCTTTGCTGTTCCACCAATCTGAAACCTTCTGAGAATACCAAGAAGCAGTCAGGGACATATTTTGATTGAAGGAGCATCAGATGTTAAGGTATCATACTTTTATCTCACTTTTAAAGATTATAATATTGCAAGTTTTTGAAATTTTAAACTTATTATTTATTATTCTGATATAAAGACATCAAGAACCAGCCTTCATCACTTTTTCTGGGTGATATTCAATGCTTGCTTCTTTATTATTAAATATTTTTGCCTATATATTTGTTTTCTGTTCTATGACCTTAATTTTTTTTTGATATGTTTTTCCATTTAATATTTCCTTTGGTTTGTAACCCTATTGCTTTCCATTTATGTAATATATAATTATCATTATCAGGAATGTAAAATTATAATAAATTATATAGATAGCAAATTGATGTATCAAATGGGCTGCACTCATACTTTGACACAAATTACTTAATTGAAAGTATATTAATATTTTTTATTAGTTATTCATTAGATTAGCTCATATAAGGTAGGAAATGTTTTTATCCATTTTTAACATTTTGTGGAGGGTTGTAATCATAAGCATATGACCAAAGACATGAGAAAAAGATCTATGATCCCCAAGTTGCACATTTCATGCTGAACCAGCTCTCATCAATTGCCCAGACCGCATATCTTTATTATTGTTTACTATATAAATAAACAGCAAATTATTAGTTTAATTGACATGTCAAAGCTGCTGCCCTCACAACTTTGACACAAATCACTTAATGAAAGTATAATAATAATTTTTATTAGTCATTCATTAGACTAAGAGATGATCCAATAATGAATATTTCTGTAGTGTAATTTTCACTACGTCACTCTCATGCAAGATAGGGAATGGTTTCTATCTGCTTTTAATACCTTGTGAAGTGATGTAATCATAAACATGTGACCAAAGACATATGAAAAATATATTATGATCACTAAAATGCACATTTTTTAATCATAGATAAATATTTTGATTTACCATTTTCAGGGCATATGGAAGCATTCAGGTCCACAATTAAATATTTAAATGTAGTAAGACAAAAAGAAAAGATTATCTACTTCTGATGATGATCAACACACACAATATAGGTCAGATGATAAATAAATACAGATTTAACATAGTAGTGAGTCAATAAATAACAGTTTTAGATTAATTTACAACATATAAAGTATAAAAAAAACATTAGTTGATCAAATTAAATAAAACTTATGTTGTTTGACCCTTTAGTGCTCAAAGATCACCTGATGACCAAAGTTGTTCACGTATTATTTAGAAAGTTTCTTATTTCCTTCTTTAAATACTCATAGGTATTTTCTTTCTTCAAGATCTTCATAAATGTTTTTTTTTTTTGACACCATATCTACTATTCATTAAACACATCCATTATAATATCCTTTACTTTTAACCAATGTCCATCATAGTTTGTCTTCTATGCTATATTTCTCCAATTCTGTCAACAGTTTATCATTGTCATATAATGATGTTGACAAAATCTTAAAGTTAGTAAGTAATATATATATGCGTGTGTGTGTATAAGTTTTGCTGTTTGATTTTCACCTAAAAAAGGTGGAGAAAAAACTCTATTAGGCCACTTGTATAAAATCATTTTCTTAATCATTATTTTAATCTTTAAATATTGCTTCCAATAATTGATTATTACATAATAATAAATTTAGGATACCTTTTTCTACAATTCTATTTTTTTTTTTAATTCATACCATTTCTTCTATTTTTCATTCTCATCTGAACCCATGTCTCAAGAACCTCTAAATATTTAGTTTTCTTGCCACTCTTATTCATTTTCCTGCTTCATATAAAACAAGCTTCAAATCAAAATATTTAATAGGCATCTTTTCTATATCTACCTTCAATGGACTATAAAAGAAATTCTTAACTTATTAAAAATCTTTTTCTGACACTATTTATATCAGGACTACTCAATCTATTTTTACATACTATTTCATTTTTTAGTAAAAGCAATTTTGCAATATGTTCATATACTGAAAATAATAATATAATGTTGGAATCTATTTACATTTATTAAACATACCAAAATGTTAACAATTACAATGAAATAGAAACAGATTTAAAAATAAAACTATTAATTATATTTTGACATTGTAGATGACTTAGCAATTTTGGCTTAATTAGTATTATAATAGAAAATAAATAATCATAAACATTAACCAAGGTGCACATCAGTTCAAGAATTTTTAATATTTCTAAAAATGCTGACTCATTAAATACTTAAAATTAAACAAAATCCTATTTTACATGTAACATTTCTGCTAAAGTGTGATTAAAGAAAAACAAAGATCAATAAATACGACTGTTTGAACACTCATGATTTACAACATAATCAACTATCCAAGCACTGAAAAATATATTTTCTCCTTATTTTCTTTATTGCTTTAGTTTTATATGCATTCCAAATTTTATCTACTTCTTAATAGTTTTAATTTTTTTTCAGTCTAAAGCTCCTCTTTATCAAAGCATTTCATTCATGCAAACAAATATTAGGCTGCAACATATTGACAATATCTATCTTCATCTATAGCAATCAATTATTTATTTCATAATCAATTTTCCTAACAATTTTAATTATTCCATATTATATACAATATTTCTTCCTTAACATATATATTTACATAAACCATTTTATTTCAAGGCAATACAAATCATTAAGACCTACTTTTATGTAAGCACATTTTTAATCCACAATTTTTTTTATATATCTATTTTCTATGTGATGTAAAATAACTTTGCCTTATAGAAAATCAGAAATTTCTAAGTATATAATCAGAAATCTTGTTAGCCAAGTTAAACATCCCTTTCATCTGAAAGTTATGTGCAATAAATTCATCTTTTTTTTTTTCTTATCAAATCTTTCTTTCGGCTTTAATCCTTTTTTTTTTTTTCACTATCACATTTAATAAAAAATGGTTTCATAAATTCCCATATCCTATTTTCAAATTTTTTTTATTAAAAAGATTTTTATTATTATTATTCTCATCTTCATTCTCTTTCAACACCCTACAATTTAAAAATAAATGTTTGTTTCCCTTCCATGTCCACATGAACCACATCCACAATACAAACCTTGCTGCCTTTTTACTGATATCTAAAGCTCATCATTAAACCAAATAATAGTATGTTCTCTCTAGAGTTATTATACAACCTTTCGTAATAAATATTTGTTATTATAAAACTTTTTTTCATTCCTACTTGATCATTCTATTTGATTTGTTTATCCTCTTTATTTCTCATAATTTTTGTTTTTATATACATAAAATACAATCTCTACACATTTGCTTCATTTTTTTTGTATAAATATATAAATTCTCTATTAACTTCATATATTTTGAAACCCCTTATATGTCTAACATACTAATGAGCTTTCCATATAGTCCAACTAAACACTATTTTTACTAAACCATTTTCAGTCTTATATATTTTAATCTTTCAAACATTTTAAATTTTATTCTTGTTTACAAGTCCATCCCATTTTCCCTTCAAGCACTTCATTTACTATCAACACTTCATCATCCAATGCATATATCGCTATTTTTTTTTTAATTATATCTTTAAAAAAATTTGAAATTCCTATTAATACAAAGGGTCTTTTTCCCATCAGTTAATATAGTAATTCCTTTTCATACAATAAGATGCACTATAGCTTCTCCACTATTGGAATCAGGAAACTGTCACTATGCCCAGATAAACCTGTTAACCACCTTATATTTCTTTTCCATTTCTCACTCTTAAGTTTTCCCCATATTCTTCAGTATCCTGTGCCATCCCATTCCCACATTATCTTTGTCCATTCTATGACCTTTATATCTACACCCCCCTTTTTCCAAACCTAGCATAAAAAACTTCTGTATAATCATTTCGTTTATATTTATTCTCCCACAACTTTAATATTTGTATCCTTTCTGCTTGTAAGCATTTACATTCAATTAATAATGTCTAATATTTTCTATGCCTTCCTTATATAGATTTCAGACTAAATCACCTACATTTCTCCATTTATATGTATATTCTCTTGTTATTAACTATCATGTTCGACCTTTAACCAATAAACTACGTTCCTTGCTATTATCATAAATTAATGGTAGACATGCAGTTACGAAGTCACAATAAAATTCGAAATTTGTTTCAAATTTTTCTCACCAAAGTGTTTCTTGTCGAATTACTGTAATTGTAGTTTTAGTTTATAGAAAAGATAAAATTCTCAAAGCAAATTCATATAGGTAGGATTGGAATAAAGTATTTCTGGTAGTGTGAAATTGTTACGTTGTCTTAGGGCAATGAATCCTATAAATGGTAATGTAGTTGTAGTGCCAGAAAATGAAATGTTACATGCTGCAGATATTCGCATAGAAAATTGGACATCATGGATGTTGATGGATGAACTTCGAACTCCAGGGGTTAGCAATGAAGTGGTTAGCAAGTAGACGCCTGCTTAAGAATAGTACCCTATGTCAGCATTGTGGCGTGCAGTGCGGACGGATGGGGTGCATACAACAACTTAATCACAATACGTAATGGTGTATATATGCACTCTGTCGTCATACACCAGGAGAACTTTGTAGATCCTCACGACCCTGATATCCGCACACAAAATGTGGAAAATATATGGATGAGAGCTAAACGCAAGCTCAAACATCAGTGCGGTACCAGCAGTACTTTATTCGAATCCTATCTGCAGGAATTTGCTTTCATGACTCTACACGACTGACGCAGTCTTTGCCAATTTTATCGCTATTGTAAGCGAAAACTACAATGGACAGTAATCATGAATGTTGGTAGGATATTTTGTTATTATTTTAATAAATTATTTTTTTATAATATAATTATTTGTTATTTTTTTATAATTTCGTGTATTTGATATTTCACAACAAATTTTTAAATAATTCGACAAGAAACCCTCTGGTGAAAAAAATTTGAACTACAAAATTTTGTCGTGACCTGGTAACGGCATGTCTACCAAATTAACTCCCAATATTCTGTTTACTTCTATATTTATTTAAACTCTTTTTACTATCCATAATAGTCCTCCAACCCCCTATTTTTTATTGATGCATCTATTTTTCTATCCCATTCTTTGTCATTATAACACTCAGCAATTCTATCACAATCATCTCATGTTTTGTACAAGTATATCAACATAACAGCTTTTAGCCAGATCTTCTGCATACAGTGCTACCTTTCTTATCCATCTTGTTGCCTGTCCTTTACTCGAAACTCAATTAAATACTATTTTGGCTATTCTCTTACTACCGATAAATTGCAATCTACCCATAATTTTCATTTTGCTGTTTGTATATCCCATAAAAAACACTTGTCCATCCGATTTCTCCTTAAATTCTCAAATACAGTACAGAAGTTTAAACTAGTGTCATCTATTGGTGAATAGTTAAAGTTTGATTCAAACGATTTTTTGTACGTTAAATTGTCTTTTTCATTTAATCAACTAATTCTGTGAAACGTTAAATCCATGATAATATAGTGAGTTTTAATTTCACGACTGTATGTTTAATGTCATAATAACATTGAACAGCAGAATAAAAATGCAAAAATACGCGGGTCGATTTTCTACAATCTCGCGAAATATCGTATTGTTAAATAACGCGAGATCAATAACTGTACGAATAAGTTTTGTTGTAAACTGGACTTATATTAAGTTGTATCAAGAAAAACCTTATTTAACTAGGCAATATTCATTTTTTTATGGAATTCTATAATCAATTTCTATAAAGAATGATAACGTGAAATATATGTAAAAATGATATCGTAGCAAAATTGAGATTTGATTACAAAATAAAGTAATGGTTAGAATCACTTAATATTATACTATTCTGAGTGACCGACTTTGGTATTTATACCATTAAGTATAAACGTCATTTCGTCATTTGTGTATGAAGGTAAAAAACTACATTTCCTATTTTTATTTCAGTTGTTAACATTATACTTAATCACAAAATTTAATTAATGCAATATTATTAGCAACCGTAATATTGTGTTTCCGCATGATGATTAACTCAGTTATCCGGCAATTACGCTAATTTTTGAAAAGGAAACTGTTTATTAAAATATGTATGTAACAAATGACTTTTATCATCTGTATATACACGTTTTTAATGCCCTCCTTTTCCCCATTGCATTGTTTAAACTTAAACTAGTAATATGAAATACATTTCTGATGCAAGTTCTCAAACATATGTTAATTCACCATTTACTACTAGAATAGTAGGGACCTTATGTTAGAATTTAGATAACTACTTAAATTCATATTTTCACTTCATTCAATTATCAGGATAATTAAAATAACTTGTAGGTGTCCAGGCTGCTCACACACACACACCCCTCAAATAACTGGGGAGCTTTAGATTTGCATAGTGGATTTATAATGTGAAATATTATTTCTTAGCAAACTAGTAAACTTTATGTTCTCATACTGAAAGCAGATTGTGTAACAAAGTAAATTGCTATAAGTAAGCAATGACACTCTAATCTAATATGTTGAAGGTCTCATTAAAGTTTATGAAATAGCATTATTGTTAAGATGCTGGAACAAACTATGTTCAAGGGATGTCGACCAATAACATTTCTCCACTGTCGTAGAATACTTGCATTGTTACCTCTAGCTTAATGTGTGCACAATGCAGTGTTACATTATGTAAATTATTATCTTTTGTTCATAGTACACTTAGACATTAGCTCCATCTGAATTTGGACAGAAAATTTAACATTAAGGCATTGTTATATTTTTTATTTACTTTCAACTTAGCTGATTACTATATATTTCTAATGGGTTATTTTAATTTTATATTGTTTTATTGTGGTCATTTATATTTAAGTGAAAGTTTATATCTTCTTTAATAATAAATTCTACTTTCATGTAGAATCACAAGTAATATCATACTTGTACATTTGGTTTTAAAGAAGTATTATTTCTAATGATTTTTTCCAGTTACTTGATGAAACTCTTGATTCCTAATTCTTATTGATGAATGAACAATACAAGAGAGTCTTCTATTTGTCTTTGCCATTTTGACATCTTTTGCATCCATCATCATAATCTTTCTCTTTATGTTTAGCCACAAAGCCATCATGTCAATTTAACTTTCCTAATAAGTGTTGCAGGTTTATTTCATTTTTGTCCTTAACTATGGTGTCAGCATATTTGCAATTGTTTATATTTATTCCATAAATTCTGATTCCAAGGTTTTGGTTAACTTTCCTCTTTACATATTAAATATATGAAGTTTTAAAGCTTATTCCTTCAATAAACCAATACTTATTAGTCATGTCTAAATGAGAGCTTGAATTTATTGTGAACCTGATTTTTAAATTGGAATATTACTTGATGGGGCTGTGTATCAATTTTCTAGCACATATTGAGAGTAGTTTTATTTTCACAATATTACATATATATATAAATCACTATATTATTAATTATTACATATATGCAGATTAGTAAAATTCAGTATCACAGATAATTAAAAATGAGAAACTTTCTATTTCTTATATATAAACTGAACATAATATGCCTATTTAAAAATCTGGTTTGTAATATATGTTCAAGCCCTATTTTAGTCTTGATCAATAAATGTTGGTTTATTAATAGAAGAGTGCACATCTCTTTTAATTCGTGTGAAGAGTTGTTTCCTTCCACAATATTATTATCTATATATAGTGTGAAAGATTATACACTGGTTTGCATATTTTTTAATAGACTATAAATTGATTTATTCTAACATTTGTGTGTGATTTTTCAAATAATTTAATACAATTTGGTTAACAAAATTTCAAATATATTGCAGTTATAAATATTTCCTGAACCTTATTCTTTGGCTATGATATCAAAGTCAATCTAATATTATTTTCACTTGCTGAAAATTTTTTTATGTAGTAACTTCATCAAGAGTCCCAACTGGTGGTTTTAAAATATAGCATAGCATATATTTTATCTGTCTTTGTATCTATTTACTTTAGTTATTCACTTGAAGCTAATTTTCACCCCATCTCAATTTGATTTTTATTATATGTTACTTTTATATTTTTTTTTTTTGTTGTTTTCTTTGACAATTATAATGTATCTTCGAATATCATTTATTTTTTCATTGAATGTCTTAGATAATTTTTTTCTTTTTGTTTTTAATTTTATCCTTAATTATTCAATTCTTCATTATTTATATTCTATATCTCAAATTGATGTTTGCTGTTATTGAAGTCAATTAATAAGTTATATATTGGGTGTTGTATAAATTTCCAGCTTTCTTTCATCATCACTCAATGTTTGCATCACATGAAAACAAATCTTATTAACTGATGCTAACAAAGTCATCTGATTTATCTGATCTCTATCCAATGAGTTTTATATACAGTATCAGAAATTTCTATTGCTTAAAAGATGGTTGAATTTACTAAAACATAATCATTTTACATTTTTTATGCTTCTAATCTATATTTTGCTGATCTATTCTCTTATGAATAAAAGTAAATGTTACTTTCAAGTTTTAGCAATTTATGTCTGAATTTGATCATAAAATTTTTTATACCCATCCCTACCTACATGTATTATTGTAGTGTTGAATGGAAATTCACAATAATTTATAGTCTGTATAGTTTAGCTTAGTATAGAATGACATACTGAGAAATACAAATGATTTTTTTTGGTCAATTAAATGGAATTATTATTCTTAGCCTTCCATTTAGGGCTCAAATATCTAATGGTATTCCAAGCCAACAACTATAGAACTATTTTTCATAAAATAACTGGCTTTAGAAAATTAAGAACTAGACATATTTTGTTACCAGACAGATGCGAGAGAAATACTGCTGGTAGAGATTTGTCTGATTATAGCTGGTTGTCCACAAAAATTTGTTAATAATATACAGCTTTTATATAATATTATGTTATTGGAGATGGAGTATTGAGGCATTTGAAATCAAAACTAATGTGAAACCAAGATGCATACTAATTTCAATTTTGTTTTCAATTTTTATGACATTGGAGATATCAAGATGTAGTATTAGTTTAATGGTGCAGATTTTAATTTGAGTAAATGAAAGTAAAATAGAAAATTTTACCTTTTATATTTACATAGTACTGATGAATATGCTATTTTTGCCAATTCAAAAGAAAATCAGCAAAACACTTATAATATTTTAAACACTATAACATTTTGGTCTTGTAATTAATGTTTAAAATCTCAGGTATTTTATCAGGAATGAAAAAAAAATCTTTGGCAGCTTTGATCTAAGATAATTGTACTTCAAAATGCAAATCATTTTAGTATCTTGGTAATCTCTTCAGAGAAAGATGAATTTGAATCTTGAGGTGTGCATTTAAGAGGTTAAAAGATACGTTCTTTTATTATTGGATATAATTTATGATTCAACTTGATTACTTCTGGGACTCAAACTTTTTATGAACTCCCAAGCAATAAACTATTTGTTTAATTTTGCTCTGAAAAATTCAGTGCAGTGATAAGAATGATGAGTACTCAAGGTCAAAGTCCAGGGATTGTAACTCCCTAACATTTCTGATGCTCAAACTTTCTATGAACAGTAATTATTATTATTAATTAGATAAATCGTCTTTGAGCAAAGAACTTAAAGCAAATATACCTGGAAAATTTTTTAATATTTTTTTTTGTTTATGTGATACATGTATATAATAAATGTGTTTTAAAAATATAATAATGCAGGAAATACAGTATTTGAAATATTTAATTGAAGTCAGTACTTAACATTATTAACAAACCATCAGATTCATTAAAATACAAATTATCTTCTGAATATCTTTGGCTTGATTCTTCAGCAGATCTAAACCATGAGCACATGCACATATAGTTCTCATAATTTCTTTTATGTAATTAGAAATGTTAATGAGTTTCACAAGCATGAATATTGGCAATAATTAACACAGAACATTTTTATTTATTTTTTAAATCTCCAATATTTTAAGTTTATTTAACAATTTATGAAAATAATATTTTTATAAAGCGCACACGGTATTGAAAATTAAATTGAGAGGGTGCAAACTTCTCAAGCACTTGTGACTAGCACTTGTGACTATTAGTAACCAATCAGATCAGATCTGATTGGTTACTAATAGTCACAAGTGCTTGAGAAGTTTGCACTCTCTCAATTTAATTAACAATTTATGATAAACTATGAACAAAGCCATTTGATTCTTAAATATGCAAACTATCATTCTAGAGAAATCTAAGATTCTTGAAATTATTTAAATTGATGTATAATATTCTGCCTTATGAAGTTTATGAATTATGTTAGTTAGAATCAATTTGTTCAATGAGTTTTATGTCCATATTGTAAGTGTAGTTTTCATTCTTGCAGAACAAACATTAGTGTTTCTGAATATACATATATGTTGAGAAATCAATTTGATGATTTTCAAAATATATACATATTATTTATATAATTATTAAAAATATATATTATTTCTGTAATTACATATATATACTTAATCAATCGAATCATAAATAAATCGAAATATGTCTATAAGAAATGAAATATTTATATATGAAACAGTTTTTTTTTTAAAAAACTATTTTTTTTATAAACTTTTAAATTTATTTGAAATTATAGATTTTTTTTTTTTATTATCAATTTAATTTAGTATTGTGGCTCCATATGCAATTGCTGCACCTCATAGCATTAGTAATTTTTTTAAGATTTGTTCCCCTAATTCAATAATCAATTAAACATTAAGTCTTTTCAATGTCATAACAAGCTTATTTTAACTATTAATCATTCTTTGAGTGAAATGTGGAAAAATTTTTAATACACAGTGGGTTGATTGCATTTATTTGAAAAATAAAAAAAAATGTAATTGCATATTTCATTTTTGAATTTGTTTTTTTTTTTATTTTATTTTTACAATTAGGAAATTTAAATACATATATAATAATTAAAAAAAGTTATATCATTGGTTTAAAATTATACAAAATTCGTAGATTCTATTTTCAATGTAAAGGATTTTTTTTCTCTTGTCCTATTTATATAGCCCTGGTTATGTGATACATTTTTATGTATTCAAACTTAGAAGCCGATAAACATCACATGGCCACCTCTTATGCTTGTGTATAACTGTTGTTAAAACAGGCAAAACTCACTATATATATTTTGCCACACACAGCAAGCTAGAGTAATCAATGATGCCAGAAGGCTTGTGCATAAAATCCCCATCTAGTGCCTACTCATCCAGTCCCCAGACTAGTTTCTGGCTTATGCACAAGCCTTCTGGCATCCATTGATTACTCTAGCTTGCTGTATGTGGCAAAATATATATAGTGAGTTTTGCCTGTTTTAATTCAAACTTAGACTGAAAAAAATCAGTTTGAATGAAATCATTCACTTAAACAATAATATTTTTTATGATAAAAGATATCCATATTATATTCAAAAACAGTAAGAAAAGAATGATAGAAAAGAAACAGAAATGAAAGAAGTCAAAACTGTTCACTGCAGCAATTTATAATTTTCATTGAATTTGAAGGTTTGTAATTTTAAAAATATGATTTTCATATTTTAATTTGGTAAATGTAATTCTAAATGGGTGGGGTTTTTTGGAGAAAGTGCAAGTTAGCATTAGACATACTAAGGCTTACTACATCAGATTTGCTGATGATTTTGTAGTTCACAAAACTGAAAATGATCCTAACAACTAAATATTAATGAAATATATAGAAGGTTTAAAAAGAAAATAAATATTAACATTAAAGCTATGGTTAGATAGAAGTGATTGATTAAGAATGACAACTGGGTACTTTAGTTCATTTAAAATGTTTAGATAGTCAACTGATAATAGAAATAGGATAAATATTAAAGTGAGAATTGATAGTCAGAGGATTATTTCACTGTACATTGAAGTAATTATTAAATGCTTTGTTTGGACCCTAACAGAGATATAGACAATTAAGAAAAATGATGACAACAAAATAAGTTTGGAAAAATAGAGTAAATTGTATATTAAGAAAAATATAAAGCAGGAGAATAATTGGATTGGACATGTAATTATAAAGGATAAATCAAATATATTTATTAAGAGTTAGAAAAAAAGTTTATTGATTTAAAAGAAGGGAATAGGTCATTGTTTGAAAAGTAGAACAAAAACTGAAAGACATAATTTTGAATTGATGTGCAAAATCTATTTTTTGATAAGCAACAAATATTGATGAAATATATATAATTCATTAAAATTTTATATATATTAATATTGTATAATATCAGTCAACATATTTTTTTTATCTTAATTTATTTGAAATACTTTATTTATTTTGATTGAAATATTATTGTAAAATTATTATGATTATATCTTAATTTTAATGGTTTAATCTTATTTGCTTTTGTTTTATTTTTCAGCTACAATATGATCTGCTTAGATGAAGACATGTTGCTTCTCCAGAGTACTTTAGCTTATATTGAGAAACATTATGGCTTTTTTGCAACAAATTTATGTAATTTTCCTGAAGCAGAAAAAGTAATCGAAGGAATAATTGAGGAGATTCTTTCTGGACATAATAAACAAGAATATACTTTTATAGCTCACAAACTCTGCATTATCTTGTTTTCTAAAGCAGCAGCTGTTGAATTTAAAGAAGATTGGTTATGCCCGAAGTTAGAATCATTAATTATTAAAATACCATCAATAAAATTCAATTTTTTTTTTAAATTAGTGATAAATTATGAATGGCACGATTTTTTACTCAAAATTCTTGATTCACTGCCTACTAATGTGAGCTGCATCATTATAAATTTTTATATAATGCCTTTTTGTTTAAATGAAGGACAGTCTTCTTTACTAAGTGTCCTTATTTCGTTTACTCTTTCTCATGCTCATTTAATAATAAGTGCGGATAAACATGAAGAATTTTTTATAAGCAAATGTAACTATAAAGAAAATTTAAAATCAGAATATATTACATGGCAAGATTTTATTGAAATTGTGAATAAACAGTATAATATGATGAATTATATTGATCAAATAATATTATTTAAAAGTCTACTAAGTAATTTTAATAATAGTGTGAAACTGTTTCTAAATAACAATCCCATTTTAGTTCAATGTGTTTTCAATGAAAAATTATGTTCTCTGGTTAAAAATTTTGATGATGTAGATTCTGTTTATGCAAAATGTTATTCAGAAGTAATTGTTGCAGATAAAATTTTACTACTTTCGTATTATCTACAGTTATTTCATTGCTTAATTTCCAAATTGGTTTTAAATGATTATGACATTATTTTTTCTGAAACATTAAATATTTTAACAAAGCAAGACTCCAAATTAATTGAAACATTAGATACTAATTACCATTCATATTTACTAGAATTTAAGAATTTCCTTCATAAAATTGTGTCAAATTATAATGCATCTGCATGCATTAATGATAAACCCGATCTATCTCTTCTTACAATCATTGATCAAAAGTTACCTGGATTTTTAGAAGCTTTAAACAAACTTGTTTGTGGAAAAAATATTTTGTCAGATGATAATGTATTTGAATGTGTACAAAGAAATTCTCATTTACTTTTTTATTCTCATTTATTTCACTTAGTTGATCAGGTAGCAGCAATTTCAGATAACATATCCCAAAAATATTTATTAACTGACCTTATTCTTTCAGCATATGAAAGACAACCATTATATTTGCAGCAAACATTTTTAGTCAAAGTACATAAAAAGTTTGTTTGTAAAGATTTGTTGTTGACTCAAAGATATTCATCTCAAAAAGTGGAATTTTTTAACAAAATAATTCAAGGTAAGTTAACAGAAGATAGCCAAATTTTTAAAATGGTGTTTAGCTTAGGTATTCAGTCTCTTTTAGATATTTTGCAAAAGTTCATTGAAGAAGCCATGACAAAATCTGTCCAAATTCCATTATTAGCTAAAATTGTTCGGTGCTTAGGAGCTGCTTGTCAGTTGCCTCATCCTATAAGCCAGCAATCTCTTGTTATTCACATTGTATATAAAGTCATGATTAATTCTGAATTTGGAGAAAGTTCATGGCAGAATCTACTCTCTTTATTACAGTTACTCAGCCAATCTTATAAAAATGTGCTTGATATGGAAAATTCTTTTGACGAACCAGCAATTGTAAATTCTGATGCCCTTATGGAAATTTGTATTTTACCTCATCTTATTCCACCACTTAATTCTGAACAGGAATTTTTAACACAGCGAGCACTTTCTGTCTTAGCAACACAGTTGATGGTGAAGAGAAATGCAGAATGGTTAAAGGGTGCAGAATCAGTAGTTTTAATTTTTAGTTTGAGCCAAATTCTTGATTATTGTGAATATACTCCCAATAAACTTATTCTTAAAGAATTAGTAATAAAAACATTAAAAAAAAGTGTGAGTGTTATGAAAAAACACATAAAACATACAACCAGTTTAGCATGGCTTCAATTTAAATTACAGACAATGAATTGGACTATTTTCTTACGTGTAGCAAATCTTTTTGAAAATTTTAGTTTAACTGATTATCTTAGTCTTCAATTTGAACAATTTAGTCATATTGGCTGGTTTAATAAAGTCATAGCTGTGCTTCAAGCTGTCGCAGTTATTGATAATGTCACGGATACAATTGAAAATGCTTTAAATAATTCTTTTGATAGCAATAATCATTGTAAGAGGTACTTGGCCATTATTTTAGCCATCACTAAGCAAGTAGCTTTATGGAGCAGTGAAGAATTTCATAAAGTTATGATTTTTGTTTTAAAATCTTTCACACAAAATGATTATGTTAAGTCGTTATCATGTCATGAAATAATCATCTTATGTATCATATTTGAGAATATCATTCAATGTTCAAAGTTTGTTAATGCAAGTTTCATACAGATGAATCTTTTGATTTCAAATATGGTAAAAATTATTAAAGATACTTATGATTCACTAAAGCAAGAAAAAAATACCATCCCTTTGATATGCCAGTTGTTTTGCCATTTATGTGATTTAATATATCTTGTATCATCAGATGAAGGAGAAACAATTTTTATTTTGCTATTAGAGTTACAGAGTTTTTTATATGATTCTATTAAGAATCAGCCTGTTGTTGTGGATCAGTTAGTTAAAGCTTGCTTAAAAATCCCTCTTAATGAACAGAGAGAGTTGATTCTGAAATATTTTTCTGATGCATAAAATACATTTATTAAAAAGTAACATTTTACAATATGTATCTCGCTTGTTTTTTACAGTGTTAACTTTCATATTTACAAATTAAAAATCTGCTATTTATAGTAATTACAATTGTGTGTTTTAATTCTTTTCAGAATTTTTCAAAGATCTTTCCCCAAACTTTTTGTAAAAGTTTGATCTATAGCATTTTTATCAAGTATTGATTGTAGTAAAAATAAATTAATTCACAAAGTCGATGATTATTATATTAGTAACAAATTTGTTTATAATTATTAGATACAAAATCCAATTTGTATTAATATATATTGCTAATATTCTATTGATTTATTTTAAACATTGGCTGTTGTGATATATTTACTGTAATTTATATTTCAAACTAGTAATGAAGAAGCACACTTTTTTTTAAAAGAAAAATTACAAATTTAAAAAAATTTTTGGCTGTATATAAATCTTGGGATTTATGAGGTATTTTTACAAATTAGAATATTAAAGTCATAACGTAGTACATCTTTAAACAAGACAAAGGCAGCTCGCAATTTTACTACCACCTAGTGTAAGCTTGAGTAAAGTAAAGAACTGATTTTTTTCTTGTATTATTTAATTAAACTGGTATTTGAAATTTGTTGATGTATAGTTTAAATCATGTATGATCAAATTTTTAGACATTGGGAACTACTTTTTTGGTGAAAGTGTACCTAAGGGCTACTGTGTTTTTTTTTCAGGGCTTCAAACTGGAAACCGGGAAAAGCATTTTTGCCGAATGAAAAAAAATAACAGTTCAAAGTCCTGGTTTTTTTTAGAATGTACTTATGAATGGGTGTTTCTTTTTTTGTAAGGGCTTTTTAGGTACTCAGAAATATTGTTGACATTTTTAGAAGAAACTTACGAACTGATGAATTTTTTTCTATAAGATACAAACTGCCGAAGATATTTTACTATGACTACTATTAAATTATTTCAGCTCCCTTTAATATTATAATTTGTCCATGTCACTTAATAAAATATTTATTAAATTACAATTATTGAATTACCTATAAATAATTATTTTCTAGAGCTAGTCCTAAATTTTAAAAAAACATTCAAGAAAATATAGAGAAAAAAAAAGAAAATTATTATTTTAGAATTTTATTAAAACAAATTAGATGCAAATTTTACAAATAAAAACAAAATATATTTTTTTTTATTTTGATGACACTTTGCATTGCATAGTTTTGGCAAGTTTGTGAAAATTTGGCTCGTATGAACTAAAACTAATTCTTAAACACAATTCCAAATGTAGATCCGATAACTGTGACCTATGTTTAGTTTCTATAGTATTCATGCAGGAAAATGCTGATATGTACAAATATGTTGAACCAAAAAATGCATTGAAATATGCAGCAACTTTCCAAATATTTGGATATTTATCCTTATTTATTAATATCCAGACGCTCTTATTTGAAACCATTGATTTTAAATGTATATCACATTTAATATTTACTATTTTTTTCTTTCAGGCCAGCTGAATCTGTATGTATAAATTCACTTAATTTCATAGTGATATCTTCGATATTGATGTTAACATTAAATGGATAAGACAAAAAAACTAGCAATATCTTCAAGTTTGTCAAATTCCACAAATCTTCCTTCAAATTCCTTTATGATGAGTATTATATTTTCAACATATTTGTTGTAGATTAGATTCTTTCTATCTTTAGACTCATCAGCCTTATTTTTGAAATGTTTTAATTCACAACACTTCAGTTGCATTACAGACATACTTAATTTTTCCTTGAATGACTTCAAAGTGCTTATAACTATTATTGTTTTATCTTTTCCTTATGGTTCTGCATTTAAGTTATTTAGTTTTTTTGAAATATCACAGAAAAAGATGAGACCAAGAAATCATTCTTTGTCATTCAGTTCTGAATATAAATCACCTTTAGTTTCTAAAAATGATCTTATTTGTGGTAGAAGTTCTCTGAATCTGATTAAAAATTTTGCTCGATTTAACCACCTTACATCAGTATGTAATAATAATTCACTTTCACATTCCTTTAGAAAATCCTGGAATTGACGATGTAACAAGCTTTTTGTTCTTATTTTATCAACAATATTGAAGGCAACACTCATAACATGATTAAATTTCAATACTCTTGAACACAAAGTATGCTGATGTATAATACAATAATAATCCATAAAACTAGGTATATCATTATCGTTTCTCCTCATCTGATCACAAAGTCAAAGCAACAATGTAGAAGGATGTTGCAGAAACTGGCATAAGTTTATAGAGTATATTACCTATTTCAGTTAATAAACAATAAAGCAGTCTCTCTGAACACTTGTTTGGGTCTAATCAGTACTCTAGTCAATAAATAAAACTTTCATACCTTTTTTTCTAGGCAGGCAACACAATACTTTTTTTTTTTTTTTTGGAATATTATGAAACTAGTAAGAGCACAACTTGAGTACCCAGATATCAGAAGTTGTATTTTTATCTATGAAAAATTATATGGTACACGTGGACATTATGGCTATCTGCATAGATACATAATTTGAACCCAGTTCCTAATAGCTATTTCCCACATAACCATCATTTGAAATATCTTTATTGGTTTTGAATGACCTTATTAAATAATTTTACAGTAATTGGTAAATTTCTCAATAGTTTTATCAACTATACTTTTCTATGTATAGCTCTAAAATTTATATCGCAATGGTCATGTTTACATATATAACTGTGGTCACATATATATATATATATCTAATCGGCTAAATTTTATTGCAATTTTTATTTTTAATATTTGGTTTTTTTTAGTGTAAAAATTTAGACAAGAAAGCATATAAAAGAAATATCATAAATGATTTTTTTCCAAATATTTTTCTATAAAATAATAACAAAAAAAATGCTTAGGAGTCACTGAAAATTTAGTAATAATGTTCAATCGTTAAAAGTCTAATTCATTAGAAAAAAATATCATGTGGTAAAAATAATCTCTATGAGCAAAGATGGTTTATTAATTTTTTTTTTTTTTAGACATTATAATTACTTTTAAGAAATCACGACTAATGCTTGAATCTGTTGATTAACTATTATTCTCTGCTCTAAATTTCTCAGTAAACAATACAAATAACAAAAAATGAATAACAAAAATGGAAAAAAAAAAAAAAGTTCTATTTGGAAAAATCATAAAATCTTTATTTTTTATCGAATGATGCAAAGTACACACATGTAATGTTTATGGTTTTCACGTTATCGTAAGTTGGAAGCCGAGAATTGCTAATTAGAACATACAAGCCCGTTTACTTTGTTTATATTCAAATCAGTTCTGAATTTATCACTCTAATTTGTTGGTGTTTCCAACAGCTTTGTGGTCTACTTTCAGAGCCCTTGCGGGCTACCAGTAGACTGCAGGCACCATCTTGGACATGCCTGGTTTAAATAGATGAAATTAGAAATATCTATAAATCAAGCAAATTTTTTTTGAACAACTAATTTTAATATTAAAAAATTTTACAAATTATTTAATGGAAATTAAATTTTGTTCTTTTAATGAAGAATTTTGATAAGGGGAAAAAAAATTATTATATAGCAACTATTATGACTTATAAATACTTAAAATAATTTAAGTAAACATTTCTCAAACTTTATTCATTTCTTTTAACAACTTTTTTAATTAAATAAAAATATTGAGATGAATGGATTTGATTCATGCACTTCCATAATTCATACCTCAACCTACATATTAAAATATGAATTTTATATATTTGATCATCAAAACATATTTTGAGGCGAACAAAATGTTTTAATTAGGTATTGAACTCAGTCTGCCAAATGAATATTCAGATGGGAGATAATGCAATGATCTTCAGATGTGAGAACTAATGATTAATCTGTAAACATAGCTTGCATAAGAATACCATCTGCACCAATGTAGGATTTGATATTGGATATTAAAAGATTGGCATTACTAATAGAAAGTCTTTTCTGGCTCTTGAACATTACTATTTTAGATTACATAGGGCTTAGTCATCATAAATTACATAAATCAGTAGCCATTTTGTCATTTTTTTTAACTAAATATATAATAATGGGATTAGGTGCAGGTTAATTATTTCCATTTTTTATATATATGCACAGATCTTTTTGTGTGTTTTTTTCAGTTCTATGTAAAGTCCTTATCATAGGTTAAGTTGACTGGAAATTTTTAGTTGATGTTTTTGCACAAGATTCAAATCATTAATGAAATGCTTTGAAAATGGATTAAAGCAGGAATTTTATTTGGCAAATAATTACGTGTGGAAAGATTTACAAAATGTAGTCTAAAATAACCTGATTCACAAAATTTAATTAGAATATTGTGCTTGGCAGATAACTCATTTAACCTTAGTGCTAATAATGATCACAAAATAGGCTATAGGGATAATAATAAAGATAAGTTCATTATTTGTTCTAAAGTTTGATAAAATTCCTTTTAGTTTCATACATTTTTCAGAGGAAAAAGTTTAATTGAGCAGGTAGATGACTAAAAAAATTTTGGAAGAAGCACAACATTCATTGAAAATATACTGCATAGTGTTAAATTTGCTGTGAAATCTTTTTCTTAAAATTTATATATGTGACAATGAAAAGTTAATGATATATAAAGTTTTGCACAGTTGTACTTTTGTCCATTTTGCACTAATAAATTTAAAGAAATGTTTTATTTTTTATTAAATTGTGATATATTAATATCAGTAAAGACTTTTTTTTTTCTTGGTGTCTTTTATGCACATTGTTGGTAGGACAGTATTGGCTTAATGAACTCAATGGACCTATTATTGAATTTGTGAACAATCCATGAATGGATTCGCATTCTGAATAGGGAAAAAAAAATTGCTACAAAGAAGCATGGAGAGATTAACATATCAAAACAATAATTATTTTAAAATGATTTTATAATTAGGAAACTAAGTGTAAAATAACTTAATATTACACAATATTTATAGGTACAGATTGTGTAATGGGTTATAGATAAGTATATTCCAAAACTAAAGCCATAATTGAATTAAAAAGTAAGTCCTATCTACAATGTATATAATAAAAAATGTTTTTATATTTTAAAAAACAACTGCAACTTGTGCTAAAATACTAAGTTAAAAATTTACATTTTCAAAATTATTTTTTTATGATTTGAAATTTTCTTCAGAAGTATGTTTTGGTTGCAAGTGTATCAGTTCATGGATTCATTATAATAAAATAAGTATTAATTGATTCTTTGACATTGACTCTTATTATTAGTGACTTGTTAAATGAAATATGGTATTTTCTGTTAAATAGAACAAAATAAATATGGAAAAGCAGTATAGCTACTTAAAAACATAATTTTACTGTGACTAGGATCTTAAAAATGAATTGGTTGACAAAAACTAAAGGAGATACCATCATTTTCTGATTGTGGTTACTTTTAAACCTTTTTGATGTATTAAAAATAGTAATACCAACCTAAGAGATGATCTTATTAAATCACTGGATATAATTCATATTGAGATTAGACCTTTGCTATCTCAATATCTAACTTATATTAAAATACTTCATGGTTGGTAAAAGATTAATATCAGCTCTTTTAAGTTTTTTTTTGGGATATATATATGCACACCTATTAATAGGTTTGTATTTATTGTGTTGTTCAATGGTATTTTAGTTCAAATAAATAAATAAATAAACCTTGCAGCTAGATATATTAGAAATTGTGGAAAAATTTAATTCCAAGGACAATACTTAATCTATAAAACGTTTATCAATTCTTAATTATTTCATTTTCATTAATTAAAAACTCTTAAGAAAATCAATTTTTTTTTTTATTAAGTCTTGTTCCTGATATTAATATTCATCTAATTAAAAATGTTTGAATGATATAATTAAAAATAATTATTGTTTTAGTGGATTAAGAATGTTTTAGTAAATCTATTGATGAACTAATTACTGGCTTATCTAGATTAAAGAAATGTAAACAGCTAATTAAAAAATTTTTTGGGAAAATGAATGGATGAATTAAAAATTTAGTGCTATAAAAGAACAAGCTCAAAATTACATTTTCAATTCTGCTCTGCATTCTGTTTTTATTCTGCTATGATTTTGCACATATAGTATCCAAAACTTTTACCAATAGTCATATTAAAAAATATGAGCAACTAAAGTCCTGGGAAAACAATTTCACTGTCCATTATATAGTCTATAGCCATTGAAGGTTTAACATTACTTGCTGAGTTATCCAATTACTACCTTCAAATATGCTGTATAATTAAATGCACTTTTTAATATGAAAGAAAAATAGCAGACGAAATCAATAAAAGAAGTCATGGAAACTACTACCTACTTTGCATGTACATAAACATTTGTATAGTTCAGCTTTTGCGGAAAATAATATCCCTTTCACCGTCTTTTCTCTGGGTATTAAAGTAAACTTTATTTAGAAACTGTTTATTAAGACATTACTAATAATCCAGTGATATATAAATTCAATGGTGTAATTTAATATTTATACTTTTATCTGTTTTATAAACTTTTATTATTATTATTATTATGCTTATACGTTTTAACCTTTAAAGTATTTGATCATATGATAGTTTTAATAATAGAAAATTGTTTTTCAAATTTTAATCTTTTTTATTTTCCTTTTTTCCTCATGAAAAAAAATTATTAGAAAGTAAATCACTTTCATGATTGTTGTTAATTGCAATCCAGGTTATTTTTAAAGAAAAAAGTTTTTCTTCAGAAAAGTTTTCACAGACATAGTAATAATAATGCTGCTGAAGATTCTAAAAACATTACTAGAGGTGTGTATACCTTTATAAATCTTTTGTTAAACTGTTTAAATTTATTGGCAGTTCTATTTGTTTATTCTGTGTGTGTAACATGCATCTGAAATTACAGCAATTAATATACATGTATATGGGTGGAGTTTATAAAATGATCCTAGATATTTACCATATGTATTTGGCACTGTGACTTTGTTATTTTACAGCTTGAGATGTTTGTGGATAGTTATGTTTTGCATTGGGTAAATTAACCTTCCTTTCCTTCCCATGATTATATATATTTTATTGTTTTTTAACATGGGTGGTTAATTGGCCTATTTAGTGTTGTTCCCTATTTATTTTTTTTTGTATGGTTGAATCCAATCCACATCATATAGATTTAGTTTTGCAATAATCTGATTGTCTGAGAATATTGTCATGAAAGCTGCTGATTATTGATTTTTTGATATTTGTCTCCACATCTGATAAATTGTTGAGTCATTATTAAACTTCAGGGATTATTTAATAGTATTAAAAGTAAAATTTATGGGGAAGTGTAATATTTAAACTACCAATTATCAAACTATACCTTAGATGCATAATTGCTGCAAGGAGGAAGATCAAGTCATCCATATAAATAGTATGACTAATTATTTAAAATAAGTTATGTATACACCAGATAATTTCTTTTCTATTCCTAGAAAAATTGAGTTAAAATGGGCAATAAAGAACTTTAGAAATAACCTTAGGTGATTGAATTATGAAAAAAGAAATTAGATAACATTTGATCATTTAAAATAATGTGACTTTTTTTACTGAAGAGTCAATTACCAACTATATACAGCAAAGACTGGAATACTATGCTCGTGGAACACTTCAAGAAGCTAGATTTTAGTTACCGAGTTAAAGATAGCTGCTATGTCCAGATAAATTGCTATAGGATCTGATGTGCATTTGTCTTAGTTCCTCTATGATCATCTTAAAAAGCATGATTGCTATAGAAATCATGGAATCTTTCCTTGCAAATTAGTATTGTGATATAGAAGGATTGTTGAAAGATTGTATTTTATCTTTAATAAAAGACTTGATTATTTTAATTTGTAAGTAGGATCATAGAAATGGATTTTAAATTTTCAAGTGAGGAAGGAAGAGTGTTTTCTTTAAGATATGATACCAATAATCTAAGATGAAAATTCATTTGGTGGAATTAATTGAAATTCCTTTTATTTCAGTTATGTTAATATTTATTTTCTGCTTAATCAATAGATATTGATTATGTAATAGTACTTAATGTAATAAACATCATTTAATACACATAACTAAATTAATTAGGCCTACATCAGTAATGGTTGCAGAAAATAGCACGTTCTTAATCAAAGTTAAAATCTGTGTTGGGAAAGATTATTTTTTGAATGCCTGTCTGAGGATGTTAGTACTTTTTGAACCAGTTAAATATACATTTATTACTTATAATATTACTGCTACTACTGTATTCTCATTACTTCTATTACAACACAAGTATTTATACTATTACTACTTGATTACTATTACTAATAATATTTCTTTTATTGTTACCATTTTCATTACTACTATCATCATTTCTGCTATTACTATTTCAGGTCATATCTTTTATTAATGTGGCTTAAGAAAAATCAATTGAGATGAAATATTTTTGTTCTGTATTGCAAATTAAACCACTGAGTTAGGAGATTTCTAGACAATTGTATAATGCTAATTAAATTATTTTGAAGCAGCATTTACTTACTTGAATGAAATATTTTTTTAAATATAAAATTTTAGTAACAATCATTGTAATACTGTATTGATAGAGGTTGTTTCTTCTATAAAAGTCTTGCTAATTATTTTTATTACAACGGCTTTATTTTATAGTTCATATTTGGAACACTAAAATAAATAAATGTTAATCAGGTTATTTGCAGTAACAAACTATCAGTAATGACCAAATGTTAATGTATGATTCATTGTGTCCTATTGCCTAATAGCCGAATCTGCTTCTAATAACAAATATATTAAAAATATATATTTATTTTATTGAAATTTTTTTTTTTTAGTTATATCAATAAACACAGGGAAATAAAATAAGATTAGAATATTTTTTAATAAAATGCAAATTTCTTTTTTTTTACTCTTTAGAAATTTTGATAAATTTTTTGAATATTGTATTGCATTAAGATCATCTTTCAAGGAGTTCTAAAATCAAAATGAAATTTCAGTAATGAGTAAAGTTCGGAAAGATCAAAGTTGAAAGAAATACAAATCAATCAAGACATTTTGGATAAGGTACTCTATAATAATAAAAAAATCAAGTCATACATCATGTGACTTAATTTAATATGCTTATATTTACAAATGTAAGTATAATCAGCATGCTAATAGCTCTAAACAAGCTTGTTCTTTTTTTCTATCTAGAATTAAAGTCCTTTATTTTTGGGATCTTTTCTGAGAGTTTAAACTACTAGAATTAATGACATTGCATCAGAAATTTTTGCAGGAAACTAACAAAGAATCCATAAAAATGCTTACAAATTTATTAGAATTAATTGGAAAATTACTTAATGGTCTTTAGATTGAAATAAATCAATTTAAGTTATTAGAATTCAAACTATACTATAATTTTTTTTCGTAATACATATTCTTGAAAAAAAAAAAACACAAAAATGTATAACTTTTATATATGCATAAAGGCCCAAATGATGCTAAGTTATATTAATTTTTTTATTCATTTGGATCAAAGTGTTTATGAAATGAATTATTACAAATAAAAGATAATGGTAGTCTATACATTCGGTCATTTTTTTAACATATAATGCTTAAGCTTGTGATTAAAACTTGTAGAGGTCCCTACCTTCACATTTTTAACTGCACAAGCTTTAGGTTTATTGCCTTAGTAAATATTACTTATATAATCAATGGGCGTTAAATAAATTTATAATTAACATAGTTTTATATCTTTTTAACTTAAAACAAATCTAACATTTAATAAGATCATTAGACAAGAAGGAATTGGACATTTTATTGTTTAAAAAACAAATGTTTAATTTTTCTCTATTTGATATTTCATTAGACAAGGTACAAAGAGATTAAATAATTATGTCTGTTAAAAAAAAAATTTCTTTAAATATTTAATGGAACATTTTTTTTTATATAATTTGTTGTTAAATATCTTTAAATATGATCATGAAAATTTTAAGTTACATTGAATATATAAAATTTCTTATCTCTGCTCTGGGAATCACATTAAAATATTCAAATAAATCATTGCAATATCACTATTTTGAAAAGATAATATCAATAAACATAATCAGATAAAGATGAAAATATCTAATAAAAGCATGGAGATTAATAATAATAATAAATTAAGGAAGCGTAATTATGATTGTAGTGGCAAAATTAAAGTTTACAATATAGACAAATCTTTAGAATGCTATGAAACATTGCATATATTTAGAATAATGTACATTATGAGAAAAAAGTATGATACTGCTTAAATAGGGTATAGCATCAATAGATCTTTTATTATTTTTATGGCACTGCCCACTTCTTTCTTCATGGCATTATTAAAACATGCAATGGCTGGTTTTAGCGAACTTCAGTGTTTGTTTCTGGATCTGATTGCATTCTTGGTGTTTGACAGCTGTGGTTTTTGGCTGGTTTAGTCTTACAAAGTAGATGGTCTTCTGTTAGATATAATCATTATATACTTGCTGTTATAAATGAAATATTGAAAAATATTGTAAAGCAGTCAGCAAAATACGCTATCAAAGTTACATGGAAAACTGTTTTAACCAGCTATTTCTATCCTCTGCATAGGATCACTGCTTGATTTAAATATTCAAATAGACTCAAGTAGATGATTGGGCAGGACTATCAGATTGGACTAGACTAGCCCAAGTTTGTTTCTGACTTTTTTATAACCACTCAATAGATCTTTTTCAAACAACAGATTTTTCACCAGCTAATTACAAAATTTGATATCTGTTTCTTTACATGTTTTTTGAAAAATATTTTCTTCCTTTCACATTGTGGAAACATAATTTTATAGATATTTTGACATTATTTCATGAATTAATAAATAAATAGACTAAAGGAAGAAAGAAAAAATTGATACTGCCTATTAAAATTTGATTGATAACTTAAAATTTTAGTAAACCTAAAATGTTAATATTTACATTCACATTAAAAAAGTCAATTAAAATTAGAATTAACTGGATTTCCTTATTATTAACATAAAAATATTTAATATAGGATGAATAATGTGTGTATATACACATGTATATTTATGCAAAAGTATTGATCATTAATGTTTGCTATACTTCCTTGGAATTGATTATTGTAATTTATTAATTTTTTTATACTTATAAATATTTAAATTATATAAAATTGCTTATAATCTTGTTATAGCATGGAAGGAGAAAGAGAATATAGAGTAGTGAGAATTTGCTTTGAATTAATATTGGAGAATGAAGAAATAATCTATACTTAATTATCAGCAATATATGTGGTTGAGATTAATTTTAGTTGAATACTAGCAGAATTATTTATAAAAAAGTTAAACATATAGTTGTATATATCCTTATATTATAGAATCATATGGATTATAATGTAACCATTTATCATTTGATTTATTGAATATATTTACAGTTAGCCTTGTCCATTAATATGGGTTGAGAAAAGAATTTGTGAATTAATAATTTTGTCCTGGAAAATTAATTTAACCCTGTATCATGAAACAGTAAGATATTTGAGATAATGAATTTATGAATGTTTTAATATTAAAAAAATGACTTAACTCTGCTATACATGCTCATAAATATGTTTTTGAGATATTTATTCTTGACTGCTAAATTGACGATTTTCTTATGTATTCAGTTACATTTTATGGATATTGTTTTGATGACATGATTGTACATACTTCTTGATAATTATATTGATTGTTTTCATCTATATAGTATTTCAGTTCTGGTATATTTAAATTTTATTAAATTATATACAACAACTGCATAAATACATATGTATTAATAATAATTACAAGTAAAAAGTCTTGTTTAGCATATGATTCAATACTCTTTTTAAATGTTGATCATCTATTCTAACATTAACCAATTATTGCAGAGAGAATACCATCTAACTGTTCCAGAATGGAAGTAAAACAATAAAATAAAACATCAATAAATAGAATAAGACCTTCATATAGAGATCTAATATCATTTCAAAGAATTGACTTCATAATATACAGAATAAATAATACATTCACTATACAACCTTATACGTATATTATATAATTTTCCATTCATTTTTAATTGACCAGTTGTTAAGTGAATTTATAGATATTTTGTAAATACTCATACAATTATTTAATGTAATATGTTTCATGTCCTTCATCTTCTTTTTTTTTTTGATATAATTTAAAAGTTTAATATTTTTTATAACATTTATTTTATGTCCACATATTAAGTAATGAATGTATAAAGCAGTTTTATCATTTCATCTATTAATTGGATTATGTTTGCCTCTTACCTCTAATTGTTTTCCTGTATGCCCATAGTAAATCCTTGTCATATCTCAGCTTGCCTTCAAATAATGGATTTAGTCCAGATTCCTCTCTGATGATATTGAGCATTCATTGCTGCTAACCAATACATATATAAAGAGATAATGCATTGCTTATGACAAGAACAGGCCAATAGGCAATGGTGCTCACTGAATCCTATTATGGTTGGGATCTGATAATAAATAGCCTTTTTGAAGGTAAGGTCAGAGAACAACTGTTAAACTTGAGTAACAGTAGCCTGACTCTCCATATACAGGTGAAGGTAACTTCTACTAACCTGAATAGCAGTGCTCATTCTCCATACTATAGCTATTTAATTAAGTATTAAGCTAATGGTTAAACAGTAAACCAAGTTCACATTCAGGACTGGAAACTGTCAGAATCAAAGCTGACTTGAGGAGCTATCACTTCAGCTGAGAGGGTTGACATATATACTCATGAGACAGGCTGCATAATACAGCTGGAGGTAGGAAATCTATAAAGAAATGTTCAGTTCCTTCTTCCACAGTTCACCCAAAAACTGGGAACTATACCTCATCAACAGTAGATGGTAGACTATAGTGATCTATAAATAACAATTGTAAATCTAGTGTATTTTTGTATATATATATATATTACTAATAAATATATTATAAATTGTATGTATATTCATTTGTATTTATATCTATAGTCGTGACTAAACAATAGATTTGGTGCAGTCAGCAAAATAAAATAAAAAAATTTCCCATGGCTGGAAAAAAGTTTTAAACAACAAAATCAAAATCTTGCCTCTGTGAGTCGTTGGATTTTATCATTATTCAGAAAAAGTTGACCGCAAATGTTATCGAAATAAAATTTTGTAAAAATCAAATGAGAGTGGTTACTCTTAGTAATAGAGACAAAAAGCCCCCCAGTGGGTTAAAAGATTTTGTATTTTTTGGAAATTGACAGTTATGCAAACAGTAGCTCGTCAAATAAACATTAAAAGATCATTCTGAGCAGTAACTCGCATAAATTAAAGAATTTTTTTTTCTCTCATGATATAAAGATGAGAAAAATAACATAAAGCTTGGCTCAATTGAAGCTTTTGATCTGGCCTATTCAGAGAATTGGCCAAGCTATAAAGATTGAATAATCTTTTATTTACAGGCTAATCAAATCAAAAGACCTGAGTTGAAATTAGCCACACTTATGTTAAAAATCATATCCCAGACTTACCTTAAAACATAAACAACATCAGAGATACTGTCTGACTTAGATTTTGACAAAGCACTATCTCTATTAACAAATTTTTTTACCCCTAAACCCTCAACAATAATGCAGAGATCGTTTCAATCTTCGTGTCCTAGGTAAAGAAGAAAAAGCTAGAGATTTTGCTGGTAGAATATGTTCATTAGCATTAAAATGCAATTTTAAAGACTTCCTTGATGAAGTTCTACAAGATTGTTTTACCTGTGAGATAACTGATTATAATCTTAGAGTCAAGTTCCAAATGGATCCTGACATAATCTTGGAACCTGCTTTGTCTCAAGAAATACTAGCAGAATCTACAACTAGTCAAGCAAAACCATTGAAAAAGATGAATTATAAGATTCAAAGTATTGAACAGAGTACTGGATTAGTCAAGTAGACAACTTGTGAGTGAAAACACTGCTACAGATGTAATATATCAATACATGAACACACAGAATGTTTACACTCTATAGTGTGTACATATTGCAAGTGTGTCAGTGACAGAAAAACTATTGATTTAAAAGAAACAACAAATAGCTAATGGATGAATCAATTCCAAAAAGCAAAAAAGGCAATTTAATGTTAAAAAAACATATTGTCTGCATAAATAATGTTAGAAACAGTGACTCTGTTTTCAAACACTGAATTATTATTAATATACTAGTCACTATGGAACTGGACTCATGAACTGCAATGTCCATAGTGTCAAACAAGCCATAGTCAATCATTAATAGAGTAATAAATTTCAACTACATCCTAGAAGCAGAACAATAACTGATTACCAAGGCAACATAGTAGCACTCTTGGGTAGACAAAAGTAAAAATTACAATGACTAATAAAACCAAATATCTGCCTCATTGTATCTGCTGGTAAGCAGAGAAATTTATTAGGATGTGACTGGTTCACTCACTTAGGTTTTACAGTGACTAAAGTGAACTAGCTCACAACAATAAATTCAAACAGGATTTGCCCAGAAGTAATTAATAATCTGGGTTTGAACTCTAAAATAATGCACATGACTAAGTGCAAAAAAGCAGTTAGGTATTCACATCCTATGCCACTTGTTTAAGGAAACCAAATGGATTCCAGCAGTTGTGATCCAAGTCAAACGATCACAAAGAGTGGGCATTGAAACTGCTGATGAACAATAACATCATCACAGAAACAAACTTATGTTAATTTACATATCAACCAGCTATAATGGACTTACTTTTCTCTGATCAGCCATCAACAAAAAGTGACAAGCATATCAACCAGCTATAATGAACTTACTTTTCTCTGAGCAGCCATCAACCAGCTATAATGAACTTACTTTTTTCTGATCAGCCATCAACCAACTATAATGAACTTACTTTTCTCTGATCAGCCATCAGCAAAAAATGACAAGCCAACAATGATGTATCATCAACCATCTATGTGAACCTACAATTTCAAGACCAGCCATCAGCAAAATTTCATTGGATGAAATAATTGCAATCTATCACTGATGAGTTATAACCTGATGAAATGAATCTTCAGTTCCAAAAACATCAATTGATGACAAGAGTGGACCTACTAGGAACATCATCAAGCCAGAAAAAGCAACAAAGTGAAGATGTCTTCCAATGCACCAGTTAATTTTTAGTCCGGTGGGGGGAGGAGTATCCTAACTCACCTTGCCTTCAAATAATGGACTAGTCCAGATTTTTTTTTTTACCATGATCAATTAAGCATTCATTGCCATTAAGCAATGTGTATATAAAGAGATAACACATAGCCAATGGCAAGAACAGGCCAATATGGAATGGTACTGAATCTGAATATTTCCATTAAGGTTGGGAATCTGGCAATAAATAACCTTTTTCAAGGTAAGGTCAGAAAATAATGATTAAACCTGAATAACAATAGCCTTGTTCTCCATAACCATCGAAGGGACTTCTGTTAACCTGAACAGCAGTGCTCATTCATCAGAATTAAGCTAACAGTTATGCAGTGAGGTAAGTCCACATTCAGGACTGGAAACTATCAAAGCTGACTCAAGGCAAGTTGACATAGCAAGAAGGGTCATCATACCTTCTCACAAGGAAGATTACTTAGTACAGCTGGAAGCAGGTAAGAAATCTATAAAGGAACATACAGTCCCTTCTTCAATAATTCACTTTAGAACTGAGAACTATGTCCCACCAACAGTAATAGGTGTAGTGATCTATAATTTACAGTTGTAAATCAAATATATATTTTATATCTATATATTACTAATAAATGTATTATAAAATTTATGTATACTTGTTTATGTCTATAAGTATAATCATGACTAAACACAACAATCATATTGCAATGGTCACGGTCAATTTTATGTAGTTTTTTGTATTTATATCGTCTCATAATTTATAATTACCTATTAATTTATCCAGATTTTTACTATTTGACAATCCAATATTTATATGCTGATCAATGTATTATAAATTTGGGAATAATATGAAAGTTTGATCCATTATTTATTTGAACTGTTGTTATCATTTACTATAAATTTCTTAGAATTAAAAAACATTACATTGACAGTTGTGGGAAAAATTATAGTTAGCTGGATAAAGAGACTGACTATAATATATGCTAATAAAATATTTCACCAGTATGTTTATTGATATGTTTTCAAAATTTATACTGACCACTGTTTTTTAATGGACATATTTGGAAATGTAAAGAAAACTCCAGAACACCAGTCAGAGAATCATAATTTGGATTAATGCATTGGCTATTTTATGATTTTGAATTAATGTAAAACTCAGGAAGCAAGTTATTCATGCAGCTGCCTTGTCAAGGTTACCATTTAAAAGTGGAATTGAAAATAAAATTTCAAAAATAAATTAGATAGATAATGGAAAATAAGACTCTGGATAGCATAATAGATGCCAAAATGGACTGAAATATGATTTTGACTACCAAGTTTTACATAGGTGAATTAAACATGGTTGGCCAAATAAATGTACAGAATATATATCAAAAGATATCTAGAATGTGTGATTATTTACAAAAACTGCATACTAATAATAAATCGAGTGCTTATAACTCCCAGAAAGTAGGAAGCAAATTTTAAACTTATTACATAAAGAACATCCTGGAATTGTGCAGATGAAACATTTAGCACAGTCTTATGTTTGTTAGCCAGAGATGAATAGCTGGATTGTCAAGTGTTGTAAAGACTGGCAGCCTACTGCTATGATGCTCTCAAAAAAGCTACAGGTTTGGATTAAGCCAAAACACTTTGGGAATGACTTCACATTGATTATAATGGTTCTTTTAATGGAAATAGATTCTTCATACTGATAAATGCTTATTCAAAATGGATAGAATACAAAAGTGTCAAGAGTATGAGCAAGGAAAATACTGTGAAAGCTTTAAAAGAAATTCTCATATATAATGGCAACCTCAAAGTTATTGTTTTAAATAATGGAACTGTTTTCACTTCTACTTAAAGACTTTTTAATGACATGGGGAATTTCCTATATGTTGATACCACCATAATTCCATAATCTTGTGGTTTAATGAAGAAAACTGTTCAGCACTTGAAATAGGTGTTAAACAAAAACTTTATATAGTGGTATTAATGAAGTTTAAACCAATACACTACGTTCCATTAGCATTTCACTCCATTTACATCAATTGAAAGGACATGACAGATATTATTGCTTTTAAAATGCTGATCTTAGCTGTCTGTACTAATTCCTAATAATAGTGCATCAAAGCAAATGGATTTGGATGAAGAAAGCTATAAAGCTGGTTATGCAGTTTGGGTTATGCAACATTTAATTAGAAAATGGTTTCAATAACCAGCATTATTTCAAGACAATTATGAGAAATGAAAACTACCAATGGTAGAAGAATAAGAAGACACATAAGTCATTTGAAAATTCGCTATCCAGAATCACTAGAATAACCAAAGGTTAATGTTAATTAAGTGATATTACTCCATAAAAGAAGTACAGATACAGTCCAAGAGCTATCAGATACACTTATGTGAGAAAAATTCGAAAATGAATTAGGGATTTTGCCAGAAGTAGAATTATCTCCAAATCAATCTTTCCAGGAAGAAGAGACCACAGAACAGAGGATTGAAATTACCTCTATCTAGATCTGTTTCAGAACTCAAAAAACTTAAAAGATTGCAAGATTATTTTTTTAAGATAAAAGCTAATTTTATAGAGTGAAGGGAAAAAAATGAAATGCTTGTAGTGTTACAAATAACGTGTGCATATATATATATGTATGTACTATTGTTAATATAAATAAAATTTAATTACGGAAAATAATTACCACACAATGCTTATATAATTATTTTATTATTCATCCTAGAAAAATTTACAAGAAATTAGTATGGACTGAATTTAGAATACTTTTGTGCAAATAAATTACATATGGAGTATACATTCTAAAAAGCAGCAGTAGATGGAGTAAAATATATGTGCAAAACTGTTTAATTAGTTGCAGATTTATAATTATTTCAAGTAATGCATATATAGAACTATTCATTGTCAAAGATGTTTACATTAGAGACTGCCTCCTCAAAAATTAAAATTAATGTTTTGTTTCGTTTACCAGTATCTATATATATATTATCTATGAGTATTATAAACTCATATTTATTTTTATTTGCATTGTTTCATTTATTTTATGCTACCCTGCTGGTATTATATACTCCCAGGTCCCACAACACTTAGTAATTAAGTGCATTCTATTTTGCACTACAGAAATATTATTTATTATTGGATAATCTCTAGACTAATAAATGACTAACAAAAATTATTACTAACTTATCAACTTTGGGCAATTCTTCTAGGCATGTGTGACACATTAAAAATAATGAGGTATCACACAAATTTATGGACCTTCATTCAAAAACCAGGAATTTTGAATAGAAGTGCAGATAGGCATTCAGCAATCCATATATAATTAAGTAAGTTTAGGTATAGATAATACTTTCTGCATAAAATATATTTTAGAAATACTGTACCAGCAGCTACACCAGTCTGTTTTATATAAATCTCTTTTCTTTTCTTTTTTAAACTGTAATTTATAATTATTTGTGACTTTTGTTCTTGCGTTGTATAACTAAAACAATGACTGGAATGTTTAATCTGGAAATATTATTGTAATAAGGCACTCTTACCATTAACATTCTTTAACCTTTTTTTATATATAGAAAAATCAATCTTTGTCAAAGTGTTTTTTTCCCATTGTCCTAAGTAAGATTTAAAAAATGATAATGCTTAATCCTTTGTTTGTTTTACAATTTTAATTAACATTTTTAAAATGCAATTATTATTACATTAAACAGAAATTAATAATACAAAACAATTATTTAAAATGGCAAAATTTGTTATTTAATCTTGTTAAATCTTTATCATTGCTTTTTTTTTTCAAGACGAAATAAGTGTAATTTCTTCTAATTAAATTTATAAAAGTCATCCTCATTCTTCCTTTCAATATTATTTTTCACTTTTTTATAAGTGGAATATCATTTAATTTATTATCATAAATACATATTAAAATATTTTATTACTTAATGTATAAATATGTCCACAGCTATTTATTTATTTTTCTTTTAAAGTTCAATTATTCATTTTGATCCATGATTTAGTCACGAGATGTACACTTCATAAAGACATCTTTTACCAGTAGAATTTTATCTGTTGTGTAATGAGGATGAGTATTTTAGCCAAATCCAACACACAACCTAGTCTCTAGGGAGTTAAAAACATAAAGATTTAGTTTCAGAAATTATCCATCACCATACATTTGTTTCTACAAAATATATATATATTTGTGATACACAAATAAACTAATAATTAATTATCCCATCCCAAAAATTAGCTTTAAAAAGTGGCACATTCTACATACCAATATGTTTTTGCCTATTTTATAAGTTTCAAACTTTCTTTTTTGTCCTGTTTCACTTACTTTTTTTTTTTTGGTCTTTACTTAGTATATTTAATTTATACTGCTAGCCATGCTCTAACACCAGTGTTATTTGTCACAATATATATTACCTTCAGATGTAAAATAAGAAAACATTTGCTAATATAATATTGGGTCATTATTTATATTAAGAAATGCTTTATTTTATAAAAGTTAGGTCAATGTTAAAAAAAATATTAAATTATTTGTCAATAAAGAAAATGATCATGTTTTTTGAAAGATATCAGAAAAAATATAAATCTTTAAATTGTGATCTATAGAATCTTGATATTAAATTCATTGTTGTTGTAGATGTACTGTTGCCTACAGAATCTTAACATTAAATTTGATGTCATGGTTAATGTGTAGCATTTCTCACATTGTCAAACCAATGTTTAGCTACTTGATCTGTGTAAATAAGTATTATCATAAGAGATGATAGTGCTGTCTGAAATGTTGCTCATACAATGAGCCTAATTCTCTAAATAATAAACAATATGGCATTTGTAATGTATCCTTAAGGATTGGTTTGGATTAATAAAATTATCTTAGTCAATGCATAACACGTTGGAGAGGTCAGTCTGTCTGATTGATGAGTTTTTTTGTGACTGGCAATTAATTATAGCAGGTTGTAAACAATTTTTCCCTACCACTTAATATATCTTTAGAAATTTGAATCTTATTTTCAACAATACCATTGTTTCTGTAATGTTCATTCATATCACATAACTATGTTCTTATAATTGTATTTCAGATCTAATTGTTCTACTTCACAATCTACAGTAATTTTAATAGATACTCTAATTAAAATGTTACTGAACTCTGAAGTTTTGTGAGGTGAATTGGTTGCAAATGTGTATATCATCACTAGTCTTTTCAATATGTAACTGCCATTTTTTTCACCTTTAATGAATGCAGACAACACTTTTGAGACTTGGTTTTCCTTGCTCATTGGCCATTAATATTTGAATAATTCTATCATAAGAAAATAACAAATTGGTATATATTTTTATTCTATGCCACATAATATGAAAATATAGTTTTAAATTAATAGATGTTCCCTTTATTTTGTCATCTCTCTCTCTCTCTCTCTCTCTCTCTCTCTCTCTCTCTCTCTATATATATATATATATATATATATATATATATATATATATATATATATATATATATATATATAATGTATTATTTTATTTAATGTTTTTTTTATATCAGTATGAATAACTGAGTTCTAAATATAAGAGTCAATTTCATTATATATTATATATGATGAAAATTCCAATAACTTAAACCAAATCTATCATATTTTTAGATTTATTATTATGGTTTCTGTAACTCCAGCTTCTTACAATGTAAGTCATTATTATTAATATATATTATAAACATAAAAATAATAAATGGAATTTAAAGTTCTACTGAAATTCTAAATTAAAATTTTATATTTATTTGACCTTGTCTGCTTTATTATTTTACTTATCATTAAAATATCAACAGTATTAAAAATGGTAAGCTGGAGATAGCAAGGGTTTTTTTTTTCTAAAATTAGAAATATATTTAGAGTTTATATATTACCATTTCAATCCAAAGAGGTGAAAAAGTTACTAGTAGTCAAAAGTTACTATAATTTTTTTTTTTTTTTATGTGTGTGTGATTAGTAATGTCACTAGTTTAATTTATTATTATTTTTTACTAAAAAATTATATTTTTGTTGTATTACATCTTATAATTAATATTATTCTACTTAAAAAAATTCAATTTTAATGAGGTGATAAAAAGCTATATGTGTGTAACCCATATATATAATAGCAAATGTGTCAAATGTCTTAAAACCTGTTAGTAATTAAATAGTAATATATCTATTAAAATAATAATGAATCGGAATTTTTGACTTGATTTTATTATAATGATGAAATTAATCAATTGGATATATATAAATGTCCATAACCACTAACCAATTAATTAATCGAGCTCACATATGGCAATAGTATACCTCGCAATCACCAATCAAATAATCAAGCCACATGTTGCAAGGCTCCAAATGTAATGTAGCATCCAATTGCCCTAATGGTTGGGTGGTAAATGTAATGGAATGCAATATACATTTGAAAAGAGATGAAATCACCCTATTCATTGCGAGCTAATTGACATGGACAATTCACTTCTATTATAATGTATCTCAAATTTCAATTTATTACCCAAATCATTTCCTTAGGTTAGCTATATGTGAAATATACCTGGATACCAAAGAGCAATAACAAAGACATTAAGTGGTTTACTCTCAGGATTAATTTGATTGATGATTTGATTATTCACTAAAATACAAATTGGAAGCAAAGGAAATTTTGTTGAATTCAACCTATATTAACAAACAAAGATTATATGACTTGCTATTCCAATTAATGATGGCTTAAATGAATGATTAACAAAACACAATATTATCATTTAGTTGATCACAAATCTACCAAACTAACTAATAACTTCTGCACTGAACAGAGAAAATAAAGATATTAATACATTCTAAATAAAAACACCAAGTCATTTCTTACAAAATAAATGATATATACTAAAATTGTGGTTAAATCCTTATAAAGCAGCAATGAATATATGTGAACACATAAAATTAGTTTTACTTTTCAAATTTCCATTTTAGTTCAACCTGAGTTAAATGAAAAATGTTTGCCAACAATTGGCAAAGATTAGAATTTATGTTTGCATAGAAATCATTCACTAGTTATCATATATAAAACTTTAATAAATAAAAAAAATGATAAGTTGATAATAACTTGTTGAATTAATAATTTAATACTATAGATGTGCTTCTCAAGGCTGGATCAATTAATAAAACAATAACATAAAATCTCATAAGAATTCTTTCTCCACTATGCTATATAGATATTTATTTGCTTTATTTACATTAGATCATACTTTTTTATTATATTGTGAGCACCCACTATTTGTGCTTATTATTTATAAAAGGCTTCTATCGTAGCCTGCAATTTAACATCTCAATTCATCACTTCATTAATCTGGGTTTCATTAAACGCTTACCATGAAATATATATATATACCCATATTATGTAACCTTTATAGATAAACAAAATATATATAAATGACTCCTATGTAATGCATGTGGGAATATCTATCTGCAACTTCGATGCTAAATAACTATAACCTGTTCTACTCTTTTAAAAGACATCTGATAATAAAATTAAAAATAATTAAATAATAAGGAAAATTATTAAATAATTTATAAATAATCTTCATGCAAACAAATAATCTCAATCTAAATTATGCACGGCATTTATGTTCAACATAGGTATATATATGCAATGTGTTTAAATTAAATCAATAGTTTTTTATATACTAACAAATAAATGAAATGTATGTAAACATTTGTTTATAAATTGAGATTTATAATCAGTCTATTTACACAATTTACATTTATAAGATTTATGACTAAAAGACAAAATAATTTTATTAGTCAATGGCTTTTGGCATCTTTATTTTTAATATCAGTGACATAAGAAAAAATTTTTTTAATGATCTATTCATATGATATACTATCATATCTGTATTATATCACATGTAAACTACTATAAATATAAGTTTAAATACTTTATGAACACTAACATGTTTTAAATCATAATGACCGATTAAATAACATATCCCTATACATATAATATTTGTTCTAAATGAAATTTTAAAATACATATAAAAAAAATAATAATAAATTTTACATAAAAGAAATAATGATATAAAAAACAATTGATCAACTTTTTTAGTTACCCCAGTAGTCTCAAAATTCATCATCGTTTACAGTTCACTTATTATTTGAGATGTTTTTTTCTTGGCTATTCTGTGGTGGTCAGAATAATTTTAAAAGAAAAATACATTGGCATATGTGTGAGTTCAGGCGCTTTCTGCTTGAACAACTAATTCCTGGCATTTTATTTTTATTATCTGGATTAAAGGATGATTAATCAATTGAAATGATAAACTGATTTAACTATTTAATTAGTGATTACTTATGAATCCTATATTTGATAAATAGCTGTTTATTTCATGACCTTCCTTTCAAAAGCTTGCTTGGTAATAATCTGCATATTTTCATTAGACCTTAATCATGACAGATTTATGCAGGATAGAACTAGTATAAAATAAAACCTGCAGAGATATACAATGTCATTATCATCATGACATCTCATTATACTGTCATCTTGTGATGTTGTGAAGGAGTTTTATGAAGCAATGTTTGTATATTACTACGGTCATTATGTTTGGCTGTTCATAAGCTATAATTGCAACGACAGCAAATAAAGTGTACAATTCTCATATGTAGCAGTTGTAAAGGTTGTGCATGCCTAAGAAGCACAAGCAATTGACTGTAGAGATTGCAAAGTAATTTCTAAGAATAACTAATTCATTTTCGTTTATTTATATATGTTTCTTTGCTAAGTTTAATAAATTTGTTAAGTTTAATTTGTTTTAGGATTTATTTAATAAACTTATTGATGCTATACTGGTTTTGATAATATCTGATAATTTCATTTTTAATGAGCATAATTTCTAAAGTGTTAAAATGTTCTTGTTGAATTGGACCAGACTGAACTTTGAAAAATATTTCTCCCTGGTACCACAGTCACAGAAATTATCAAGAAAATCCAAAAGACAATATATATATATATTTGGAAGCACAATATATCTGCTTTGGCAATGAAATAAACATTTTATGGGACAGAACTGGCTTACATGCTTCTTCTTTTTTATATAAAATACATAATTATTTATATCAATTAGATTTATGGTTTTAAATCATCCACCCATCCTTTCTATTTATTTGACAAGAAGATTTTCAGATCTGCTGCATATTTTGTACCGTATCATTGAATATGTCTTGAAAATGCTACAAACACTTAAATAATTTTTGAAGCTTTTTTCCATTGTACTTTGAATGCTGTTATTTCTTCTTTTGTCACAATAACAATTCATTCATCTTGGGATTCTTCTATTCAGTTAGACCAAAAAAAAAAAGCTTAGGCTTTAATCAATATTTGTAAAATATAGATAAATATCTGTGACAATTCTCGTGTATTACTAGGAAAGCCTTTCTTTTTATCTCTATACAGAGCAAAGTGATAAGAAAAGGCCAAATAGTAAAAAAATATGTTGCCATTGGCAGCTATTTCAAACTTCATTCCAAGTTCACAGACAATGGTCATCTAGTTTTATTTTCGAATCATTTTTTATATTTTTTTTTAAATAATATTCGGTGGAGTGTAGATGTGTTTGTGAATTTGTTTTCTTTTATTATAACTACTTATAAACAGATTTTTTTGTTAAATAAATTTTATTTTATTTTTGCAGACCAAAAATAATCTAAAGTGTAAAGAATATTTAAATATGAAAAAAAAATTCCCTGTAGAAAAACGACTTCCGATATTTGATAAATTCATATACTGTATTAAAATGTATCTAGAAAAGAGTAATTCTCTTCTCTTTTTTTTTTTTTTTTTTGCAGCTGAAAGCAAAATACACTTTTTAATTTTTTCACAAAAAAACTAAAATTGATTACGATCATTCACGAAAGTTGAAGACTTTGACGGGCGGACAAAATAAAACTTTTGCAACATATCAAATTCTAAGAATAGAAAAATCAATCAGAAAGAAAATAAATTTCAATGTAGTCTTTTAAAATGTATAACAAAATTGAAGTGTTGTTTTTGTTCTCAGTTTGTGTGTGTGTGTGCGCGCGCGCGCGGATATGTATATCATCAGAAAAAAAATTGCAGTCTTGGGTATTTGTTTTCTTCTAGTCTATGCTCCATGTAACCCTTTAGATATGGGATCTAAGTGGGATCAAAAGACCTAACTAACCTTTATACATGCATGAATATGTGGGTAACAAAATAATTACTTTAAGATAACCAACATTATAAAAATCACTCACAATACAAAATAGTAATTATAATATTTAATTAAGCATATGTATTCAGCATCATCTATAAATAAGACAGATGTTTTCCAAGATAACTTTGTTTCTTTTCACAAATAAATATATTTATTTACTTTTTTTATATATAAATACAAATTTATTTACTTTCTCTATCTTTTGTTTTAAAATTCAGTTTCATAATCAACCACTGTTGTACTCTTTATATTCTAAAATATTTCCATAATTCTTAACACTCGATCACTGATTACTTCAGTACTTATACTCCACCATCACCACGTCCACCACATACTCTTCCAGTATATTTCATCAAATAATACCATATCAGGACAACCATTGTGATTATTGATTTGGTAATTCATAAGTGATTTTTATTATTTATCCAACAAAGAGTAAAGTAATGTTTAATGGATTTTCTCAAAATATGAAAATAAAGATTGATTATGATTAGTTAGAAGAAGTTAACAGTTACAAATACCTTGGTCAGATTATTAATACAGATGGAAACATAATGGAAGAAATTAATCAAAGAATTAAATTTGTTTAAAGTGCTTTTGGTAGAAATAACTTGATACTAAAAGGAAATATGCCTATGTGTTTGAAAAGGAAGGTTTTTAACAAATGTGCTTTGCAATCCTTACTTATGGATATGAGACTTGAACATTTAATAGAAGAGCAATATAGAGACTTTAGAAACAAGTATGGAGAGATGCATGTTGGGAATAACAAGAAGAAATTGAAAATGCAATATATAAGTAAGAAAACAAACAGGTGTTAGTGATCTCATTGAAAAAATAAAAGACTGAAGTGAAGTTGGGCTGGACATATTGCTAGAAGAGATGATAACAGATGGACAATTGAAATCTTAAACCGGATTCCAAGATATTGTAAAAGACTCAGAAAGAGACCACATGTGAGATGGATGGATGAAATAAGAAAGTGTGCAGGGGTGATGTGGAGAAGAGAAGCTAAAGATTGGAGAAGATGGATTGAACTTGGAGACACCTTCATCTTGCAGTGGATTGATAATAGCTGATGATGATGATGATAAACTTTCTAATAAAATTCCTTTTTTTAATTTCTGAAACACTTTTTATGACTATTTTGTCCAAAGGATACTAATAATGAAATTGTGAATAATTTAATATTATTATTTGCTGATTAAGTTTCTGACCAATCCATAAAACTTCATTTCCTGTATCAAATTTTATACAAAAAATTTAAAATAGGACATTCTAATGTATAAGCTTGCAGATTTTTTTTTTAGAAAACTTGAATGTCTTTTCATCATTAATAAGTATTCTGTAATTATATACTTTACTTCCCCAGTGCATCTGAACTTTTCCAGTTGCATTTTTATTACCTTTAAAGCTTAAGACTATGATTATATTATATTTCAGCAATTGTTGTTATACATAAAACATTTAGACTTTAATCAGATGCCTCAGTTTGAACAAATATTCAGATAAGAAAGTTTAATTCAAAAATAAAAAGGTTGACATCGTTTAAAAAGAGGGGAAAGATAAGTAAAATATGAGTCTTAGATAAATTGAGAAAAATAGAGAAAGGAAGATTTGGTTTAATATGTGGAAATATAATAAAAAAAAATTAATAAAGATAAAAAATATATTAATAGTTTTGATAAAGATTGGTGTAGAACTAAAGAAAGTTCATTAAAAATATAGCAAAAAATGAAATAGGAACTATTCAGTTAAAGAAATAATGAAAAATATATTGGAATAGATGGGAAATATGGAGATGGTGAAAGATTGTCAGTACTGGGGAAAGATAAAGAGCCTATAGAAAAAATAATAAACTAAGAAGAGAAGTGGATTTAGCAAAAGAAAAATGGTTGGAACAAGTATGTAGGAATAAAAAGATATGATCTGCTATTTGATAGAATTACACATGCCACTTGGGGGGGGGGGTTTAACGAGTTAAAAATCTGCTAAGAGTGGAAGGAGATTAACTAAGAGCAATGATGTATTGAAAAAATGGAAAGAATATCTTCAATATCTGTTTAGAAAAGAAAATAATTCAATTAATTATGAACTTGAAAGTAAAGATGTTGAAATAAATGATAAATATATGGACATATTGGCATATGAAAAGTCACTTGAACAAATGAAAAATGGTAAGGCTGTTGGGCTTGATAAATACCTACAGAACTTTTGAAAGAAATGAGAGAAATTACTATGAAGGAAATAATTGAACGTTGCCATTTCAATATATAATAGTAGAGTTTAGACTAAAGATGTTTTGAGGGTTATAATGATTGCAATTGATAAAAATAAAAATAAAAAAAAAAAGCTATTAAATGTTAAGAGTACAAAACAATAATTTGTTATCTCATGCTTCTAAAGTTTTATTGAGGATTTTAACTCAAAGAATTTGTGGAAATATAAAATATTATACTGGAAAAGAACAGTTTGGTTTTCAAATAGGGAAAAATACAAGAGATGTTATTGATAGTGTAAAAACAATTGCAGAGAGATATATTGAAAAACATTTAGAAATTGGTATGTGTTTTGTGTATTTAGAAAATCTGAAATAAATTTATCACCTTAAAAAGTAAAAAGGTATTTTGGAGAGAGAAAGGTTGATTTGGAATATGTATACTAGATAAAGAATAAAAATTAATTAGGCTGGAGAATAATAATACTGATGGAATTAATACAGAAAGAGGAGTTAGGCAAGAATGTAGTATGTCATCTATACTTTTTAATATTTATTTAGAAGACATGTTAAATAAATATTTAGCTTGTGGAGGAGCAAATGTTGGAGACTGAATAATAAAATTTATAAGATTTGCAGATAATAAGGCACTTATAGCTGAGGATGAAAAGAGTCTTCAGAATATGTTAAATAAATTGAAGGAAGGACATATGGAGTATAGAATAAAGATTAATGTTAAGAAGACTAAATGTTTATGGATAGAGAGAAATACAAAAAAATGCAAGTTGAGATCCATGGTAATATAATTCATCAAATAAATGGATTTAAATATTTGGGTCATTTGTTAAGTGAGGATGGAAGAACTGAAGATGAAGTTAAAAAAAAATAACATTGGCAAAAGAGACATTTACTAAAAGAAAGAAAATATTTTGGGGACCTTTGAAGAAAGAATTAAAGAAAAGATTAATTAAATGCTACATATGGAGTGTACTATTGTATGGTTGTGAAATGTGAACAATAAATAAAAGAATTAACAACAAATTGAAAGCTTTTGAGATGTAATCCTTGAGAAGGATGAAAAAAATCAGTTGAATGAATAAATGACAAATAAAATTTTGGAAAAAAGAAAATGAAAAAAAAAAAAAGACCAATTGAGGAAATTAGAAATAGAAAGAGAAATGGGTCAAACATATATTAAGAAGAAAGAATAATTTAATGAGATATTTTGGAGGAAATGGTGAGTGGAAACAAGAAGAACCAAGAAGATTGACCTTGCTGGATGATATAAAAAATGGGAAGAGATACAGGAAATTAAAGAACGGGGCAATGAAGAGAACAGAGCGAAGAAATTTGTGATGTGACTGCTTTCTGGACCTGTTTAGAGAAAATAATACTATTGCTTGATTGATAGTAATTGAAATTCAACTGCTTTTATTACTATTTTTTTTAATGTGTATTTTTTTATAAATTTTATGACTATTCTAAATATCGTTCTCAGAATCATCATTCCCAATAGGTTTCAATGTAGAAATATTTTAACTTTAATGTTTGTCAATTACGTCATTTACCTAATATAGAAACATATTTTGGAACATTTTTCACATATAAATTTTTCTTTAAAAAAAAAATTGAGACATTTATTTATTCATTTATTTTTTGCAATTTTATTATATTATTGCTAGCTTTTTTATTCACATCATTTTTTATTGGTGTCAGCTTATGATACTCATAGCCAATATATCATACTGTTTTGGAATGTATTTTAATATTTCAATTACTTTTGTTTATATTCAATATTTGAATTATGTTTTGTTGTAATTGATTTTGTTATTCAATGAATAAGAGAAACATCATGAATTAGTTGTATTATCTATATAGTTTGATCTTTTTTTTTTAAATTAAAAAAATACTAACTAAATAAATTTTCCTTAGAATAAGGATTCTATAATTACTAAAGTATGCAGTTATGGATTTATTTTATAAATAAATAACCAATTTCAATAATTATGATAATTAACTTGAATATCTTCTGTGATCCATTACTATAATATATACGGTCTAGAATTTCTCAAAACACCATAAATTAATGTCAAATAACAACTAGCCTATAAAATGTATGCAGTAAAAGGGCCCAAATAAACCAATATAGGGCATTACATAAGAATGACTACTAAATACATAAACAATCAAATGGCAATAGTAACTACTGTATCTAATAATCAAAATAATTTCATATATGGGAGAGATTTATAATTATTATTGTATTATTTATAAATAAAAATGCAATAATGGCTTTGTCTCTATCAATATAAAGCCTTAGTGATAGTAAGAATGAGATCTCAGATTTGAGATTAGAAATAGAACTTGATATGTTTGATGTTCGGATAATACCAATAGTTACTATTGGTTAATGAGTCATCCTAAGAATAGGAAGTTTAGTAGAACATTGTAACTGCCCACATATTGCAGTAATAATAGCTAATACTTATTTAAAGCCCTCAAAGATTTGAGAATCTAACAATGGCAGTCATCATGCCTGAGCAGATTTCTATTTTTTATAGACAGCAATACAATAAAAGCCAAAATCTAATAAGAAAAGCTGATGAGTGTGTATGGGTCTGAAATATATTAAATTTTGTAATCACAAATAATGCCAGATTATTGCTTAAGGTAGTTTTTGATAATGTCATAGAGTCTAATCCAAAACATCTTAGTATAATGCAGAAGTAGAAGTTCAATCTACCAATCAAAAGAATGATGAGAAAGTAATTAACTGTGTTTTAGCTACTGTGGATGCCATTGGTCTGTGATTTTAATATCACTGAAGCTCTGAATGACTAGTTTATCTAATGTATAAAATAATATAAATTGAGGATTAAATACTAATAGACATTCATATGACATTCGAATTAGCAGTCTTCCAAACATCTCTGATAGAGAAAATGACTATTAAGACTACACCTTTGTAAAAATTAAAATCAAAACCCAAAATAACATATAAATATGGTCAAAGGTAAAATGGTTGATCAGAAATGTTCTTAGTCAAACATTTTTCTGGATAATTATAACCAAACAAACATTTTGTTATTATTGTAAGACAACTCTCACAACCAGCCAGTATCCACACTTAATACAATTTGTCATTTTTTCCTATAATGTTTGGCCACATTGAAGCTGTAGCATTGTTAGAAAATCAGGCTGATGGCTCATATTACAAAAAATTAAGTCAATCATTACCAAAAATCTAAAAATAATTACTATTTAAGATAAAAGTCAAGTGTTAGCCATAAAGATATAGATCTATCATTTTAATCAAATCTTAAGGATGGCTTCAAATCAACTTTAAAATTTATTTATCAGAACAAACTAACTGTATTTTTTTGGGAGAGACAGATGTAAGATCAGAAATGCTGTACATAAAATCAAATAGTTTTGCTAGTATCCCTAATAAATATAGCAACTTAATAGGCAATTCATTATTTTAAATCTTTAGACTACATGAACCAAATTTTTATTGACATAGTAAACATATACATAAATATTGTAATATATAAATTAATAAGACTTACAATCAGATAAATATAATCAAGAATCAAATGGTCATTTTATTAAATTTAAATTACATTTAATAAATAAATCATCTACTGTTTTGATCAATTATTCACTTCTTAATTCTTCAACCGTCTCTTACAAAGCTCCTCGTCGACATCTGACGTCACTCTAACTCTGCCAGTTCTTATGCTAAAAAATTCGTTTGATAGGTTTTGAATAGGTTTTTAAAAGTTCTGTAAGATGGTGCCCTCTTCCGATTTATTTTACAAGTAAAAAATAAAATAAAAATGCATTTAAACCTAAACAAAGAAAGAACATTGTTTGTAATTGGTTGTTAGTGAGCTCTCAGCCAAAAAAGACATTCTGATTGGCTGGAAAGAACAAAGAAACCGCCTGATCAAAAAAAATAAAGAAAAACGCTGACATTTTCATTTCAAATGCAATTTTAAGCATTAAAAAAATATAATTTCAGAAATTAAACTAGTTTTTTAAAAAAAAAACTAAAAAAACAAAATTATTTTCGAAAAATATTGAAGATTTTAGTAAAAATATTAAAGAAATATTTAAAAGAAATATTTACTTTTCTATAACATAAAAGTCGACCTTTTTGTTTATATTATAGCTTTTATGTTGCCGAAATTGAATATTTTAGAATAAATAAATAGCAATTTATTTTTGAAAGGACTTTCGTTCTCTTCATAACCTGAAAAATTAGTAATATACTTTTCATAAATGTATCTGAGTTGAATTTAATATTATAGGCGAATATGTTTTAACAATAGGCTTTGTCTTCAGTTTGTGAGTTGGCCAATTAAAAGATTTGATTTTTACCTCATACAACCAATAATATAATTAGCGGTTAAAAGGTTCTTAATATTGGGATAAAGTATGTGAAAATAAAGTTCAAAGTATGTTAAGTGTTATTTTGAATATCTCAGGGTATGTTAAATATATGAATTAGTTATCATAATCTGTGGTCCAAGATCTTTGATAAGTGGTGTAATCTTAAAGTCAATTTTAATTAATAAAGTTAATATTTTATTTACATCAATAAAGGAATGACAATAATAATAATATATAGTAATTCCATAATAAATAGTTTCCTAATAATTTAGGAATATCACATTTGGATAATAAATACTGTTTATTATTATAATATTAATAAAAGTCATCTACATTATGTAAATAGATAATATAATATCTTATTTAATTAATAATTAATGAACTTGAGATAATAAGAATATGTTTTCTCCAGTGAATAATTATTACTTCTCCAAATATATGAAATCTTTTTTAAGTTTAAATATATCTATTTTTCAGGAATATTATTCTTACATAAATAACTAAAACATAAATATACATAATGTCAAATCCATTTATTAAGTGGCAGAATATTTAAGTGCAATAAGAGTACTAATACTTGAACTCCTATGTCATCTTGACTTCATTTATATTTAAGGGAACCAGTAAATACATATAACAATGCAATTTTAAAGAACCACTCATTTTTAGATATATACTTAAAATAACTTCCTTCAAGTCTACCGAATCTCACATTTGTCATTATAGCTAACAAAATCATTACATGATTAATTCATCTTTAAAGATATAATTTCAGCAATTAAATAAATTATCATAAGTAAAAAAAAAATTATATTAATAATAGTAATGGTTTAATAATTCAGGAAGCTTTATCAATAAAAAAAATCCAATGTGTATTTAAATTCAACTCATTCACACTATTAAACAAATATGTGTGTGATATAAATTATGTATCATATAACATTAAATTAAATATATGTTCTTTATTTCTAAATTTTCAATGGAGAACACTAAAAAGAAAAATCAGAACATATAAAAAGTATATAAATAAATAATAATAACCAGTTTTGATCTTTTTCCTTACATTTCATTTTTTTATTATTAAAGTTCTGTATAATTTTAAATATTCATATTCTTATCTTGAAACTTTACTTCCCAATGATTTTGATGTGAAGATGGATGATAATAAGATTGCCAAAAAAATCTTGCTTATAAGATGCAGTTTTTTTAAAAAAAAAAAAATTGAGTCATCTATTAATTATATGTTTATTTCTTTTAGAATAACTCTAGTAAACATGTGAGATCAATTAACAGTTCTTGAAAATACTTTATCAATTGTGATGTTGACATCTTTCTTCTCCAGGAATTTAGATAGATTGTTGTTTCATTTTTTTTTCTATATATATATATTTTTTTTGTTGTGTTGGGAATTAATGAAATTCCAGACAACATAACTTTTAATCATACATATTATAATGAATTTATTTCTTCTACAATCCAGCAATCACAAAACAAAACATCAAATACATTCTTGCTAACTAGGTGAAAGTGGAAGCAAATACTAGAGTAAAAAAATTATAAGGTAATCTCTCTCCAAAATTATATTTTCTTTTATTGTGACAACATTTCTATAGTATTTTTTAAAAATATCTCCAGCTTCTCATGTCTCATACTAGCTTATTTATTGTTATCCATAAAGATTCACACACACTAGCAGCAATTCTTTAGAAAGTTTTAGCATCAAAGTAAAGTGTTAAATATTTGTATTTTACAATAAAATAAAATAAAAAATTTCAAATGAATTTTAAAAATTAATAAAGCATTTCTCCATCTGCTGCTACGTGTCCACAAGCACATATCCTACTATTTATTATTCTAATAAAGTGATTTTTATATTACCTTGCATTCGTAATACAAACATGAACAAAATATTAACTTTAATTAAAGGAATAATAACAATAATGAAAATTAATGTTTTATTTTTTTTAAAAAATGTATAAATTGAAGCAGGAATCAAAAACAAATACGATACAATCAAAGATTTAAGGTAACTAATAAATTTTTATCTCTTTTCTTCTCTCTCCCTCACCCCATATATGTGTATGTACAAACAAGTGAAGCCATTTAATTGCTGCTGATAATTGTTGCATTTTGCTTTAAGGGTACGAAATCACTCAGGTTTGCTATACCAGTCATATCCATTATTAAAATTAAAGAAAATATGCAATGTTGAGATCATTATAGCACTCCAAGTGAAGCATTATTGCTCAATAATTACTCCACTCTACTTTTTGCTGTATCTAGAGTGTTTTTTTAAATAGAATAAGACATACATGTTTTTAATTTCTCATAGATAAAATCTCCACAATATTAGAAAAAATTATGTATAAAGCATTTTTACAAAGATAATGGATTAGCATTTGATATCTTGTTAACTTTAGTCATGTGATCTGCCCACAACTGAAATATCTAGAGTCACCTTTTATTTTGATGACTTGTTGCTAGTGGCTAAGAGAATTGAATAACTTTTGGAATTCACCAGAAAACTTTGAAATAAGTTTAAGGAAACTAGAACTAAAATAATTCATGATAAATATGTATTTAAAGTCAAAAAATTAGAATTTATTGGTTTTAATTTATGGCATAGAATATTTTCCTAAAAATAAAATAAACTCTATAATGAAAATCAGGGTAGTTTTATTCAGTAAGAAACAAAAGCAACTTAACAATTATATCAGATGATAGACAAAAATGCTGAATTGTCAAAATTTATTATCATAATCAAGCTGTTGACATTAAAAATGTCAATTAACACAAACAAGCTAAACAACTTTTATCATAAACTTTAAGGTCCTGGAATAAATTCCACATATAAAATGGTCATCTCTGGAAAGGCAAACAATTTCTTATTGTAGATATCTTCTCCAAATGGTTAGAGATTATTGTTCTTTCATGCTTTTATCAGCCACCATTGAAACTTTGAAAAAAACTATTTGCCAAGCGTGGTACTTCTATAGCAGTCGTATATAATAATGAAACAACCTTTACATCTAGAGCCAATTTAGATGCATCTCTGCAAAATATGAAAGCCAGCATATATTGATGCTTATGGCTTTGTCATATGTTTAGGGAATGAGGTTAAGAAATACTTCCAAAACACTACAACAGAAAAACACATGTTCACTTAATGCACTTAGAATGCTTCTAGTACAGCAGAGAACACCAGAAGATCATATTCAAAACCAAACCAACTGCAGAATTTTTATAAACAGAGAGATCAAGCCAATCTGTTACACTGGGCTGACAATTAATCATCTAAATCTCATTTGTTGCAAAATTTTCATCATCACAAGATACAGACATAACAATCAACCAAGACACTAGGCAAAAAAAATATTATTATTGCTATACATGGAAGATTAAAGACCTCTAAAACATTTACTTGATATGACATCTAATAAATATTTTTTCTAAGGATTGGAGAATATAATAAACAGCCTAGCTAAATGAATTACTCTATATTTATCCAATAAAATAAAGTTATTGTGATTTGTTAAATAACTAATTTAAGAATTGAAGTAATTGGATATTTAATCTGATTTTTCTCTGCAGTCTCCTACTACTATATGTAACATATTTAAATTATGCTAGTTTAAGAAGTTATTGGTTTGTTTAGCAAATAGTTAATTGTATTAGTTGGATAATTAACATAAATTCCTCAGAAAATTGTTTACTTTAGTACATAAGACTTGAGTTGTGTCAAAAGTATTGTCTAACACAGCAAATAGCATGAGTCATTTCACAACAGCAATAATAGACAAAACTCCATAAACTAAGATCCATCACACATCACTATACATGATATTAATAGGTCATATAAAATATATGTGTATAGTAAAAGGAAAATCAAAATAGACCAGGATAGAATGTATCAGGTCTACTTCACACTGCAAGTAGTCAAGTGCATCTTTGTCCTTATTTGGACATTCAATTCACAAATGGCCTTTATTCTAACATAAATAAATTTGTTTTCCCTTATTGCATGTTACCTTCAAAATGAACTTTTGTATGTTATGAGATATTTACTGCTGTAATATTTTTTTAAAGGGTTGTGTCTCTCTATATTTTTTCTTTAAAACTTGCAGATATCAACTAACTTATTGTCTGGCAAAGTAAAATATGTTTAAGGAAATCAAACAACCATATGAATTGTCAAAATAAGAGTCATAAATCACATGACGCTATTCTTTTAAGCTTGCCAGTTATAAACAATGAGGATTGCCAATTCCTCAACAAGCTTTGTGTTAAATGCTTAGCCATATGGTATGGCTGAAGATCTATCAGCCCCATATAGCTATTTGAGTTGTATAGCTGGGTTTGAAGACATGTAGGTGTCTGAAAATTTCAGATTTTCCACTCAATAGATAACTTTTAGTTAAATGCTGGCTTTGTGTTGGTATTTTTAGAAATAGTGACTGAACCTACCCTGGCACCTCTTTGATGAGTGCCAAAGCATGAAACCATGGTCAGGGGTTTGGAGGGGGGAGGCTTCCTGACAGAGATATTTTAAATGCTTTCTCTGGCTAAGCATTTAACAGAAAGCTTGTTGCGCATTGTTTATAACCATATGAATCCTTTGGAAAAAATCATTGTGATATATTTGGATTAATTACTCTTTTAAAAATACAATACCACTGAAACAATATCATTTCAATTACTTGACTAAAGAGCAGATACTCTCTATTCATAAACTAGACTATGACTTGAGTATCCAAACTACCAGTATATTTAGAATATATAGGCTGCTTGAAGTACTTTTCCCATTCATTTTCAGTGTTTAATACAATATAGTAGAAAGACAGAAACATATATAGATATTTATATATTTATAAGTATATCTTGCATGTCTATGCACTTTGGAGGGTCTATAAATTCATCCTGCAAACTTATATGTACTATTGTTAATTTTATTTTATTTATAATTATTGTGGTTATTAACTACATGTGTTTAATAACTTCAAATTATGGTTATCTGTATTGGATATTACTTTTAAATTGTTTTATTTATTTATTTTAAATTACAAACATTTTAAGTTGTAAATTAAGGATAATACATTTTAATTTTAGGTTGAGTTATCAAGTTATTAACTTTTTGTTGCTATTATTTTATAAAAAGATAAAAAGAAATTCATCCTATTTTTTTTTGCTAAAACATTTATATATTTGTTTGTATGTTTTTGTTTTAAAAAAAAAAGAAATGAAATTAATTTAATCCAAAACTGATTAAAATATATCATTAATTTATTTGTATTTTAATGGACTGATTCACTCTTTGATCTATATATTTATTTATGTGTTTTGATATAACGGTTTAAGAAAATGGAAAGAAATAATAAACTACCATTTTTGATAATGAAGTATTATTGCTTGATTCTAGTATTCTGTTACCTAATAAACCTAGTTCAATTTAGAGAAAACTTAACATGCATATGTGTGTATTGTTCTTGTTGTAAGTTCTTTCTCATATATATATATATATTGTAATTATAATAAAAATAATAAATTTAACGGTAACAAACTATTATAAACAATCCTTAAATCCGCAGAAGTACTTTCGGTTAATTAACCGAAAGTACTTCTGCGGATTTAAGTATTGTTTATAATAGTTTGTTACCGTTAAATTTATTATTAATTTATTATTTAACCGAAAGTACTTCTGCGGATTTAAGGATTGTTTATAATAGTTTGTTACCGTTAAATTTATTATTAATTTATTATTTAACCGAAAGTACTTCTGCGGATTTAAGGATTGTTTATAATAGTTTGTTACCGTTAAATTTATTATTTTTATTATAATTACAATTTTGTTTTAATTAACGGACATTTTATTTATATTATACATATTACATAATAAATCATAACAACAATTATATAAGTAATCGTTATAATGGTTATACTGCTGAATGAAGTAACTAGAAAGAAGATGAAGTTAACTGCACTACCATCTTCACACTTCTATGAGATGACAATACATATAAGTCTTAAAATACAATATGAGATAACAATTAGTTTTCTACAGTAAAATATACTTAAATAATTATCATAACCTTTAAAATATACATAATCAAGGAAATTTTTCAAATTTTATAAGCACCTTCTTATCTCAAAATTCATTACTTGAATCTATCTATCAAGATATAAAAGTTCAAGACTACTTTCTGTCAATGTGTTGATATTTTGCAATAATCTGTCTTGACAGGTAAGATTTGAAAAAAAAGTTTGATTGCAGATATTCTACACTAATTGTTAAATGACATTACATTTCAGTATATTAACTGCTGTTTATCTCAGGTAAAAACAGTGCCAAAGGTTATACAGATAACTTTACCTTTTTCTTGGTCATTTATTCTACTGTGTAATCACTAATAATGTATATGTGAAGGTATGTATTTTAAATTCTAATAATTTTATATGTATGTTTATTGCATAGTCAGTTGCATTGAAGATCAATTGACATTAATGCATCTAAATGGAATGTTAGACATGATATTTGTATTAAATTGGTCCAAGTGAATCTTTGCCAACTTTTCTTTAATAAAAATCAATTTTTGAAACTATTATTCATTATAGTATTGAAAAAATTGCTGGATTCATATTGGTAAAAGAAAAAAATATAATTTTCTACAGACTAACATATGATATATCAAATAGTGATATCTGATAATAAATCTTGATCTTCTAAACTATGGAAGTAACTGAGCAGTTCTTTCATTTTCCAAACATAAAAACATTACAATAGTTCAGTAAATGTGAAATATATACATAAGTAAAACTAGGCTCAGAGAAAATTCAAAACTACTTTCATCTTTATGATCATGTCAAGCATATAAATTATAGTGATTCAGTTTTAATATATATAAAAAAAATTGATTATAATTAAAGCACTGGAATAATTATTTTACTTTACATACACTTACAGATAAGACATTTGTTGTTCACCTTTTTCTTTACAATTGACAGCTTTTCAATAGATTTTAGATAATGGTTGAAGTTATGGAAACATAAAAAATATTAAACCCATACTAATGATGAGAAATTATTCAAAACTAGTGATTAATATTCTTATAAGTAAGCACTGGATTTCAGCAGTAAAAATATATTTAAATCTTTAAACATCACATGATCACATGAGTGGCACTACTGTATGGAGAGAGTTTTGCCTATTTTAAAAAATATATTCATTGTTATATATGAATTCAATCTATTTGAAACTTAAAACTGATAGCAAATTATATATTTTTTCAACAAAATAATAAAATTCATTCAGTTTTGTCCCAGAAAAAAAACAATTAAAAGAAATAATATTATAGTAAATATTTGATAGTATGAACAAATATTTTTATCTTATTCAAAACAGTCAATAAGAGAACTACAACACTGTCCAGTACTAGTGTTACATAGAAAGAAAAAAATCAAATAAATATCAAAAAATACTTTAAAATGTATGCATTTTTTTTTTATTTCCTAAATTTAAGAAGATATAATCAATTTAAAAAGATTTTATACTAAAAAATGTGTATAAAGATATAAAAGAAGTTTTTTATGTAAAACGATAAGTGCATTTATTAAATAATATCAGAGTTGGTGGGATAAATATTAGTACCAGTAAAATTGTATACATAAAGAGAAGAATAAACTGAAAAACAAATTCAAAATAGTAGTCTTTGGCATCAACTATACATCACACAATTGGTTGAAAATAAATAAAAATTTTGTTATGGATATAATAATGCGATGAAAACAATGAAAAAGAAAAAGAAAGTCAGATAATTAAGAAAAAAAATATGTCACAGGAAAAATACTGATATTCAATAAGTTATGCACCTGATACATAATTTGAAGATAATATTACAATCAATAGTAAACTACTAATGTTATTAATTCAGTAATAAATTATATAGTTAGAGAGATAACACATAAATAGAAATTTTGTGAATAAAGTTCAAAATGAATTTTAAGCAAGAAATTTTAATATTTATATATAAGTCAAAATGTTAGTAATATATATATGAAGGCAATGAATTAGATGTACAGATTATCAAATAAATGGCAATATATTTGACAAATCCCCACTTATTTAAAATCTGCTTCTAGAAAGAACTATAATTATGTAACTCCTTGAGTGAATAATAATTTAATATTATCTTACCTGAGTGGTGAATCGAATGCTATAATATTATTCAAGATGAGTATTTTTTTTTTTTTTTTTTTGTGGCCGGAAATTGATTTAAAATCTGTTGGCTTCACTACTCTACTATTATGCTAAAGCAAGCACATAGGGCACAAAAGCAATCACATTGTAATTATTCAAAAGGTCATGTGACATTTAAGCAACGCAAATGAATGGTTAAGAATAGAAAAATATCTATGCTGCCAGAAATTAATCCAGATAGTTTTAGCTTTTGGCCATTTTATTCTATTATTGTACCAATGATTAATGAATTTTTAAAGATTTAAAATACATTATGGTTGGTGATTTTTTTTTTAGTGATTTTTTTTTATTACTCCCCTAAAACATATAGTGTATACTTTTTTATGTGTAATCTGTAATTAGCCTTTGGCTGTAGATATGTACAATAAATTAAGAATTGAAGTGAATTTAAATGAATTATTAGATTTCAAAAAGGAGATTTATTGTATTAAAAGATATTTATGTAGATTTTAGATTGCACACAAATGTTTACATTTGTAATTAATTACATTTGTAATTAATTAGTTTACAGAAGCACATTGGGTATATATGTACATAGAATGTAATGGAGGGGGTAATAATCTTGGGAAAAGGCAAATACTTGTGATAATATGACAGTTGTTGTTGTTTATTTACATTGGAGAGTAGGTACCATTTTGAAATGGGTGAGAGATTACATTAATAACACTAATTGGATCATAAAATTTATACAAGTCTGCTATAGAGCTTGCATCCAAAATTGATTTGAGATCAGGTCGGCATTCAGAAATTATTTACAATGGATTATAAATGCATGTGATGTACAAATTTTAATTTTGTTTTTGATAGATATATTATATTATATTTCATCATATTGTTACATCTATTTTATTTGCAGTTTATAGTATTTAAATATTACATGCTTAAATCTCTGATGTTCTTCAATGATTGTGTTGGGTAGTGTCTTTAGTTTTTTACATGTCTAAGATTAGTCCATGTTTTAGCATCCAGTTCGGTAGTGGATTGGCCTGTGGTGATTTTATTCTGGTTGTTTGTTATTTATTTTGCTGTGGTGATAATTAGTCAATTGTTTGGCTAATTTATAGAGCCACTTGCTGTTTGCAGTGACAAAGTGGTAGCCTGGATATCTGGATGAGTTATTTTACTGTCTTTGATTTTCAATTGTGACAACTTATTGTGAAAGGTAGAGAGGTGATGTATTATTTTTAAAATAAAGGTGTGAGGATGAATGTTGCTGCATATACTGTGGGAATTGATGTTCCTTGATATGCATTAATGAAACATTGTATAGAGATGCAGGGCCTTCTATTTGTGTTACACATAACCTTTTTTACATCTTCTAGTACTGGATATTCATAAATCAGATATTGTGTCTCTTCAGCATGGTGATATAGCCCATAGAAGGTCAATGGAAATGTACAGTCATCAGTAATAGTGGAAGTAAGATATTGTCTAGGCATGAAGGTTGATTTTGATGATGAAATCAAATTATTTTGACTCTATAAACCATTTTTTGAATTTGTGAAGTAGCTGTTTATTATTTAACTCTAGCATTGGGGAGGGGGTGTTGGTGATTGGTTCAGAATGGATGAATGTATATATTTGTCAATATGGGCATTTACTAGTGGATTGAACAGGTATCTGAATGGCTGTGAATTTTTTTTGGTATATGATTGATGACAGATACAAATATGATAAGTGGGACTGTTAGTTAGTGTGATGTCTAACAGGTATTGGAATTGTCAGAACTGTTTTAGGATGTAGCTGTCAAGTTTGTGGTCTTTTGAGTTTGAAAAATTCTTATGTTGAGCAAGTCAAAGTCCCTTGTTTGTAAGTGGTAAGGTAAGGCAATTAGTTGAGATGGTGACAGTTTTTCTGTGCCATAAGAGCTTATTGCAGATGGAGTTTATTTATATTTGAATGCCTTAGAAAATGGTATAATAGGCATCTAGTATATAATTTTAATTGTGATGAATTGTTTGAACTGTTGTATGTTCAAGTATATTAAAAGATATGTCTTTGATATTGAATTTTTGATGTGCTTAGATTCATCTTTAAGCTTGTTCTGTGCATAGGATCTCATGCTGGTATCTCTTAACTGAAATGGAAAGCCAAGAAAGGCATTTGATTTGGCTTGGTATGCATGTGTACACACTTTATCTGTAAAGAGCAACTACATGGCTGTTTTGTTTGCATTGAATTTCAGCTTGTGTATACCTGAGAAGTCTTATATGACTTTTGGTAGATTGGTAAGTATTTTTTGAAAGGTAGAAAATTTGTGCATGCAGTACATGTAATGCATTGTGTGATGTCTTGTATTAGGATTCCTATGAAAGTTTGCTGGATTTTTTGTAGGAGGAGGTTAAGGTACAGTGTGAATAAGAGTGAGATGGGTGGGTATCCTAGTGATATGAATTGCTTGGATATAAATGACAGAATGTTTTTACCACTGAGTATGATATGAATTTTGTGGTTCAGTATTAGGTTTATGAATTGTGGATATTGTGGTGTAAGCTAATATGTCTATAAGTTCATGGAGTTTGATGGAGTCAAAGAATCCCTCAATGTCAATCTAAACTGAGATTGGAATGTATCTCTTCTGCTCTCAAACTGACTTTTGGAGAACTTTGAAGATTAGTGCTGCTTAGTTGAGTTATGAATTTTTTTGTGAACTACATACTGGAGATCACAGAGGAGTATATGTGGTTCTATTTTATCCTTGATGATATTCTCAATGATTTTAATTGTAAGCTATCCCAGGGAGATGAGGTGGAGGTTGGTGAGAGAGAGATGGCAATTGGTTTTTGGAGAATGGTAATATTGCAATATATTGAGCTGTGAAACAGCTGAAATGCATTAATACAAAAAAAGGGATGCCATAGGTTCCAGGATGTAATGTGTTTCAGATGGTATCTAGTTTTACACTGACATTGGTGGTGTTAAATGGGATATTTGCTTATGGTGTGATAAGAGGTCAGTAGAAAGTTTGGGTAGTTGGTTTGCTTGTGGATTTTGTTTAAAGTATGAATAGATGGATATTATCATGTTAAGGCCTGTGTACATTGTCTCTTCAGATTGGATAGACATTGAAATTTCTGATAGTGAGTAGGTATCCCAGTATCCATATTATGTAGTATCTCATTCAGATATGTCATTGGGTAATCCATATGTTGCTTTTTAATCATTAAATTTTTTTAAGTATGTTGCACAATATCATAATATGTTTGTAACTGAAACACACAGGCTTATTATATACCTGTGTCTATATCACAAGACCCACCACTCTCCACACTATCTCATAACACTGATACACTTGAACACATATATGTTGAAAAGATAAATAATCACCAATATACATATCAGTGTTATGAGATTGGGTGGAGAGTGGTGAGTTATGTGAAACTCTGTTCTCATATACCTTATATATTACATAATATGTTTGTGTAAGTTTATATATTGTTGGGTTTGATGAGAATGTTTTATCATGATAATTGACCTATTTAGTTCATCAGCAAGTATTAGTAATCTTAAGATCAGCACTCTTTAGGAAATAGATGTATGATGTAGTCAATGAATGATGAATCTTTACATTACTTATTGCAGTCACCAATTAGAATAGTTAGATGGGGAGTATCTGCAAATAGTAAAATAATGGCAAAGGAATGCTCTCGGCACTCATTAGGAAATAGATGTTGATGTAGTCAATGAATGATGAATCTTTATATTGCTTATTGCAGTCACCAATTAGGATAGTTGGATGAAGAGTGGCAACAAGTAGTGAAGTGATGGTAAGTTTTATATTTAAAATAATACTGGAGAATAGGGGAATATATAAAAAAATTTCATTCAATGTGGTAACTCAATAATGGAATGTCCAGATCAGTAGGTGAAGTAAATGAATATGATCTTGAATGATGGAAATGGGTAGTTTAGTGAAATGAGCCCCAGTGCCTTCAGAGGTTGATGAGATGTCCCTGACACAAATACAGAAGCTCCCTCTCTGGATATGCGTTAGTAGACCTTAGTCTCAAGTAAACCAAGAATGTGACATTACATAATCTTTAGTGATTGTTTTAACTGATTGACTTTATTGATGGAGTTTAATCTCCTCGCATTAAATGCAGCAATTTTAACTTTTATCAAGGTTACCAAAGGTGTTGGGGGGAGGGTGGTTCTGTTGACAGAATGATGTTTGGTTAATTCATAATTTTCAGTATGAATTGGCTCAAGAAAATCAATAATCTGATCGAAGGTAAAAAACATCTGACTGAAACTATTTATGACTTGCTTTATTTTAGCTCTCTGTAGATGATGTTTTTTCTTTGATTGGCCTGGATATCTTTTTATTTTAGACGGTGCTGTTGTTATATAGGAAGGCATAGAATGATGAATTATGTTATGGGCATTGAAGTTTTGTTGATTATTACTGGTGTGTGAGCTCATTTGGTATGATAGTAGGTGTTATTGATGTGGTCACAATCTGTTTTTGATGCATTATTGTTTGCATTTGGCCATGGTGGAAGGCTTATAATATGGTGCTCTTGCATTGTCTTTAGCCATCTGAGTAGGGCTTATAGAGTTGATAGGTTCTTCATATGCTTTCTTAAGCAACAGGTCTAGTATATGTATGCTCGTGTCTGTGTTTGTGGTTTGATAATTTTTAGATTGTGGATGAGACTGACTTTGGAACTACTGGGCTGTGAAGGTATAGTTTCTTCTTGTCAGTGTTGTATATGTGGTTGTCTATTGGTTGATCTTGTAAGAAATTTTGCAATGCAATGTAGTGCAAGAGATCCATGCTGGGTGCAGGAATGGTATAGTGATCTTAAGCTTCTGATGTAGAAGCAAATTATCTTCATAGGTATGTTTTCTAGATTTACATAGGTGTTTAGCTTTAGTTTGAACTTGATTCATTATTATTATTATCATTTGGTAGCTGATCCAAGGTTAGGTCATTTAGTCATCCAATGTTTATCAATAAAATTGGTATTTGTGTTTTTAGCTATTATTAACTATTATTAAAAACTCCAAATTAATTTCGTTATAAAAAAATTAGAATTATGATGATTGTAAAAGCAAAATATGTAATTGTAATATGATATAGTTTTCATCATTATGGAGAATCATCTTGATAATTTGAGACTTAGGTTTACATTTATCATAACTTGTGGAATTTAAACTAAGCATTTATATATACCTTTGTACTCAAAAATAATTAAAGAAATAATTTGTATTAATATTTACTATATATAACAAATACATCAAGGAGTGAAAGTTCATAAATACAACCATAAAATATAATAGCTGAATGCTCTTTCAATATATGACAACAGATTTATGAATATATATTATTAATCATCAAAATAAAGTGATAAAAGAAGCAGTTTGTAAGAAAGTTCTTGATATAATAATAGAATAGAAAATTAATTGTGTCAAAAATGAATAAAGAGGTACTATAAATATTAATAAAATTAATAATTATGTTTCTGTATGTATAAATCCAAATGGTAGAAATAAGTATATTGTACTTTAATAAAATAATAATGAAGTTGATAGTTAAAATTTTGTTTTCTTTTATAAAAAATTTTAAAAAGGACAATACGTTTTATAGATGCAAAGTACAATAAACCCATTTAAATTTTTGAGTCTGGTGTTAAAGATTAAAGCATAGGATTTTTTTTAAAAAAAAAAAACTTTTAAAATACTGTACAAAAAAAAATAGACAGCACGGTTATATTTTTTTTATATATCTTCACTCTATATGGCAAAGTGTAAAATAAAATGGCTGTTAAACGTCTTCAACTACCTCTCGAGAGTAAATGGAAAGAAGAAATAATACCAAACTTATCAATTACTGAGTAAGATTTGAAATACAGGCATTCTTATACCTGGAACTTAATTGTAAATATAGAAGATTTGAACTCAGACTTTTAAGCAACCTTCAACTATCCACACTATCTCATGCTACTGATACACGTGACCACACACATGTAGAAATCACCAATATGCGTATTTCGTGCTGAAACAGCACTCATCAGTTGATCCAGATTATCATCTCCCACATATAGATATAATCAGTGCTCAGTTTATATTAAGATAGCAAATCTTTATACTTTAATGGACAGGCTTCAATCTACTCCAACTCTTCAGTCATTGAAAATATGATGATAGAATGCCCAAATCCTATGCTAATGCCAGTATTATTTTTATACCCATGTTGACCTCAAGTCACTCTGATCCCTCATGTAAGCCTATCCATATTAACGTATAAAGATTTGCTATCTTAATATAAACTGAGCACTGATTATATATATACATATGGGAGATGATAATCTGCACCAAGTGATGAATGCTGGTTCAGCATGAAATACTTATATTGATGATTATTTATTTTTTCTACATGTGTGTGGTCATGAATATCAGTAGTATGAGATAGTGTGGATAGTTTAGGGTTACTTGAAAGTCTGAGTTCAAATTCCCTGTATTTACAATTACTGAGTAGTAAAAGTTTGAATGATTAATCCCCCGCCCCCTCCCAAAAGTTAAAAATAGTTAGACCATAGATAGTTAGTTAGATTGGCTACGAATTAGTTATTTTTTAAATTCCAAAGCCTATTGAAAAAAAGCATAAATAAAAATAATATATTTAATTAATGATAGTAATACAATATGTATATTTTCAGAAGACGTTAATGGAAATGTATTATTGCCTACCAACACTAAACATTATTTTATCTGGCATCTTTTTTTTAATATATGTGATTATACACACATTTATAAATAGCTAGGAAAATCTCAACAGCTAATAAAGATTGAAAAAGGAATAAGTCTGAAGTATCTTGTTAATCATTTATTACTTAAAATCTTTTACAAGATTAACAGCAAGATAAAAAAGAGAAGAAAGACAAGCTTTATAATGTTGCCAAATGACAAAAAAAACAACTAAATATACTATATACTAATAAATATATATATATATATGTATTTTAAAATATGTTTTATTATAAAATATATACATTAGAATATATAATAAGAATTAATATTATATTCTAATCACTTAATTTGCGTTAGAAAAAAAAATACATTGTAGGGAAAGCTCTCTAGCAAAAGATTAAGATTGTGTGAGAAGAGTGAAGGAACCCCCATTATTCGCCAAGCTTGATGCCAGCTGCTAAGTAGTAAAATTTTTTAGCAGTTTCTCCTTTTCCTTTTACTTTTAACTAAACATACTGTATTCGATATCCCCAATACCGGACAATATTTGATGGCTATGTTAGCCTAGGGTTGGCTACTAGAAAAAAAAATTGTCTGTTTGGAATAAGAACTCCATTCACATGGTAGATAGATACGCTAATTGCTATGTCACAACATCACTCATCTCTACCTATATACATTGTTAATATGTTACTTTATAATTTATGAACTAATGATCAATGTCATGGCATTTTTATGTACATAATTCTGGGAAGGTTTTCAGTTACTTTACTCTCTGGTTTTACTAGTGAGATAGTCCTAAGGTCAAAATATTATTATAAAAAAGGTGTGAATTTTGAGTGATTTAAACACATCTACATATTAACCCATAATATATGTGAGTGGTTAATTAATTATAATGCTCTGTATGAATTAATGTTGAATAGTGGCAGAATTTGGAGCTCATGAATCATGTATCACATGATTCAGTTCTGCCACTTTTGATGCTCAAACTTCTTATGAATTACTAGTGAAGAAGTAATTTTATGGCTATTATAATCTACATTTATGGTTCAGTATAATAAATAAGTACAGTAACTAGATTATTATTATTATAATCTATATTTATGATTCCATATAACATAAATTGAGTCATAATAAAATAAATGCACTGGCTAAAGCACTGGAACCACTAAAAATGGAATTACTGGCACCATTTGGTAGTGAAATTCATATAAATATTATTAACATTCATTGGAACAAGTTTCATTTATATAGATCTCTGTAAGTGTAGAAAGTTTTACTCAATAAGTAAGCAAAGTTGGATGTAAAAGGATAGCTATGTTTTTTAGACAGAGATATTATTGCTAGAGATAACATTAATAAGTTACGTGAATAAGAAAACTAAGCGGGTTTAACTATAATGGCAACAAATTTGTGCCTGCCATACAGTGAGAATGCTTATGTGCCCTGAGTAAATAATTTATTATATTCTAGTATACAGATCTGTGTGTTCATTAAGAATGATAAAATTTTAAAAAGCTGGGATTTCTGAATAATTAATTAAAATAGAAAAAAGATAATTTGTCAATTATTTTATTATGCATTAACTAAAAATTGAAAATTATATTTTAGTTACAAAAAATTGAAAATTATATTTTAGTTACAAATTAACAACTGTTGCTATCTGCTTCCAGCACTGATAGAATTTTAATGTATTAAATTCATTAACTAAAAAGTTTTGATAGTAAAATATTTATTTTAAAAAATAATACAGTTTAATAAAAATTAAATATTATATTTTATTTCTTATTACAAAATGTGGTAAAAAAAATATCCAATTTACAAAACTGCAAAAGGAGCACTCATTAAAAAACCTGTTTGTTCACTTAATTTCATCAAAATAAGTAAAACTTTTTTTAAAGCTGATGAAAGCCAATTCATTAGAGATCTATATGAACAGACCTGCTGCATGAGTGTGAGGCACCTTTGTGCAAGATAAATTTTGGTGCCCCTAGTCTCATGAACAGAACTGGCCTGAGTGCATTGCAATAGCACATTATTTTACATTTATCGAGGTCCCAAATCTGCTTCATCTATGTTTTTGTGGATATTAAAATATTTTATCACATGCTAAATAAAATTACATTTCCTTTTTTTGCCTTTTTGATTTGTAAATCCTACAATGAATATCATATGCGAAGTAACACAACTGTAGATGTACTAATATATAGTAATGCAGATTTTTCAGTTACATTGTTTACCTAAATGTTTTGGCATGTTTTTGTCACATTAATGTGAAATAAGCTCTTTATTAGCATTTTTATATATTGAATCAAAATATGCAAAAAATAATAATAAAATTAGCATGATATTATTAATAGATTTGCAATAAAACATAAAAGATGCATTATATGTATTCTCTTTTGTTTTTTCAAATATTGATTTAATAATATTGCATAAAATCATATGTGCAGTTTGAATATATCTATATTTGCAAGTAAAATTATTTATTTTTTATATATCTAAATGTTTTTAATCATGTTAAAAAGTCATCCCTTTTCTTCCATCAAATAAAATTAGTTAATTAAAACAATGAATTCTATATAATTTTGTTTAACCAAAGACACAATAGAATATTAAAAAATTATAATTATTTACATTTTTACTTTTTTATTTACATATTAACTCTCCTGACTTTGGAGGCCCAATGTGATAAGTAGCAATCTATTTTAATTATATCAACTCTAACTATCCTGTTTTACTGTGTAATTTAGAATCTCAGTAATAGAACAATTTTTTTGAATGCTTTTATTTTAGTTTAAAAACTTAGTCACACAATATAGTCGGGTATCAAGGAATTTTAAAGATTTACCTTACATTTACTTAAGCAAAAAAATTTTCCCATTTATATTCATTATTCCATAAATTTTTAAAAACCATTATACCATGCCTTGCAGTTTCTTGTGTTTAATGATAAATTGTAATAAGGTAAAAACAATTGAATTCTTCCACTAGTATAGATAATTTTATAGGCACATTCCCAGTAGAGCAGTTACAAGTGAAGTTGTATGGGTGTTACAATAATGTCATGTTAATAAAATGCAGGAAATATGTTGTTAAAAAATGTTTTTAATTAATTCCATTAGCAACAACTTGATAAAAATACAATTTTTTAAAAATCCAACCTCTCTCAAATAATTTAACAAAAATGGCTTCACTTGTTTTCATTCAATAATAAAATATACTATTTTATTATGGTATTTAATTTTTTTAACACCTATTAATAACTAGATCATATCATATATTTTATAATTTATTATACAGTTTCACAATTAAAGATTTAGATAGAATTTACTTAAGAGAAGAATTTTAAATTTTCATACTTACATTGTTTATTTCAATAAATTTTTAGAAGCCATTAAGAATTAAATATTTTGTTTTGCTTAGATTTGCATGGTAATGAGTATGGATCAATTATGAGTTTTTAGCTAGAGCATCAGTAAAAAGCTATTAATGTAATTTAAATAATAATAATAATAATAATAATAATAATAATAATAATAATAATAATAATAATAATAATAATAATAATAATAATAATAATAATAATAATAATAATAATAATAATAATAATAATAATAATAATAATAATAATAATAATAATAATAATAATAATAATAATAATAATAATAATAATAATAATAATAATAATAATAATTCAATTCAATTCAATTTATTTACCATTCAAAACTACAGCATCAAGCCAATTACAGAATTGCACTATAATAACTATACAATAATATACATAAATAATATACATAAATGAGTAAAAATGATGAAAATAATATAATTATATGCCATACTTTTTTATAAGATAAGTAACAAATTTTTTAAAGTCTAAAGAAAAAATATTTTCATTAATAAAATCATGATTATAGGTATTAGGCAAATGAAACAAAGGTGAAAATTTTAATATGTTAGAGTGACAAACCTTAATATAAAATAAAGTAAATGTACGTGTTTTATGTAAACAATTATTAAAAGCAATATTTGAAATTTTGTTAGTTAATATAATTTTTTGATTCACAAGGTTATATAAAATTTTAAGATCTCTCATTTTTCTTCTAATGGATAGGGATAGATAATGGTCTTTTAATTTAATGTACTTAATAATTTACTAAGGCTGTAACCTTAGAAATAAGCGTCTGAAAAATACGAAGGTAGGGACCTCTATAGGTCTTAAAACACAAGCTTACACTATTCTTCATAGCGTAAGCTTGTGTTTTAAGACCTATAGAGGTCCCTACCTTCGTATTTTTCAGATGCTTATTTCTAAGGTTACAGCCTTAGTAAATTATTACTTAATATAATAATGGGCGTTTAATAAAATTTAATGTACTTAGAAAATTTGTCATAAACCAATTGAATTTTGATAATATCTCGTTTGGAACTGGGATCCATACAACAGATCCATATTCTAAAATTGGAAAAACCAAAGAGAGAAACAATTTATATTTTGTAAAACTACTAAATTGTCTACCATGCCTTAAAATTGCACCCATAATATTAAAAGCCTTATTTACTACATTTTCAATATGATGGTGAAATGATCCATTGCTTGCAAAAATAATTCCAAGGTCTTTCTGAATATCAACAAATTTTATATTATGATCTTCAATATAATAAGGACAAATTATCATTTCACATTTTTTGGAATACAAAACTGTTGAACACTTATCCATATTAATATCCATTTTATTATCTCTACACCATTTCACAAAATTATTGATATCTTTTTGTAATAATATGCAATCATTAATTGAGTTTATATTCCTAAAAATTTTACAATCATCTGCATAACATAAAATATGCTAAAATTTTAAACTCTCTCCCAAATCATCAATATAAATGTTAAACAATAATGGTGCAAGGATACTGCCCTGAGGTACTCCTATATTACAATAATATGGATTAGAAGAATTATTCTTAAACTTTACATAAGCTGTTCTCTTCTTAATAAAAGATTCAAACCATGCAACCAAATTATAGAAAAAATCTAATTTATACATTTTGAAAAGCAACCTGGAATGATCCACTTTATCAAATGCCTTGGATAAATCAAAATAAACAACATCTAAACAACATTGATTCTCAAAGGCATTAGCAATGTAATCAGTTATTGTTAAAAGATTAGTTTCAGTTGATCTTCCAGGTAAAAAACCATGTTCCACAGGAACCCAAATCTTATTTATGTCATTAACAATTTTCTTATAAACACATCTTTCAAATATGCATGCAACTATATGAAGCACAGAAATTGGTCTATAATTATTAACATTATCTTTTGAACCATTTTTAAAAATAGGTATAACTTTGGCAAGTTTTAGAGAGTTAGGAAAAATACAATTTTTAATGGAACGATTAAGAATGTAACATAAAGGAGCAGCAATATATTCTACACAACCTTTATAAATGAAAGAAGGTTTGTTGTCATAACCTATACTTGAATGTGTTTTGAATTCTTTGACAGCTGATATAATATCACTATTGTTGAAACAATCGATAGAAATGCTATCATTAAAACATCCCTTGATCAAATTAAACCCAGACAGTTGAGAATTACCAAATAATTCAGAAAAGTGAACTGAAAAGTCATCAGCACATAAAGATGAATTATAATCCATTTGAGATTTTCTTTTGGTAATGCCAGAAGTTTTAATAAAAGACCAAAATTCTTTAGGATTATCTGACAAATTGACCTCCATATTTTAATATAGTTTTGAAAATCAATTTTCTGAATAGCTTTAAGCAATCTTCTATAATTAATAAAATTATTGTAAAAAAGTATATTTCGTGCGATAATGTACTGCTTATGATGATACAATTTCCTTCTAATAATTTTTTTAAGTTTATCTGAAAACCAAAAAGGGAAATAAAAATTGTGAGAGACACGTTTTTTTGGTATATAAAAATCAATTAGATCATTAAATACTTGATTAAAAAAGTCCATATTATAATTAGCATCTGTTGAGGAATATAACTTGGCTCCAATCAAAATTAGAAATTGTCTTACACAGACCCATATAATCCCCCTTTTTATAACATCTTTTAATATTTAAAGGAACATGCCACTTAAAATAATTTATTTTAACAAAAAATTCAATAATAGTAGTAGTAGTAGTAGTAGTAGTAGTAGTAGTAGTAGTAGTAGTAGTAGTAGTAGTAGTAGTAGTAGTAGTAGTAGTAGTAGTAGTAGTAGTAGTAGTAGTAGTAGTAGTAGTAGTAGTAATAATAATAATAATAATAATAATAATAATAATAATAATAATAATAATAATAATAATAATAATAATAATAATAATAATAATAATAATAATAATAATAATAATAATAATAATAATAATAATAATAATAATAATAATAATAATAATAATAATAATAATAATAATAATAATAATAATAATAATAATAATAATAATTTATCAAGGAAAGCCCAGCAGTTTTCTAGGTTTTCCATTTTATCTGGGAATGAATCAAATGAGAATAACAATACAAAACAAACTCAAAGTGGATGCAGAAAGAATCACAGAATCATTCGTTATCCAGATCATATCTATCAATATACGCAAAAAATATCATTATTCAATCAACTCATAATGTCAAAAATAAGCTACTATTTACCAATAATCAGTTTCACAAAACCATTTATAGCCTCAATTAATTCATTTTGTAGCAAACTACTATGGAACAGGAAAGTAGTTGCCATTTCAATAAAGCAACTCAACCAACCAACAAAATGGAATGGTCTGGGACTTCACTCAATATCAGTGTTTTAGACACAAAAAACAATAAAACTGCTAATAGCCATAGTCAAAAGATTTCCAGATATTGAACCAATACTGGAGATCATACCCACAGATCGTCAACCACCTACAAACAATTATATCTTTACATTGCTTGAAAGCATTGAGAGCATCAAAAACAAAGTAATGCTGAAAAGTCCAATAAAATATACTTATTGGCAAATACATGATTTCCTAACACAAAAACAATCTGAGAATAACCAAATATCTGTATTGGGAATTGATAACAGCCAATTACTTAAAAAATTTAGGAAATGGTACCTGGAACCAAAATTTTACGATTTCATAATTAAAGTCAATTTGAAAGCACTACCTACAAGTCATTTTATTAGATACAGAAGATTCTATATAAATATAGATCCCTTGTGTATGCTGTGTCACAGGGATGAGGAAACACAGGACCATTTCATACATAATTGTTCAGGACTTGAAAAAGTAAGACAGATGATGGTTGGCGGATATAGGAAAAATGGAACAACAATAGATGAGATTCTACAAACATTCAAAAATAATGGAATACCCACCATTAGGGCAGCCACTTTCAGCCTATATGCATTCTGGTGTACCAGATGCACTTTTACACTGGGCAACAACACAAGAAGGCACCCTAACACCTATAAGAACAAATTGCAAAAAATAAAAGAAAGAGACAGAATCATTGCACCACCTGATATCTCTGCAGCAACATGGTCTCTTTTTAAAATTCAGGCCACTTTATAATAAAGGATATAATAGAAAAGGACAGGGGCAGACATGAAATTCAGTGTTGCAAGAACATGGAAAAATTACTGAAACCATGATCATTGATTTATATTGTACATAAACTTGGACAATAAATATTTCATAAAGTGTTGAAAAATCTAAAACATTGTGAAAGCCACTATCTAAGTTCTAAAAAGACAATTTTTAAGTGCAAAGAGACTCTAATCAAACATACAGACTGTAATGTAATAACTGTGTAAACCTATGTATAACACTATGTTGAATCAACAACCAATGTAACCACTTGTTTTTGAATAAAGTTACCTTTAAAACATAATAATAATAATAATAATAATAATAATAATAATAATAATAATAATAATAATAATAATAATAATAATAATAATAATAATAATAATAATAATAATAATAATAATAATAATAATAATAATAATAATAATAATAATAATAATAATAATAATAATAATAATAATAATAATAATAATAATAATAATAATAATAATAATAATAATAATAATAATAATAATAATAATAATAATTTTGTTATTAAAAATAGAAAAAGCTATTTAGTAAAATGTGTAAAAAGATAATATGAGATAATAATAATAAAAAAGAGAAAGATAATATTATTAAAAATGTTAGTTCAACACAGCATCAAAACCAGACCTAACATTTCAGAATTGGATTCTCTACCAGGACTAAACATTATTGATTAAAAAACTTCATTATATGCAGAATTACTATAATTATAAGAATCAGCATTTATTTTTATAGCGTCTGTATACAATTGTAATTACATTCATATCGGCCTTTCAAGCCAAATTGTGCAAATGCTTTTGCAAGTGTTAACCCTTTAAGCATCTAATTGTTCATTCGCAGCAGGTGGTATCGCTCAAAGCTTTTAATTGGCCGATGCACAAAATAATGTATCAATTTTTCAAAAGTTATTGACCGTTTTTTTAAATATATTCACTTTAGTTTCGTTTTTAAAAAGTATATTAGTAATTTCTCACATTATAAAAATAAACGAAAGTTTGTTCAAAAATAAATTTTGATTTTTAATTTTAAAAATATTTGTTACGGTTGACATGAAAAGAAACGTCAATCATAATTTCACGTTATGATTTTTTTTTCCCAACTTTGCAATAAATAAATAATTCTTGCTAAAATCGTAACTATTTTTGTAAAATAATATTTATTTTTGACATATTATATGAAAATAATTTGTATTTTATTTGTATTTCATCAAAAAATATTTTTAAAATGCTCTAAAACATTCATTTATCATTTTCAAAATAAAACAAAAGCGTTCGTAAATTTTTAATTTTTGGCAGCCATATAAAAATTTTAACAGCCAATAAGATTCAAGAAAAGATGATGAGAAGGCGGAGCTTTTCCATTTTCTTTTGTTTACAAAATTTCAACAGCCAATAAGATTCAAGAAAAGATGTGAAAAGGCAGTGAAAGGCAGTGCTTAGTTTTTGTTTGACATAAATCATCAATTAATTGATTTTTTACTTGTAAAATAATTCAATAGATGGCAGTATATTATAAAACTTTTTGCGTTCTAAAAAATGACGTCAAAACCGTAAACATAGTACAAAAACTAAGCAATTTACAGCGATGTCAAATTTACTCGATTAAAAACGAATTTACTCGATTAAAAACGAATATGTATCAAATTGCCTCGATTAAGAACGAGTCAAACAGTTAAAAGGTTAAATAATAAATGAATACCGTCTGACCAAATAAATGCTGATTTATATATATGATTAGGTTTCAATGGGAATGATGTTCAGTAAATTCTAGTAAATTTCATCGGCGTCATTCATTCATACGTTATATATAGTAATTTAAAGTGACTGTTCTATAGTCACACCTTCTGTGCCAGTACTTCAGATTTGCTCATATATAAATATTTGAGTCGTAGGAATAAGAGGATTCCTTTTATTCCTGCATAAATTCTATATCTTGTATTGGTCAGACGGTATTCATTTATTATTTAACACTCACAAAAGCGTTTGCACAATTTGGCTTGAAAGGCCGATATGAATGTAATTATAATTATAAGACAATATTTTTTAAATAAGTTTTACTTTTAATAAATTAATAATAATATGTTACTTTTTATATAAATTGGGATATGTAAACAAAAATGTTTGAGAAATATAATTTTTTTTATTTACATATAAATTTTATTAATTATAGTAATGAAAAGTCATCAGCCTGTTCAATTTTGTGCAATGGTAAAGTATTTATGAATATATTTCAAAGCTAGAGTAACTGCCATAATAAGTTTAAGTAAAAAAAATATTGTTCTTATGTTTAAATAATAAATATTTACAATCAGAATGAGTTTCTAAGAATAAAGTGATTCAGAAATCTAAATATTTACATATAAGTTTTATTAATTGTCATAACAAAATAGTATTTGTCTGTTCGGTTTAGTGTAATGATAAGAGTATATATGTAGTATATTTTAAGTCATGCCTAGAAATTCGAAGCCTGGGTAATTGTCACAAATAAATTTAAATAAAATATATTTCTCTCATATTTCAATAAAAAATATTTACACTCAGAATATATTTCTAATGATGAAATGATTTGAAAATGTAAACAATTTTATTTATATATAAATTTTATGAATTATCTTGGTGCCTTGGTGATCCAGTAGTGATATACCTTTGTACCCCATATAAAATGCACACTCACGTGCATCAGCCCTATATATGAATGCTGCCTACTCTACAAACATTACAACTAATGCACACATCCATCAAATACAAGATTTATATGAAAAAAGACTCAAATTGAATAAAGTAACCAATTGGACATTTTGATAAACTTAGCTGATGTAGAAGACATTGGGAAATGGCCAAAAATTGATGCCAGATTACAGATAACATTAGTTCAAATGGGACTTACTCAAAACAAAAAAAAATCTATCCAAGAGATGTAAACAGACATAAATTTAGCAATGAGTATTACCAAAGTAAAATGGAAAATGAGGAGACTGTAACAAGAACATGGTTAATATATTTAAAATCTTTTAATTCTGTTTTCTGCATTTGCTGTAAACTTTTTGCCCATGCTGAATCTAGTAGCCTTAAAAGGTTTATAAAGATTGGAGAAATTCAACTAAAACTTTACATAGACACAAAACTGGTTTAATTCATATAAATAATTTTGTGAAATGGAAAAAATTAGAAAAAAATTTACAGAACAAGAATGCAATCAATTGGTAAACATAAATTATGTATGATATGAAAAAGAAACATTGGTCAAACACTTTGGAAAGATTAATTGAAATAATAAATTGCTTTGGTAATCAAAATTAGCATTTTGATTATCAGATCAATTTTATCTAGGAATAATGGAAACTTCTTAAAACTAGTAGAGTAACTAGCCAAATTTGATCCTGGTATGAAAAGTATAAAAAATAAAAAGTGTGCACTATTTTAAGTAAAATTAGTCAAAATGGATTAATAGAAATTTGTTAGGCAATGCAATAAGAAATCAAATTTTAAAATCAGTTTGAGACTATAAATATTATTGTATTATATTAGACTGCACTCCTGATATATGCAAAATATAACAATCAATATTAAAGAACATTTCTTAAGTATTATAAAAATTGCTAATTCAACTGGATATGATTTGTTTGAAATTATAACTGAAAAAAGAGTTGAACATTTATATTGATGACCTAAAATCCAAGAATATGTTAATGGGACAAACATGAGGGATAAGGAAAATGGACTCCAAAATTTAATTCTAACAAAAATCCTTGTGTTTTTGTTTGTTTTTGTATCTTGTGCTGCACATATTAATTTAATTATAAATGATGCAACAAAAGTTAATTTGGATATAGTTAGCTTCTTTGCACTAATTCAAACATTATATAATTTCTTTTCATCTTCAACCCAATGTTGCGAAATTCTATTGCAATTCATTTCAATTTTAACATTAAAATGACTACGAGAAACCTGATGGAAAAGCAAAATTAAAGCAACCATTCACTACAATTTCAACTAGAAGAAATATATGATGCCTTTTTAAAATTTTAAAAAGTGATACATTCTATAAAGAAATTCAACAAAAATTAATAAATTCAATTGTTCTCTAATAATTTGTCATGAATTACTTAATCAAATAAATTCAGTGAGTAAAGCCCTTCAGGATAAAAATATAAATACAACACTAGTTTGAGAAGCAATTGAAAAATTAAAAACATCCATATTGGAATATTGGCTAGATTTAAATTGAAAAGAGTTATTGAAACAGCAAAACAAGTATGTGATGATGTAGCTGAAGAAACAGAATTTAAATCTTCTGTATAAGTTTGACAGTACAAAAAATATGTTAGTTTTAGTATGCATACCATGATGAGACTCCACAAACACTAGAAGATAAATTTAGAGTACATGTGTTTTATACACTTCTGGACATTTCTTGAAGATCGTTAAATGAATGTTTTGACCAATTTAAACTACATATCAATAATATTAAATTTTTAAATGAACTATCTATTTGTAAAAATATAATCATATCAAGATATATTTAATCAGAAAACAATAGAAAATTTTCTAGATAAACAAATAATTTGCTATTTCCAAATTTAGAAATTACTTTAAGAATATTATTAATATGCCAGTAAGCATAACAATTAGTGAACAGATATTCTCAAAACGTAAATTAATTAAATTATACTTGTGCACAAATATGTTGCAATCAAAATTAGATAGTTAAGAATATTGAAATAATTATTAATATTTTTGTAAATATATAATCCAGAAAGTTTTAATAAATACTTATATAATAAATACATATCTGTAATTTAATTTAATTTCTATAACCTTTAACTTCATCTTATTGGTTGATCATGATAAACCAATGTATAATTTGATTTTTTTGCCCATTTTCAGGCTATAAAAAATTACTTTGACCATTTGTCCAGTTACCCATTCACACAAAAATACTTATAACTCGGGATCCAGTAAATTGTCTTGGACAATTAATAAATTGATTGACTCTTTTGGGTGGTGATAAAGATTCATATGGGCCATATTTAATTGGGTTCTATGTTTGATGTGATAGTTTCTCTATGTGTTGTACTAAACAATGACCCATTTCAAAAGTCACATTTAAAAAAAAAAACAAGCTCATAACCCATGCAAATGATTTTACTCAGGTTTTCTTGTAAATTCTTTCCACATGACTATAACAAAAAAATTAAACTAAATTATTATTTTTTTTTTGGGGGGGGGGGGGGCTTCAAAAGGCACAATTAAAAAAAAACAAGCTCATAAACCATGCAAATGCCTTTACTCAGGTGTTCTTGCAAATTTTTTTTATATTATTATAACAAAAAATTAATTAAATTAATTTGCTTGGGAAGGGGCTACATTTGATTTTTTATGTGGGTTATGACCAGCCTAGAGCTAAAATATTTTAATATTTAGAAGGGTGATTTAATATTGTCTATTTAGTTTTCAATTAGCATTATACATTATTGTATTTTCTTATATATTTACATTGGATGTTAGCAAAGTTTAAAAATGACTAATGTTGTAGTCTTTCTTAGGATACATAATTTAAACATGTTTGTTTACTAGCAATTTAAGATTATTGCTAATTTAATTTTATGCTTCTTGTTTGAATAAATCTGAATTTCAATATATAACATCATTTGTATCATAAGACTCAAGAGATTATCCTTTTGAGTTTAGCTGTTTGAGGTTTAGACTTTATATTTATTCACAGATGGCATCGCTGAAATATCTTAACACTTGAAAGGGTAATCAATATTATATATATATATTGTACCGGGCCAAACTCCCCTGTGGATTTCCTAATCCTAATCTTGCACTGAGCATGAAGTGAACAAGATTTAACAGGAAAAAGAATGGATATCAATTTAGCCGATTGTCTGTACTTATATATATATATTGGTACTTCCAGCTAAACTGATAGGAAGAGTGCATTGACCGGACTCTTCCAGTCAAAAACACCCTTTAGTTGATATCTTATTCGAATGCCCGAACATTTAGAACAATGGTAAGTACACACCTTTGAAAAATCTATTTACAAAATAGACCTTTGCGCGCCACTTCTAGAAAACAAAACAACAAAAAAAAAATGAATTTTTTTTTCTTCCTTCCCTCCTAGAAGGATGTGCAATACCATATGTTCAGCGGAGCATAAGAATAAGATTTAACACCCCGGTAGAGCGATATCCCTTTGTGGCTAGCTCAGTCACTCTACATCTAGGGTCTTCAAATGGGTAAGTTAAATGATTATTACAGGTACGTGGTTGATAAGGAAAGAATATATTTTTATCAATATAAATAACAATACGAAAACGAAATAAGTTTAATAGTATGATTAAATATTTATTTAATCCCAAATACCCACCACCGTTTCATACTAATGATGATATAATAACAAAAATACTAAATAATTAATTATCACAAACCCATATATATATATTCGCGGCGTTGAAATAGATAAATACAATTTTAAATAAGAAAAATAATAAATCCCTAAAGCTATTTACAATGTTTATAAGTAATGGAAGTGGTCTGAGCTTTTTACCCTGTAGAAATAAGTTATACTTTGTGTGATTTGATATACAGATATGAGATTTTCGGTCATACAGGCATACGCTTTTACTGATTACTTTAAAACCTTTTTATTGATAGCAAAAATAATAATAATAAAAAAACTATGCATACGTATATTTGCAATATGAGATATTTCACTAATTTCATATTTTCAACAAGTCAACAAGGTTGCATTGGCTCAGATACTATATCGTACTCACCATAAGGTACTGTATCTATTTCCCTTTTGCTATAGATAAACTCCTATACATGTATATACGTGCAGCACAATTAAACACTTACTATTTAAATATAAAGTTATTAAAGGACTTGCTTACAGGGAATCTATAATAGATCCCTTCTTACACGCATCATGAGGTGCCGCAGTGACAAAAAAAAAATAACTTAAAAAAAAGATATACGGTTAAATACATTTTTTAGATATTCAACATGAGATATCGTATTTACCGAATATTATAAGTGTATGTACGCATATATACGCATGTATATTTGTATATGACGAATTTCAGGAGTAACAAAGAGGAAAACGAATAGCAACAACAAAAAAAAAAATCTCATTGCAACCTTTGTTGAAAATACTAGAATTTGACATAGAAAAATTGACTCAAAAGATTTAAGTAAAAGCTTTAACATTTATGCCCGTAATAACCGTAATTCAATATACATATGCGAGAGATAACTCTCTCTTTTTTAAAAGATTAATAATAATAATAATAATAAAAAAATAATAATATATTTAATCGGAAATATCAAAGTTAATTATTTCAATATTAATAAACCATCTTAAAATAAACTTATGTCTGCATCTTCATTCTTCTCCTGTGGGCTCTGAGTGGGCTTCAAGTCAACTGGCTGTGCGGTGAGGGTTTCATCTATTTCGGCATAGGCAAGGCGGCGTTTGTCTTCATCGTGGATGGCTGGAACTGGCATGGGCACATCTTGGCAGCTTGGGACAGAGAAAGGGCGGTGCACCGGCTGGTTGTTTACCCCACGGTCATTTCACTGGACTCTCTGGTAGATTGCCCCATATTTTCCTCTGTTTGTATATGATAATAATTTTTTATTAAATGTTCACTTGCTATTTGACTGGTTCATTAAATCTTTAAGAAATCATTAGTTCTTAAAAGAACTGTATAATGGATTTCTTAGAAAATGTCAGCAGTAGTCCTGTTCATAAATTAATCTCTAAGTAGCTGGTTGCTTGGAGAATTCTGGAGCCAAAAAAGTGCATGACTTGCCCAGAACGACTGCCAAAGAAAGAATGAATCCCACAGCACTATCAATCCCACTAATAAGAACCAATTCAGATATCCCTCTGAGAAGAATGAATCAGCCAATCCTTTTAACCTAGCTTATCACTTAGATTATAAACATTCCTTTATATTTTTCCGATTAAATTCTACATTTTAAGTTTGACATAATGGTTTCCATCTTGAATAACCCAGACCACTTGCTTACAAAATCAATTCAAAAGAATTTTTAAAAAGATAACAGTTTAATTATAGCATTATCAAACATTTTGCTTTTGATCAGATTTTTGCAAAAGCAATTAACATTTTTTTGCTTATGGAATAAAATTACAATCTTTAGAAAAGTGATTAAAAAAATATACAAGTATGTTGGAAAATAAAAAAGCAAATACATATAATGACATATCATAAAAAATATACAAAAAGGAAAAACAAAAAAAACACATGAGTTTATTATGCAATATTTTGTATGTCAATTTCATATTACTTTAAATTGGTGTGTGTGGGTATTTTAATGCTCAGACCAACTTCCATTATTAATATAGCACATTTATATATTTGTTGTGCCTAATATGTACAAATCTATATATGTATCTGCTGTAATATTCTTTATAGCAGATTTTGTGCAAGGCCATTTGATAAAGCCTGGCACAATATATATAATTAATCAGATTTAAATGCACTGAAATGCAGTTAAATGTGAAGCTGAATTGTGATTTATAATTCTAATTTGAGCTTCACCTTTAACTGTGTTTCAATGTATTTAAATCTATTACTGCTTATTTAAGGGAAGTTTCCATTTCTGATATTATTATATATAATATTAGAAATTTATGCAGGATGAAATGTGTAAATATATGTAAAACAATGATATTTCCTAATGTTGTTTCTAAATAATTTGAAGTCCTTCAGCAGTAAAACTCAATTGCCAAGTTGACTAGAATCTGTGCCTTACTTATTATATTGAAAGCTTACATTGACAATGCTATCTATGAAAGCAAAATTCAATTTATAGTAGTTGTTAACAATGCCTGAAATAAATTTGGTTCAAATTCATACTCCCAAATACAGAGTTACTAGGTATTAATACTTTGTGGAAAATCTAATTCTTCATAAATACATAATATTAAACCTTTTCCAATACTTTCTTAATAATATATATTTATGGAAAATAAAGGTCCACAAGGTTAATTAAAATAACCACTTAATGATTCTATCCTGGAAATGTGAATTTGAGTCAAACTAAATTAAGTATTATTAATACTATGAATCATTATTTTACTATCACAGTTTGCATTGTTTAGTAAGTTAGTTTTCAATATAACAACTTAGATTGTAGAAAAGTGTGGAATCTATTCTAGTTGACATGGCAATTAGATATTACTGGTATGTGACTTTGCATGTTATTTAAAATACAAATTAGAAATGTCTTTGCTCCAAATAGGTTTACATGTATATATAATGTTAAAATATTGTTTTATATTTGAGTATTAAAAATACTTTTCACGTATTAATGAAGCAAATTTATTGTGCAGTCTGTTATTTTTCTGATATCTGAAAAAAAATTGTCATTGTAAAATTAATTACTTACTTTTCCATCATCATAACCATCATTCACACATTAATGCAATCTCTTGAATTCCAGAAAAAAAAATTGAAAAAATAAAAATTTAATTATTTAAAATGCATTCTGATTTATTATATAAATTATTTTGGAGACAACATAAATATGTGTTTATATTGTAATGATAATTAAATCCAGGGAAGTGAATGAAGCAGAATGAGATGAAATGAATAGTTGATTAACTAAAGCTCACCTATACCCAAACACTCACTTCTACTACTGCACAGTCCAAACATCACACCTTGTTTCATTTAAATTGTATACATGATGGATATTTGCTTTTGTTAATCAATGGATTTAGCTCATAATAGCTTTTTAGGCTATCTAGAAGCTCACTTGGTGTGTCTTCTAAATTGACTCTAAACATTTCTACTTTCAAAAATTGATTGATACATTTAATATTTTCACAAGGTCCATGTTGGTCTTTAACTAATATATCTTCTGGATTTTCTTGAACCATCATATACATCATGTTAAAATTACTTTCCTCCTTGTATTGTTGTGTGGGTCTCCTTCATTTTATCATAATTCGCTTTCATGTCATTAATAGTGAAAACCATTTCTTTTAATGAAGAATCCTCCATTTGAAGTATCATTAGCTTTTTCTTCCTTCACTTCCAACCTCTGTAATCTTTCTCCCAAACCTAAAACTGTTTTTTGTACATAATCTTGGTAGATTCTAACAATTTCCTGGACCATATTCTGGATGCCTACAAATGTCTTCTATATGGACTCCAACTTTTCCTGAATTTGTTCATCCATTTACTTTATCACCACTTCTGTCTGAGTGATTATATTATTTTCCATGCTCTGAATTTTTTCTTTCATTTCTTCTCTAATTTGAGTGTACATTTCTTTCACTTTTTTTTTGATTATGCTTTATTTTTATTGTACTTTGAATATACAATTTATTATATTACTGCCTGATTTTGTTCCATTTTATTAACCATTGCTTTGGTTTCTTTCTGCATTTTTTTAAAATTTGCTCTATTTTTACTTCAATTTTCTTGAGCATTTCTTCCTTCATTGCTTTATTTTTTTTATAATTTTCTTCTTTTATTACTTTATCCTTTCTATCAATTTTTTTCTTTATTACTTTATCACTTCTATCATTTTCTTCTTTTGTTGCTGCTAGCATTTCTTATTTTATTACTTTATCTCTTCTATCATTTCATTCTTTTATTGCTTTATCTCTTTGATTATTTTCTTTTTACATTGCTTACTTATTTGGTTCCATTTTTGATTGCATTCTTACTAATAACATTTCCAATGTGAGTGTGATTAGCTTTTATTCTTCTGGCATTTTCAAGGTCAACTTTTCCTTATCTATTATAAGCATGACTTCCATTGGTTGAACTTTTACAATTAGATAAATCCTTATATATTTGTTCTTCACTCTTTTTTTCTTCACCCATGTTAACAGTAGTCTCTACATAAATATTTAACACCTTTTTCAATATGTTATTATTTTTTTCCTATTATTTTATAAATTAACAGCACTATAAGTCCTCATCCAGTAAAATATTATCCACATCTTCCCTCTTTCAAGTTTAATCTTGCTTTTCTGGGTTTTTTTTTTTTTTTTTGGGGGGGGGGGGGGTCCAAACAAAAAAAATTTCTGTTCTCTATTTTATACACATATATGTTCCCCACACATTTATCTTTTTTTCTTATTTAATATTTAAGCCTACACATTGTTGGTGCTAATTTATGTAATGGTAATTAAATTCAGAGAAGCAGATGAAGCAGAATGAGATGAAATGAATAGTTGATTAAGTAAGGTTCATCCCATACATGAACACTCATTTGCTTCTACTGCCACACATTCCAAACATTACATTTCAGAGATTACACATCAGAGATCATATTCTCAGGAGCTATAGGTTTTTTTTCTATAAGTTGTGTGTGACTATTATTATGTATTTTTATAGTTATGTATAAGTAATTCATGTATTTTATAAAATAGCAAGATATTTTATGCTATACTTGCTTTATGATAGGCATAAAATAACAATTGTCAACTTAATAAATAATGAAATCATTTATTAAAAAAAAAGTTATGTAAATAATGAAACAAATTAATAGCATCTTCTGTAGAGATTTTCTATTTGAATACTTTTCAAGACAGGGGCTATAAACAAATTTAAGTCTTTTCCTTTCTGTGATGTTACATAATAACTTCTCAGTTATATAAAAAAAATTATCATTAATTTTTATATAAGTTTTTAGAAATAGTTTCAGCCACTTTATTCTGGATGAATCACTATATAATATATTCAGTTAATCATTTAACTTTTTTTTTAGTCTATTCTTGAACAAAATATGATGTCAATTTTAACTGTTTCAAATTTCAGTTTGTCAACCTTTTGTTTTTTGAGAGGTCAATATTTCTTTTTTTATTGTTGTTTATTTGAATATTCAAAAGAAAACTATATAAACACATTAAGAGTTCTTGCTTTAGATTATCTTACTGTCTATCTGGAAAGTCTTTCTTCTTCCTTTAAGTATCATTAAACAGAACATTAAATGCAATCTGGTAATGTTAATATTTTATTTCATCTTAAATAGATTTTCTTGGCAGTTCTTTTCTGTTTACCTCTAGCAGTTTTTACTAGTTGATAGAAAAAATACTGAGCATTGCACTGAGGATAAAACCTAATGAGGTATTTTCTTTCATCTAGCGTTCACATTATATATAAATTCAAATATTAAACAATATTTTTCTCACTTTTAATAAATTGAAGTAGTAACAAATGTACACTTCTTGTATAGTTTTAACTTGATAGATAATTCATTTTATCTTCTTCTCTACTTCTATCAAGAGTGAGTGAGAGAGAGAGAGAGAAAATCTATCTCATTTCAATCTTTTCACTATTTTTACATAAAATTTTTTTTTTTTTAATTTATAAATTTTGGGGGATCATCTCCTTAACAAATTTATAAAGAGTACTTGTTTTGAAACAAAGGGAAAAATAACTACATGAATATGTCAACTTGTGTATATTTCATTCCTCTATTCTTTATTTCAATCCTACATGTATGCATGTGTGTGTACATGTGTTTTTATGAGCACCCACACATTGGTTACCAAAAGTATCACTATGTAACTTTGGCATCGTTAATATAATTGTCACAATATATTTAATGAATACACAACTTAATAAAGATAAAACAATTTTTATATTAAATCCTTTTATTGGCTATACACTAAAAATGAATTAATTTCTGGATCCCCCATGATTTTATTTAAGTTAAATGTAAAAGCTCCAATTGTGGTTGAAGAAACAATTATTTTATTTCTTTTAAGTGCACAGTCAATAAAAGTATTTAATATGTATAAAAAAAAGTATCTCTATTATTTTTAAGTTTTTAATATTGAGACAATAAATGAAAATGTAAAATTATATTGTACTCTAAATTAATTGAACACGTATAGTTGATATAGTGAAGAGAGACTTCAGCATGCTCCATAAATTATGATTTACAAATTATAATAATAAAATATAAAGAAACCAGTACTTCAAATTGAAACAGCATAAAACTGCAATGAGAGAGAAAGTATCCTAACCATGTGAATCATAAAATGGCATTTTACTTACATAATAAAGAAATAGAGGACAGAAAGCTTTCTCAATTATATGTTCAAATTTATTAACAGTTAATATAATAATGGACTCACTTTTGGAATAACACCTTATGATTACATCAATCGAACAAATAACATAAATAAAAGAACATATTCAACTTTACAACCTCTCTTAACACTTAATAAACCTACTCTCAGAGTTTAACATAACTAGTAAGACTTGATTACTTGCCAAAATACAAAATGGAAACAAAGGAAATATTTTATTGAATCTAATTTATATTTGCAAATGACTAAGTATAAATAATTTATTAATATTTCTAAAATTCTGATTGTTAAAGAATGTAGCAACTAGTTAGTGATTATACAAGTAATCATGAACATTTAAATATTCTCAGGGTTAAAAAAATAATTAAATTAACAACATCAAGAAGGGCACAATAACCTCATGTACTGATATGTGATAAAAAATTAAATAAATCACAAAGTCATCTTAAGTCAAACAAGTGGTATATTTTTTCTTATGATTTATATTACTTTTCTTTTGAAAGGGCAATAATAATAATCAAACAACAATGTACATTATCTATTTCTTTTATAAGTTTTTACTTGACTTCAATATCATTTATATTTACATTTGTTAACAATATCTATTAGGTGACATTTGTATCTGAGTGAAGACCACTTACTGTTTAACATAAAGAATATGCAATAATAGAAAAATAATAATATTAATTTTATTAAAATAGTATGGTTCAAAATCATAGATTTCTTTAAGGTATGAATGTAGTAACTTTTCAATCAAAAAAATATAAATATTCTCCTCATAGTGTGCTAAATATGGATACACCTTTTTTAAAATTATACTTCTTGTTTAAAATGTAAATGCAAACTCCTTAGATTATTCCTTTACAGGAAGTCTTCAATTATGGCCAAAAGAATTAATATATTCAACTGTGCCACAGTTAATGCTGAGAATTTAACAAATGTCTATCACTAAACTATACTCTCCCTAATACATATTTGTATTTATTAAACTGTCATGAACAATAATATAAAAAAAAGGAACTCCTACTCTCATATATAAAGAAATGCACACATGTGACATGTATAAAATATAAGAGTCTACCTTTAAAATGTATCTTATGGTGAAGCTATAAATTATTTACCAAAAAAAAAAAAACTTTAAGAATAACAATATTTTATGTATATACCTATAAATGGTCCCCATGAAAACAAACTAAGAAATTTACATAATATTGCAAGTTTTCTTTTTTAACTTTTTGCAAATATTTTAAATAATGTGAGTTTTCTAATTTAACTTTTTTAAAGAACAATTGTTTTAAAATAAGGATACAGCTATCAAACAATTTTAAATAGAAAGCTTAGTTACTAATATTATACATATATAAATATGTACTCATACTAAAAATGATATATACATTAAGAGTTTAAAATGGTTAAAATGTTATTAAATTGAAGAAAAAAATATTTATATTGCCCTCTCATGATATTTAAAACAAATCAAAGTTCTAAAAATAATTGTTAACTACAATATGTAAAGTTATTGAATTTTTTTAATATTTTCCTGCCCTCTGTTTCATATTTATGAAATTAGTTGATATACTGAAAATAAAAGTATTTCAAATGGATTGGGTTAGTATAACTTAGTTATGCACAAATTTTCAACAATTCTATTTCATTTAAATATATTAAAATTTGATTTTAAAATTTCATTCTTGCTTTAAAAAGTTCAAAGGTTAATAAGCAAACAAACTGATTTTCCAACTTCAATAAAAGCATTAGAAACATTAAAATTCCTAAATTTAATATTTTTTTATAATATGCAAGCAGCATTTTTTTCTCTTTTATAATGTTTATACATACATTTTAATCTTTTTTTATTATCCTTTATGAATTTGATGTACAGTATTCTATGTGGTAAAATACTAAAAGTTTTACAAAAAACATTATTGAAACAAAGAAATAGAATATTGTTCAAAGTGTTTTGCTCTTTTTTTTTAAATATAGTAAATTAATAATTTTTATTAGTCATTCATTATCTAGAAATTACTCCTTTAATGAGTAATATTTTTGTAGTATAACTTCCACTCATGCAAGGTAGGGACTGGTTTCTATCTATTTTTAAAACTTTGTAGAGGTGTATAAACATATGAACTAAAGACATGAAAAAATGTATGATCTGTAAGATTCACATTTTGTGCTGAACCAGAACTCACCAGTTGGCTCAGGTCACAATCACTTACATATATCCTTTCATTGTTCATATATACAGATAACCATACAGTTTAATTGATGTGTCAAATTTAATGCTCTCATGATTTTGATACAAACAACTTAATGAAAAGATATTAATACTTTTTATTAGTGCATCTACAGCATCTTTTTTACATGTTTTTGGCCATATGTTTATAATTACACTCCTTCACAATGTGTTAAAAGGGGATAGAAACCATTCTCTAATTTTGATGAGAGTAGGGCAGTGGAAATTACCCTACATAAATATTATTCATTAAATGAACAATCTCTAGTCTAATGAATGATTAATAAAAATTATTAATATACTTTCATCAAGTGGTTTGTAGCAAAATCATAAGAGCATTAAATTTGACACCTATCAGTTAAACTGTAGTAAATAGCTATCTGTATATACTGAACAATGAAAAACATATATATATAAGAGATTGTGATCTGAGCCAACTGGTGAGTGCCATTTCTACACAAAATATGCCTTTTGGGAGTCATTCATATTTTTCACATGTTTTTGGTCATATGATTCCACCACTTCACAAGGTATTAAAAATGAATAGAAATCGGATTTTCATGAGAGTAGAGTAGTGAAAATTACACTATGGAAATATTACTTATTAGAATATAGAAAGTTTTTTTCTTATACTTATTGTTTCTGTGAATAAATGAGTGAACACTCACTTTGTAAGATATTTATAAATGCATTCCTTGAAGTTATTATTAATTATAATATTATTATTAACTTTTTTAAACTTTGTTTTTCCTACAATCTTAATTTATATATGCACATGTTACATTTTAAAAAAGCCTCTGTGTTATATATGCGTGTGCATTTTAAAAATAATGTACTCTTGAAGTTTAATAAACAATACATATTCTATTCTAATCAAAGTTTATCACCCAAATGTGAGCTATTATATGTAAATATAATGTGTATACAAGGATATTTATGATGACAATATATATATGTGTGTGTGTGTGTGTGTGCTGGCTCTTTTGAAATGTGTTTATCTTCTACCACAAACTGTTCTTTTTGAAACACTTAAACCCCTATCTAATTATAGATCTCCATAACATTCTTCATAATTTTATAATAAAAGTAATTAGCATTGAAACTTTTTATAATGTCTTTGATATACTCTTTATAACTTAAATAATTTCCACATCTCCCATTAAAACAAAAGATTCTCAAATTTCTGAAAATCAACAGCAAATATTTATTAATAATCAATTACAGAATGCACATTTTAAATAATATATATATATATTGTAACGATATATAAATATGTCGTTACATTAATTTAAAATAAAAACTTAAAAGTTCGCAAATAAAAGTAAAAAACTAAACGCTAAAATTAAAATGTTTGTTAAACGTATATACATTCGCACAGATGCCAAACTTTAAAAATTTTTTTTTTTAAAAAACAAATAAATAAGTATTTGAACACTACTTTTTTTATAAAAAAAGTACAAGATTTAAAAATAAAAACAGGTATTAACTAATTCTTGTAATCTGTAAATAGAAATGATTGTTTATAAATTGTTTGAAAAGCAAGCTAGCCTTGGGCTCTTGTATAATTAAAATGATCTGATGAAAGATAGATAAGAAAATAAAGAGAAATTAGCTTGACCAATGGAAGCACCAAGCCTTGGCTCAGACCCTAAGGAAAGTGATGGATTAGTGACATTTTGTTTATTGAATCCGTGTGGATAATATAAAAAGGGAAATACAGTTTTTTCGGACAGTTCCAGCATTTTGTGTTTGAGAGATGTGGTAGGACGCACATACCACACTCTCTATTTAAAAAAAAAAATGAAAAGACTGTGATACCTTGAACCAGCTATTGCCATCTCCAGAACATTATCTTCCAATGGAGGCGTCGTGGGAATTAAAAGCAGAAACCTGGACTCTTCTACCATGAGCTATGAACTTTACAAATTAACAACAACAAAAAAAAGTAATTAAGAACTTTTGTCATTGTTTTTTTTAAAGATTCAGCTAATTTGAATTTTAAAATGAACTCTTATTTGATTTTCAAATTAATAATTGATTGTTTAAATTTATATAGTTAAGTTTTGCTAAAATCATTTCCATTTTATTATTTTTATTTGTAGTAATATTTATTGTAGAAATTATTAAATGCATTACATTTAAGTTGGGTATAGACGTTGCATAGATTCGTTAGTGGTTGATTATGTTGTGGTTTTCACAGTTGATTAGAATATATAAGTCAACGATATCACTGCGGTGTCTTATGATGAACACCAAAGGGTCTCCTGTATTCCCTCAGCAATTGACGTTATCGATTGACTTTGTATTTTGATCGGTTGTGTTTAATTTGGAATGTTTTTGACCGTGGAATCTATGCAGCTGATCTATACTCAACATTATAAAACAAGTTGTATAAAAATAATCTGTGCGAACATATTTAAATGTTAAATGTAAGTCGAACGTGAATGGCTATATAGTTTTGTAGAGTTATATTAAGGGAGGGTAATCTTAGGTTATTCATTTCGTAGTTGAATTGGTTCAATGGATTGGATATATTTGTGTAATTGTAGATGTAGTATGAGATCTGCTACAGGCAGGATTATATATATATATATGCCACACACCTTCTGTTTGTCTATGGATGGGTTTGTAAGACGACAAAGGACCGCAGTCCAGTCCTATGGAGTTTTATGTTTATTGTTCTACTCGCCAACAGATGTCGCATTTCTGGTTGGTAGAGAGACAATTTTTTTCTCTAATTCTACTTGCTGTTCAGATGTACATTCCTGACAGTATAGTATTTTGTGTTGTCGTATTTTCATGCTACATTGAATACATAAATGTATCACATGGATTGGCGCCGGTTTGATTGCGAAATTTGTTGCCTAAGGTTAAATCATGGAAGAATATGTTCTTTTCAAATGCAGATCTATGTAGTCTATTCATACTCGACTATCTAAATAAAATATTAAACTCATTGAAACTTAGTTAAATGTAAAATTAAATGTTAATATAAAAATCTAAAATGTTAAACTTATTCCTCAAATTAGAATGATTTTATATGTGCGTAAATAAATATTTTTATGTGTTAATTTCTGACAGTGGCTTTTATTTATTTATATTTAAGATATAAATTAAGATATAGATTTTTATCTCTGCGTCTCCACTGAGCTAGTGACTTGGGCTAACAATCTGAATATTTAAATAAAGTGAAATCTTAACAGCGCGTATCTGCCTACTCTATAAATTTTTCTAGGTTTAAATGCCTAGATGGCGCCTTGTAGAGCAGATATCGTAGTTTGCAGTTAGATTCGATCTTCACTTTTTTTCGATCATTATAATATATATATATATATATAACTATTATAATTGACTTGGTAATAAAGTGGTATGGAACAAAGGTAGTAAAACAGAAAATTTCAAAAGAAAAAAATAATAGATGTATGGATTGTGAGTTTAAAAGCGTTTCTAAATTAATTAGTTTAGATAAAGAATATTATTATTCACAAAATTTCTGCTGTAAGTGCTGATCATACAAAATATGGGAAAGATCTTGAGAGCATATAAATAAGAGCTAATTAGAATTAACAAAGTTCTGTGAGTTGGTACATGATATAGTACTGTGAGAGATGGGAAGATATATGTGAAAATAAATCTGAGGTAATTGTAATTGAAAGATGATTTTATATAAGAGTGTATAATTTTTCTTTTTGCATAAAGAAACTGTTAAAAGCTATAAAAGTGATTATATTTATACTATCCAGAAATGCTGTGAATTATTTGTATATATTTTTTAATATTTAGAATGTGGGTGAATGAACCAAATTCTAAGTTGGGGAGAAGTAGAGCGGAAAAGATTATATTTATGTGAGTAATTGTAATATTTTATCTTGACTATGTATGATTCTCATTATTTTAAATATCCTATTTATTGTGATTTTAATGTGTGTGGAAGGGAGGTGAGGTATTACTAGAAAAAATAATTACAAGATCCATTTGACTATTTTTAGAAGTGATTTGTAAAATCGTGAACAGAATAGGAATATTGTAAAATGTCAGATATTTTTAAGCAGTAGACAACAAACCATTTATCTTTATTAATCATAATTTTGTTACTAGTATGTCATATTGTAGAACCATCCATATCATCTTTCAGTAAAAAAACAATCAGAATAAGAATTAATGCATCTAAAAATTTTATAATCATCAGCATAACAGAAAAGGTGAGATGTGGCAAGAATGCTATATTGGGATTATTCAATTAAGCAAGAATACAATGAAAATATATTATTACATTTAACAAAAGCAATTCTATACTAGAGATAAGTTTTGTGATTATTAATATGTTTACCTCTTTCATAAAAATCAGGCTCAAGTTCATTATAAATTATCCTTTTAGAAAGTACTGTATTTCAACATGTTCAAACCATATACATCAATGAATACATCAAAATTTTTTTTAAAACTTGTTTTTATATGACCATAATACAAAAAATAAAATACATCCAATGTTTCAACTATTTTTTATAGTCTTTTTCATGGAACACTAAAAAATAAAAATATATAATAATAAATATCACATATTCCAAACAAATGCAAAAATATTTTAAAAAATACTAAAAATTCTGTTTACCTCAACATCTTTTTTTATTACAAACAATCTCAACTTAATCAAACTTTTACATTTATATACCCATCCAAAAAATATCTTAAAACATTTAATTAACAAACCTATTATTTTCTTTTTTTTCTTTTCTATTAACATTCTGCTTAATTTCACTAATGTAGATTCCTTCCTTTATTATTCTTTCATGGCATGACTCTATGCATTCTAAAGATTTTATTTCAAAATCTTTATTTAAATTTATTCATATGATTGTAAATAGCATAATTTTTATCACTTAAATGCTGTTTTTATCAAGTTTCCAATTTATTCTTTGTAGTCCCAACATATGACATCTCTATATATTTTCTAAAACAATTCAAACATTTTAATATGTAAACTGAATTCATAATCTCTAAATTATTATATTCCCTATTATTATTAATTAAAAAATTTAAACTTTTTTTATTTTTATAAACTGGATAAATGAAAAAATTATATTTCTTATTAATCATTTTAAATAATTTTCTAACTTTAACAAACAAATCTTTGGATATATTGAAACTAATATGAATTACCTTTTTTTTTATTCTTATTCTTATTTAATCTTATTCTATTCTTTATTTTATCAATATTTTATTAGAAAATAAATGTTTAATAATATCTCTAGGATAATCATTTATAAAATACTCATGCTTTATCATATTAATCTCACCCTTAAACAAATTATTATTTGAACATAATTTAATTGCTCTAAGAATTTTATTATTAATATTTATTTTACCATGATTATCAATATCTGATAACCAATTATTTAATAATCCAAAAAATGGTTTTTTTTATATACAGAAATTTCTATAATAACATTACTATTATTACCAATTTTTTAAAAATATTAATATCCATATATTTAATAACATTAATATTTTTTTTCCATAGTAAATTTAATTTTCTCATCTTTACTATAAATATATTTCAAAAAGTTATCTGCACTTCTTTTATTACCATTAAAAACCATAAAATAATCTTCAACATACCTAACTAAAAAAAATGGTTTATTTTTACTATGAACAAAATATTGTTTTTCAAAATTATACATATATACTCCTGCCAAAAAATCGCTTAGACTATTACCCATACTTAAACTCTCTTTTTGTTTATAAAAATTATGCTCATATTTAAAAATAAGATCTTTATAACAAATCACTAATATCTCATATAAATGGAAACCATCTATTTTTAATAAGACTTCTTTATCTTTTATATATTAATTTATAATATTATTAATAGCAACCTCTGGATCAATGTTGATATACACATTAACTATATCCAATTTTACAGAAAATAAATTTTTAAAAACTCTATTTTCTGTAATATTAACATTTACATAGAAGCTTATAATATAAACAAACTTTATGAGTAACAAATTAATTTTCATTAATGCCACAAATTTGCTCTGAGAAAAATCTTTCTATAAAATCAATAAAAAAATATATATAAATCATCCTTGTTTTTTTGTTGCATTTTCTGGACAATCAACCTATGTTTATAACTTCTTGATTTTCTAAAATCACATTTGATCTTTGGAAGGTATTTATCTGAAACTGGAAGAAATCCCTTCAACAAAATCCTTGAAAGTACCTTGGCTGTAAATGAATAATAATGATAGTCCATGTTAATTAATATAATATTGTTTATTCCTTTAATTTTAAAAATTGGAACAATAAAAGCATCCTTAAGATCAAGTAGCACAGCTTCAACAGTCCATATATTTCTAAAAAAATACAACTCTGACGTGTAATTGCACTCTTTCATTCATATGTGTATTAATTATATATTGTAACCAGTTGGCTTACATAGCATACACTAATATAGTGTGTGTGCATAAATATATATAAAGTTGAAAGGAAAACTAGAAATAAACACAGACAAAAATTATAGTAGATATTTTCTACATTCATTGAAATAGAAATAAATAAATAATAACTCTGATTTAAAGTAAAATTTTATTGTGAAATAAGTAATTTAAAAAGGTCTGATAAATATTTGTAATTCTGATTTTGAAATTAACAAGAAAAAAAAGCATAATTTATTTTTTTCAAAATCTTGTATAAAATATCTTTTTTAATTAATGCTTGTTTGCATTTCTACTATGTAGTTAAAAATCTTAGTAGATGAAAAATTCTAAAGGATTATCACACCTGTGATCAAATTCCAAAGATTAATGTAAAAACACAATACTTTAATTAATTAAAACATGTATATGTTTTTAAAGGAATTAGAGAGCTAAAAATAAAATTCTGTTTTTAATCAAGATGTTGTTATAACACCTCAGATGATTTTATAAAAAGAGCTGATAAAAAATATCAGCCAGTCTGGATAATGATTTTGAAAAGAACAGTTCTGCTTGCAGTTTTGTAAGAGTTGGTCAGAAGAGTTTTTAATATTTTAAGCAGTGACCAACTAGGCCAACTGCAAAGTTTGGATAATGATTTTGAAGAGAGCAGTATGTTGTTGGCTGTATCAGAAAGTTTTCAGAAAAGCTACTATGAACTAATGTTGCTGAAGGCAGGAGATGCTGCTATTTTCCTTCACGGGAGTTTTGGTTTTGAAGCTGGGTCACTTCTAAATCAATAACCTAAAAAAATGAGGGCAAAATAGCTAGCAGATTCATACAGCTCTCCTATGAAGATCTAAGGGAGTAGAGTCCAGTAGCTAGCTGCCTTACTGCAGAGTTTTTATTCATGAAGCCAGGGTCACTTCAAATGGATCAACTAGCTGCTTAAATGTACTAGAAGACAGCTTGACAATTGCTTGGACTACAAAAGTAAGCACATGGTATTCCAACTAATTGCTTGAATAATTTTCCCTGATGATGACAACAAGCCTGGAATTATATTTTTTCTGATGGACTAGAAACCAATCTTAACAAGAGGAAGCATGAAGAAATTGATGTACTTATGCTACTGTTTATCTATACACAGAGGGAACCGCCGATAGACACATCACGTGTATATACAGTGAGTTATTTTATCATAATATTTCTTAAAATGACTTTTAAAATTATAAATTAATAACTTAAAGCAAAACAAGTAAATAATTTGCTTGAGTCAAATATCTAAAAGAAAGACGATTTGATATATATTTAAAGAAATTGTTTTGGTAAATCTTTATAAAAAAAATGACATTAAAAGAAGAATATACAAATGCAAACATAATTTTGTTTGAATTAAAATCGTAAAAGCAACTCTTTTAAATTGGTCTAAGAATGCTAATAATTAATCAATAAGTACTTGTCAAACAAAAGTTGACTTTATTTAGTTTGATAAAAAAGACAACAACTTATAAACTGAAATGAAATTTTAAATTGTATATTTTGTTTATACACATGTATATGTGTGAAATTTGTGTTTTCCAATTAAATTAATTATAAAAAATATATATAATATTATAGTAATAAGTTGAATATATTTTATTATACTTTTTGTAAATTAATGTAACAATTTAAATGTTGAATAATTATTTAAATCTCAATGTGATCATTTGAAATTTTGTATTATAATCAAAATCAGAAAATTCACGCACACGCACATATGTGTGTATATATATGTCAATTGTATTGTAAATAGCAATGTGTGTCAGATAGACACTTATGTGTAAAATTTTGATCATTTTTCTAAATTAAATGTTAATTCAAACATGTTTATTTTGTATCAAGCCACATGCCTGTGTGCTGAATGGGTTTTAAGTAAACCTAATTTATTAATCATGTAACTCAATGTATACTTTTCAAAATCAGAAGCCTTATAAGCCCTAAATTCGTTTTTTTTTTTTTTGTTATTAATAAACTTGTATTTAATTGTTAAAATTGTATTCCATCATCTCTTGTTCACATACAGTAATAGAACCCAAGTTCTCTGAGCTAGATTTCGGACACAGATAAATGGGGATGTGTTTAGTGCTTTGGGCATTCAGAGATGATCAATCATCATCCTGGTTGGCGCAAAAGAGGATACTCTTTAAAGCCCATGCACTATATTTTATTTTAGTTTAGTCTTGTTAAAAAAAATTTAAGTTTATAGTTGGCCAGTACAAGTGGCCAGAGCATTGATGATGATCAGCATATTTTAATGTCCCAGCATTATTGTTTTGATTTCTGATTATTGTGTATTTTAATGGATGTGCACTTAAATGGTGCATCCAAGTTATGTTTAAATAATTGCCCAAGCTGGCAAAGGTTCAATAGTTAGCCTGGTCTAAATAAGACCCATTTTCAATCCAGACACAAGATGGTCTGTTGATTTTATTCTGATTTATTGTATGAATTTGTTTATTCCCATCAATGATGATGATGGATGATTATTTCTCTCAAGTATTTACTTATACTGATATTTACTTTATAGTGCTGGTTGAATTTATAATTATGCTTTTAGCTGCTCTTCTGAGTTAGCTTCTGATCTCACAATGTTCTCAGAGATTCTCTAATCTCATTTTATATCTTAATTTCATTTTATTATTAAATATCTCATTACTTATATATACTTTAAAAATTTGATATTTCATTTTAAATTGACTGGGAATGATGATGAGTTTTCCATCACTCCAGGTTCATTCTTTTTATATCACCCATCTCCTGAACCCCATCCCGTTTCAATATATATGTAGCGGAATGAATGAATTGTATGTTTAAGATATTAATATATGTGTGCGTGTGCTAATAAATCTTAGAATTAATTACAACTTATATATATTATTTACATTCTGGGTTTCTGTTAACTGATGGGCTATTGTAATAGGATTGGATTTAGATAGAAATTATATTTAGAGATAGAAGGCATCTCTTAATGAGATCACCCATAGCTTTGTTCTCTTGATAAACATTGTTTTCCCAGACCCTCGAGATTGAGCTAGTTTGGATAAAATACCCAAAGAGTGTCCATTGGAACTTTTGTTTGCTCTTTCGAGATGTATAATTCTTATTAATGGATAAGATTGGCGCTTGAGAGGGGCTTCGGCCTTTGCTCATAAATATACATGCTCGAAGCTTAGCATAATAACTTATACACACTAAATTCTTTGAACAAGATTGTGAGTAGAATGTTAAAATGGCTGCTCAGTGTGTGGCATGATATTCAAATACCACGTAGTTATTAAACTGCATATATCGCTAAATTATATGATCGAGTTACATATATAACAAAATGTTTTTCCTCTTTGGATTTGTTTTTCTAAAAAGATGACTTCATAAAACTTAATCTTTCTTGCTGTATTATGACCTAGTTACAAATTAAGAGTAAAAATAGATTTTAAAATAAAAGTATGAATAAATTAATGTGGTTGACCAAAGGAAAAACCGTGGTTGACCGAAGGTAAAACTCAACTGTAGAAAAATCAATCACAGTGGGATTCCAAAATTTCTTAGAATGCAGCAAGAAAACTAGAAAAACATCTAAAAACTACTATGACAGGGGAGAGGGAGGTAAGCTGATATATAAGCATCTGCATCCATCTTTAATGCAGTCGGACATTCACTTAAGTCAATTCATTGGCAAAGTATTTTGTAAAATTGCTAATGATGATGAAGTCAGGGTAGAGGGCAACTTTCCTTGCTTTTTCAACCCTGAGAGGATATACAAGATGCAGAGAGCAGTGTAGTAAGAGCCGATACCACCTAAAAGAATCCCACAACATGAAGCCGATTTGCCAGCAGAAAAAAGATAGCACTAACAAACTCTCTCACTTTAAAGTTAACTTTTCAACTAAAATTTGTTAATTCCCAAAGCTAGCTAGATCTACTAACTATGGCCAAAATAATAATGTATTCTAAACTTACCACTTAAAGGTAATTTTATTTTCTTTATTTTAATCCTAAAATCTTGCCTGATTTATTGATTTACCATTTACCGATTTATTGATTTACTTACTGAATTTATTTACTGATTTATTTTTTGGTTTGCTGATTTATTTCTAATTGATTTAGTTTCAACGTATTTATCTTATTCCGAGTTATTAAAATTTCTTTAATTTTAACTTGCTTTAATTGATTGATTTTAAATGATTTATCATAACTTTTAGTATGTACAATTCTAAATGATTTACTTAAAATGATAATTAAGTTTCTAGGTTATTTTACATATTTTAGTTTAATGATAACATTTGCTTTATTAATAATTCTCGTAACTTAAATCTATATTAAACTGAATCAATCAAATCTAAACTAATTTCATTTCAATTTCCTTTTAAACTAAGCTCAAATAAAGCCAAATTTCAGATTTCACTTACGTGAAATTTTTTCTTTAAATATGTATTTCTTTAAGTTAAATCTATGCCAAAGTTTATTATTTTTCAATTATATATTTGTTTATGCTATATTTGTTCAAAATGGAGTTTTACTCTTAGTTAAATGAATAGTGAGAACTGATTAGATATTCTCACACATATATATGTAATTTTGCATTTATTAATTCACAAAAGAAACTCCATTCTGAAAAGGATAAAATGTCTTATTTAAGATATAATTAAAATCTTACAGCTACTCTAAGATAGATTTGCTTTAAATGTGATATCTAATTAATATTAGCCGATTACAGCATAAAGCTATAACTTTGTACCATAATTATTCACAATAAGCTGTAGTCCTCCCTAGGATTATATAAATGCCTATATAGATAGCTTTATAAATTAGATTCATAAGCTTTCCTTAATAGCATAATTATAGATGGTATATGATGAACTGATCTACGGTAGTTTCATGAAGGGAACTATTGTTTAGCATCCTATTTTTATTATATAATGATGTTGTCAGCAGTGCGAATATGTCCTTAAAAAATGCTATGGCATATATACTTGTTGCTGGGTGTATGTGTAAGGGCTACCCCATTACTCTTAGTTCAGACAACTATCTTTTTCAGATGGCAGTTGGGTAAGCATTGCTCCATTCTGCAGCCTCAGAAATAGAGCACAAGACTCCAGACAGTTTAATTAGTTTGTTTGATCACCCAGACTAAAGATCTCTTATTCACATCAATGAGTATGGTGTAAAAAGGAACCAGTACTTGGTACAAATCCCATAAAAAAGCACACATTCAAGATGCAGGGACTCAGATTGTATATTTTCTATATGCCTTGGTATCTGAAGTCTGACTGCCAATCATCAGTTCATTCCACCATAATAATTGTATACTTCAGCTTTGATCTGAATTCAAATCTAGTTTCATAGGCATAAAAGCTATATAGAGAATATATTAATTATTTGTGCTTAATAAAATGTTCTTTATAAATGTTAATAATCACTTCTGCTAGCTCTAAAGCAAATCTAGATCCAGTTATATAGCATAAACTAGGCATAGATCATCATGAGCAAATTAAACTAAATTTATGAAGTAATATTAAGGCTCATGAAATTGTAACTGAAATAGAGTAAATCTTCATCAGCTGCGTGATATATATATAGCGAGTAAAGTAAATATATATATATATATATATATATAGCGAGTAAAGTAAATTAGATTATTTGTAACCCAAAACTACAATCATCTGTAAGTGATTGGAAATGCTATATATATAAATCGTAAATGCTTATATCCAAAATCATCACCTGTGAGTGATATACATATATATGACAAGTAAAATAAATTAACTGATTTGTAACCAGAAAAGTAATGTCACCTGTGAGTGATATAAAATGTCATATATATAGATATACCAAAGCTACCTGTGTAACTCACTAAACCATAAATGATTATTTCCAAAACCACCTGCGTGGATCAAAATCTAAATGTTAAATTGTATTCCTAATTTAATCACCTGCGAGTGAGACATTCCATATAACCCAATTGTAATTATTATTTTCATTCACTAATTTTATTACTTAATTATTTGGCTTTCATTAAATTAATTTAAACTTAACTTCTGCTTAGTGTCTCAATATTGCTCATAGTTAAGTCATTATTGATTAGTTAATCATTAGTTAAGAATCACAATCCATATTTAATAATTATGTTCCAAGGCACACATCATCTATATAGCTATACTGTTCAAAATGTTAGTTTCCCATAGTCTTGTGCTTGACCGACGTGCTACTGCCAGCACGTGATGAAAGAGAATGCTGCTGTGGCCTCATATGTGTCATTCGTAAGGTCATAAATCTTTGAGCATTAGTAAAGGAACTGGGGATGTATCAGACACACGATCATCACCACCTTATGCTGATCAGCCTTGGGATGATTTACTAAAACTCTAGATTTTGTTGCACGAATGTACATATTTGACCATTACAATACAATAAAGATGTGCTTTTTCAATAGTAAATTCTTTACAACTATAACCATCACTACATTTTCATTTACCATTGTCAAACTTCCTCCCCTCACAACTTTGATGCCATCCATTTCAGATAAATACACTAATGATTATTATTAATCATGTTTGAAACTAGAGATTATTTCTAGCACAGATATAAACTTTAAATCTCAGTTAAAGATTATTATATTTGATTTTTTAAATTTACATGCACGGAGTTATTCACCTTTCTCTGTCCCGTATGTAACATCTTTATAGATACAATAAACACCTCCATACTTCCCCATTCTTTCCAAATTCATATAAATAAAGATATAATAAAAGACAAATGACCCCCAAGATAAATTTCGTGCTGAACCAGCACTCATCAGTTGGCCCAGGTCCCTATCTCTCATATATATCTTTATTATATGCAAAGTATTTATCTAGAGTAAATTGTTACATTTCATTTACCATTGTCAAACTCCCTCCCCTCACAACTTTGATGCCATCCATTTCAGATAAATACACTAATGATTATTATTAATCATGTTTGAAACTAGAGATTATTTCTAGCACAGATATAAACTTTAAATCTCAGTTAAAGATTAATATATCTGATTTTTTTTAATTTGCACACACGGAGTTATTCATCTTTCTCTGTCCCATATGTAACATCTAATAAAGATACTGATGGGTGCTGGTTCAGCATGCATGAAATGCATCTTGGGGGTCATTTGTCTTTTATAATACCTTTATTTATATGAAATTTTGAAAGAATGGGGAGTATGGAGGTGTTTATTGTATCTATAAAGATGTTACATACGGGACAGAGAAAGGTGAATAATTCCGTGTATGTAAATTTAAAAAATCAGATATATTAATCTTTAACTGAGGTTTAAAGTTTATATCTGTGCTAGAGATAGTCTCTAGTTTCAAAAATGATTAGTAGTAATCATTAGTGTATTTATCGGAAATGGATGGCATCAAAGTTGTGAGTGGAGGTAGTTTGACAATGGTAAATGAAAATGTAACAATTTACTCTAGATAAATATTTTGCATATAATATATATGAGAAATAGGGACCTGGGCCAACTGATGAGTGCTGGTTCAGCACAAAATGCATCTTGGGGGTCATTTGTCTTTTATTATATCTTTATTTATATGAATTTGGAAAGAATGGGGAAGTATGGTAGTGTTTATTGTATCTATAAAGATATTACACACAGGACAGAGAAAGCTGAATAACTCCATGTGTGTAAATTTAAAAAATCATATATATTAATCTTTAACTGAGGTTTAAAGTTTATATCTGTGCTAGAGATAATCTCTAGTTTCGAAAATGATTAGTAATAATCATTAGTGTATTTATCTGAAATGGATGGCATCAAAGTTGTGAGTGGATGGAGTTTGAAAATGAAAATGTAACAATTTACTGTAGATAAATATTTTGCATATAATCAAGATATATATGAGAGATAAGGACCTGGGACAACTGATGAGTGTTGGTTTAGCATGAAATGCATATTGGGTGTCATTTGTCTTTTATTATATCTTTATTTATATGAATTTGGAAAGAATTGGTAAGTATGGAGGTGTTTAAATTCTAACCATCGTAAGTTATAAACAAAACATAACTGATTTATTTTATGATCATGCCATCATATTTTTCAAAATTTTGTGAAGTACACTTAAATAAAAAATTTCTAATGTCTTTATGATAATAGGGAATTCACATCTGCACTTTAAACTATTAACTGTTTTGAGGTAATGTATATCCATAATAGAATATTTATAACAGTTTAAAATACAGACGCTACATATTGTTATATGAGTAATAAGTCAATTTCCAAATCTGCCTTTTTATTCAAAAAGCTATGAGATATTTAACTGTTTTATTTAGTCACATTGTTATTCAATCATTATATAAACTTGATATTTTTCTGCTTTTATTATCTTATAAAACGTCAGTATTATCTGATCATTAGTTAATGAATTAAAATTATTATAATTTAAATTCCAAACAATAAGAACATTCTGTTGATCTACCGTAGAATTCAAAAAAAGATGCTCATTTTTGTATTTTTGCAGTTAATGGGTTTAAGTTACATACTTTTGTATTGTACAACAATCGTGTTTTCTGACATTTTTAAATTGATCCACTGTTATGAAAGTAGAAAATACAATGAGTTGATTAAAAAAATCTCTGTTTGGCATCAGCCTTTATTTAAAATATCTCTGATTTTTTATCATCAGCGATATTGATTTTTACACAATTAAATCTTCAATAAAACAACCAACTGATTTTCACAAACTATTTTGAATGAATGAGTCAAATGTTTTGACAAATCATATACAATCAATTTATAGATTCTGTCTTTGCTTATGACACTCAATTTGCATCTGTCCAACAAGTAAAACTCTGTATTTGATGCTTTGTGATTTTTGAAAACTATGCCATCTCCAGTAACTATTCAGTATGGCAAGCATTCCATTTAATAAAATTTTTAAAAGTTCTTTTCAGATACAGTGATATTCCACAATAATTATTGAAGTTTTTTCTGTTATTTCATTTTTTTATTCATTGAAATAAGATCAAGTGAACTTGACAGGTTTATACATTCCTAAAATAATTTAACTAGTTTGCAGTTAATATATTAATAACATATTTTAAGATTTTATCAGACATTTCCATCAGCATTTACTGCTTTTCTATTTTTAAAATTATAAAGAAGTGCTTTAATTTTATTAAACTAAATAACTTTTACTTAATATAAATTAATAAATAGGAAGATAACATTAGAAGTTATATAAATTCTTATAACATCGTCATCATTATAATAATAATAATAATAACAACAACAATAATAATAACAACAAACTATACTTCAAGGATTTCTACTCAGTTATTTATTATTCATGTTCTACATTAACCATCTCATAAACAAAATGCAACAAAAATTACAAGAAATTCAAATTCCACACACTGGCCTATATACACCATGCATACATGGATGACCTTACTGTTTTTCTTATCTCCAAAAAACAACTACCTATTCTGAAAAAATGCTTATTGAATACACCTTCAAATATAAACTCAAAATCAACATTAATAAAAGATCTGCTTGGTTTCTTTACACGGGTAAGATAAATATGCAAATTTATCATGGTAAACCAACTAATTTTCTTGGATTTTTTTCCTACCTAGAGCCCACTGGAATGAGATAAAAGATATAGAAAAAAACTGGAAGATGATGCATGGAATATAACCAAATTTCCAAAACCTAACTCTCATTATAAGCAAAAATATGACTTTTCAATCAGCTTGTAACCTATTACTCACCAATCATAAATTTCACTAAATATTTCACTTTTTCCATTTACTCAAAGTTATTATGCTGCAGAAAAGTAGTCTCCATCATTGTAAAATGACTTAGTCTCCCACCAACTAGAAATGGATTAGGTCTTCACTCCATTCAATTTTTTCATACACAAAAAGGATTAATCTCCTGGCTGTATTGTTTCAGTTTTCGAATGTATCCTTCAAATAACACTCACAGACTGACTATCACCTTCATATGGATATTTGCTTTTCCTCATAAACCAACTCCAAAGCATTTATGATCAGGTGTCTTTTTGGGTATTGGTAGATAACTTATTGGAGCATTTATAATGTGCTGTATCTGGACCTAACTACTGATCCACAGTCACTAATGCTAAATATGAACAACAGTCAGATGATGCAGCAATTCAAATAATGGTCATTGGAACCCAAATATTTTTGACTTTCTCTTAAAGCTAAATCTTAATGCCCTAGCTACCTTTTATTTTCATAAATATTCACTTTCTTTACACCAAAATTGATGCTTTTTTGTTCCTTGCACCACAGGAAAGAAGAAATACAACAGTACCTATTCCACCCCTACACAATTCTGGAAAATACCCAAGAGATTATGACTATCACATATAGACAAAATAACATCATACTTGATAATCTAATAGAAACACACAGCAAAGGCTTAATTGCAATAGCATGTGCAGCAACTTTTTGCTTATATACTTTCTGGTACATCATATATACTTTCTGCCTTGGAAATAACACCAGAAGGCACCCAGCCACATTCTCTAATATGATCAAACAATTGAAATCCAGAGATGGCAATATTGCACACCCAGATATTTTTGCTGCTACATGGTCATGATTAAAAACCTGAGCCAAACTGTAATCTCAAACAACCAAGTGACTTTGCTGTAACAAAAACAATTTTTTTGTCACATACCTCATTTTCAACAATCTTTTAAAAACTGCATCTGTGTATTGAATAATCCAAAGAATAGATTTAATTTAGTCAAAAAAATATTTTTAAACTGATGAACTAAACCCTTGGACAATGAAAATAGAACCATAGGCAAATATACCATTTACAAGTTTACATTTATCAGACACCTACTTAACAATTTATTTGGACTGTAACAATAATATATATTTGTTTATTATGAAGATATGTAGTTTTCAACCATGTATTTTTAACAATGTATTTTTTATGAACAATAAAGCTTGATTTGAAACATCATTTTCATCATAATAATAATAATATAATAATGATGATGATGAAAAATATCAGTTCCTAATTATGCTATATGTATTCATTTAAAGTTCTCCTGTGCAAACATTCCTAAAGTTTTAGCACATCATGTAATACTGATAAAGAATAAGAGACAAATAAAAATATAAGCAATCTATGCATAAATACCACAAATAAGACATCAACTGAAACAATATTACCTGAAACTTGACATTACATCTCAAACATCAAATTTACTTATGTTGCTTGAGATACAAGACCTCAGTAATATCATTGAAAAATTCACTTCCATCGCATGCAACTTATTAAATCTTTTAAACAATCATTTATTAAGTGTTCAATCATTCATGTTAACACAGTTATAAATTGTTCTCTGTTCTATTTCTTAAAAAACTACTATTTGAAGTGCTAAATGTTAACAATATATATGATTGTAGACCATTGTAATTCAAGATATATCATTAAAATTCTACAATAAAGAGCAAAAAAAAAGGATTTAAAAAACATAAAAGTATTGGATCCATATTACAGTAAATCAGCACAAAGAAAGATGCATATACAGCTTATTAAACAATGCATATCTAAACTATAATATAGCCCTGTTCAGAGTTGAGTTGGCTGTCAATTCATATATTTTAAAGATAGGTAAGTTCCAATCCATGGAAATAGATATGAATTCAACGTTAGGCTTATATAAAACACTAACCCAAATGACATCATGATACAAATTGCAGATCAAAAATCAATGCACTTACAGATAATTCATGGGCTTAAGACCCAATAATTCCATGGCAAACTATCTGGACACATTATTAATACCTTCCAAATTTAGTTTGCCCACCCTGTAATCTGATTGCCACCCAATCACACTAATGCTCCAAGTTGGACAAGAACATTATTGATTCTCAGTAACAGAATGATAATAATAACAGGATAATAATCTACATAACAAACTGAAATGTACAAAATGAGACTGTCAATATAAAACTAAAGAAAAAAATCTAGCAGTTTAGTTGTTAAACTCTCTCAAATAATCCAAAATCCATTCAAGGGTGATATGGGCATTCCTAAAATTATTAATGCTATTGTACTGAATAAAATCTCAATGGATATAATAATTGCTATTTTAATTACTAATAAAATTCCAAAACCTGGATAACCACCACATGAAAATAAGGGAGAAAATAAATTCTAAATCCTGATATAAATGATGAAGATGATACTATGAATATTAATGAATACAAAAAGATAGTTAAAAGACCTTTAGTAAATGTTCAGGAGACAGATCCCGAGGGCTACACAAATGAACAATTCACTGGAATTAACTAGGTAAAGATTTTAATTAATAACTCAGATTATAATCTAGGAATGGATGGGCAATAGGAGGGGGGCCATATTTGATTACTCATGAGTGCTATCATTTTTGTGATGCACTCATAATTAAATGAATAAATATAGATAACTATTTGCTTGATTTTTTTCATGTATATAGCTTACTTTTGCAGTTTAAGTTTTATTAACTTGGATTGTTTAATGTGATAATAAAAGTGGATGTGTTTTGACTTGAGAAGCTTAAACTCAGTAGAAACAGGTTTTCATGTAGAAAAATGACTCAAAATGATTCAACACGCTGTGCTCAGTTTATTGTAAACAAAAATATCTATAATGGCTCACTACAATTATGGCTTCTCTATCTTTTCAAGAACATCCACTAATCTATCAGAGATATACATGTGATTATTACTGTAATATGGCCATCTTGACTCTCAAATAATAATTATTTCCACATATTGTGCAAAAATACAATAATCTCAATTTAACAATTTTATAGAAATAATTTTATCATTTAAAATAAATTTAGTCTAAAACAAGAAATGAAGCTTTTTTTCTGAATCCTTTAGTAAAATTGATAAAATACTCTTGTTCTGTTTATGAAATATGCAGTGATAAACATGTAGTCAAATGTTTGCTGTTTGCGTAATTAATGAGTTAATGTTTAAGATTAGAGTCAGGTTAAAAAAAAATTAAACAGAAATAAATATTGGCTTATATATTGAGATGATGATGATCATATTCATGTGTTATTAGATATAATATTTGCATAGGCCAATTGAGAGTAAGCTATCTGCTATAAGATATCCATGAAAACTGGTTTGAATGCTGTAACATAAGTTAATAATATAATGAGTCGAAATTTACAAAAGCTAAATATAAGAAAATGAACTAACATTGAAACATCTGCATTATAGTCATCTAGATGATTGTTTATATGACCAATATATTATGAAGATAATAGTCAAATGAAAGAAAAGAGAAAAAATGGGGGAAAGAGGATGGAAACTGAAAAGAAAAAAAAATTACTAATGGATTCTGCCAGTATGTGGACAAGGAAACTAAATTCAGTTTGAGTTTAAAAATTCACTTATATTTTAGTAAGAAGATATAAACTCTTTTTAGGAAATATCAGGAAATTGATAATTCTGGAAAGCATTCATTGAAAATATAGAAAATCCATAAAAAATTAAATGATTTAAAAAAGTTCAAGAATACCTGCCATATCATTAAACTGTTGATAATATAAAAATTTTGATATATTGCACAAATAAATTGTTGCATAATCTTAGAAATTAATAGTTTATAAAACACAAATTTTAGTACAATCTTATATTTAAGCAACTTCATTATAATATAATATTAAATCATTTATGCACTTTATCACTGTTTCACAATGCTTTTAATTACCACCCTCTGACAGTTTTGATTGCCCTAGCAATCTTCTTCAGAACTTCCAGTAAATAATCTAATGCCAAGTTTATTTGGTACAAGTAAAAATCTAATAAATTAGTTTTTTTACTGATCTTTCTTAACAACTGTCTCTTAGGACAGATCTTTCAATTTATCTCACCTTTTTTATTTCTAGAAGTTACAGCTAATAATAAATGTTAAAATGGTTTATAACATAAGTAAGAGAGATAACAAATCTGATAATATACATTTTTAGTTGTGATGCAGCATTATCAAAATTTACATTTTAGAATTACGCAATGTAGACTTAAAAGTTTTTACAAACAAAACAAAGAAACGAACTCTGAGAAGAAAAAAAATACAAAGAAGCTTCAGTGAGAAAAAGAAAAGTCAGTCATATTAAATGTACATTAATGAAGTCTTTTAGTATATTATTTGCTTAAAGAAAAGAAGTTATAACAAGATAAAAAGTTTATCTTGCATATTAAAGGTACTCATACACAAGGCAGTATCAGAGAAATATAAGCACTTTTTCTGCCAACTTTCAGTAATTGTTTAAATGAAATAAACTGTACAGTATATATAATAAATCAATGCTTATTATATTTCCAAGTTATTTGCTCTAACATTGTAATACTTTTATTAGTTATCTAAAAGTCAGTTGTATGTTAAGTGGATGATGTTTTTAAATGGTTATGTTAATTATTTTAGTACTATGTTTTGCCTATTTAACTACCTTAAATAATATAAATTGTTTGTTAGTAAATCAAGTTTTTATTATTTTAAAAGCAGAATTTGTGTAATAAATTACTGGATTGCTACTAGATGCTATATTTTAGTGCCACCTTTAAAGCATTATTTAGCAACATTATGTAACAAACATATCTGTTTCACCATGATTTGACCAAGGCAACATAATCATGTAATTGGGTGCTATATTATCACATAGAACTTTAACTTATTTGTTTGTAAAAATATTAATAACTTCGGTAAATTTAATTGTAATATATATATATATTTGTAATAACAATGAAAACAATAAATATAATGGTAATTAACTTTATATATAGTCCTGCAATGTGCAGAAGTACTTTCAGTTAATTCTTTAATCTGCTTCTACTGCCATTAAATTCAAGAAACAAAACGGAAGCCAACGTCATCAACTCAAACCCCACAAATCCCGAATTTTAATGTTAACAGCTTGTCTATTAATTATATTCATTTTATTTTGATTTATTAAAATTGCCTCCTTAATTTTTTGGTACTGGTTGATTAGACACGCACACTGCTTGATTGCGTAAATGCCATTTATGTGGCTCAACTTTTCATTGCAAAACAACATTATTTTCTAAAATGGAATAATTACATTTTTAAATTACATTATACACTTCATTGCATGTTGACATTTTTCAACTACTTTTAAACAATTTACAAACTAATATTATTTTCTAAAATGGAATACTTACAGTTTTAAATTACATTATAAATATCAGCACATAGTGCTGGAATGTACAGAGCTGGAGACCAATGCTTTTGACAATCCAAAGGATCATCCAAAACATGCACTAATCTGACCAAACCAGCATTATGATTTTCAAAACAATGTGCAATTTTAGTTGTCTGATAGCTGCTCTTTATCTGCAAAAAAAGTCACTATTATAAACATTACAGGCTGATACTCTGCAAAGTATTTGTAAACAATTTACAACCAACATTATTTTTAAAAATGTAGGAATTAAATTTTTCTGAAATCTAATAATTATATTTTTAAATTACATTATAAATATCAGTGTGTAGCTTTGAAATGTGCAGGGCTGGGACCAATGTTTTCAACAATCCGAAGGATTGTCCAAAAGATGCAGTAATGTGATCAAACCAAGCTTCTGATTTCCAAAACAATGTGAAACCTCAGCCATTTAATTTGTCTCATAGCTGTTCTCACGCAAATGTGCCTTTTCACATGAATTCTGTGAAGTTGTGCTTGTCACTACATTTTTGCAATTAATTTCACATTCCAAGCTGTGCAGGGAAGTATGGTGATGGACTTACCTTTATTAGTATATGTAATACAATATCAGGTACAGTGTAAGATCATTACTTCGAACTCACATTACAAGAGTTATGGTCAGTTGAATTCCATACAGCCTCACATGGGTCAGAGGGTATTCATTTATTATTTAACACTCGTAAAAAGCATTTGCACAATTTGGTTTGAAGCCGATATGAATGTGATTACAATTGTATACAGACACTATAAAAAATAAATGCTGATTTATATATATGATTAATTTCAGTTGGAATGACGTTCAGTAAATTCTAGTAAATTTCATCGGCGTCATTCATTCATAAGTTATATATAGTAATTCAAAGTGACTGTTCTATAGTCACACCTTCTGAGCCAGTACTTCAGATTTGCTCATATATAAATATTTGAGTTGTAGTAATAAGAGGATTCCTTTTATTGCTGCATAAATTCTATATCTTGTATGGGTCAGAGGGTATTCATTTATTATTTAACACTCGTAAAAAGCATTTGCACAATTTGATTTGAAGCCGATATGAATGTGATTACAATTGTATACAGACGCTATAAAAAATAAATGCTGATTTATATATATGATTAATTTCAGTTGGAATGACGTTCAGTAAATTCTAGTAAATTTCATCGGCGTCATTCATTCATAAGTTATATATAGTAATTCAAAGTGACTGTTCTATAGTCACACCTTCTGAGCCAGTACTTCAGATTTGCTCATATATAAATATTTGAGTCGTAGTAATAAGAGGATTCCTTTTATTGCTGCATAAATTCTATATCTTGTATGGGTCAGAGGGTATTCATTTATTATTTAACACTTGTAAAAAGCGTTTGCACAATTTGGTTTGAAGCCAATATGAATGTGATTACAATTGTATACAGACACTATAAAAAATAAATGCTGATTTATATATATGATAAGATAGTGATATGTGAAATGTGTGCATTTGTATAGTGTCACAAAGTATATCAGCATGCCATAATATTTGCGTGCAATGCAATATAGACCTGCAATGGCTAATATGAGCATCACTGTTCTATAGGCTGTAAACTTTGGGTCATGTAAATGATATTTTTATGTTTTAGCACATAAACAACACCATCAAGTGGCATGCATGAATAATCAACCAGTACCAATTTTTTTTATTATGGTTCCTCTCTTCATAAAGAATTTTAACACTTTCAATATCAAACTTAAATTTATATTTACATGTCCTTTCATGATTCAAGAAAACTGAAGCAATCATTAAATCATTTTTATTTTTTATATGATAACATCCATTGTGGTGTAGTATAGAAAAAAGATTAAAGAAGCATGAAGTGTGTAAAAAGTAAAAATAATAATGATTTAATGACTGCTACAATTTTCTTGGATCATGAAATGGCATGTAAATATAAATTTAAGTTTGGTCTTGAAGGTGTTAAGATTCTTCATGAAAAGAGAAACCATAATAAAAGAAAAATTAAGGAGGTAATTTTCATAAATAGAAATAAAATGAATATAATTAATAGACAAGCTGCTAATCTGAAAATTTGGGTTCTTGGAATTTGAGTTGATGACATTTGCTTCCATTATGTTTTTTGAATTTAATGGCATTTGAAGAGAGTTAGGTAATTAGCCGAAAATACTTCTGCATATTGAAAGACTGTATATAATAGTTAATTACCATTATATTATTTTTATTGTTGTTGCAATATTTTTTAATTAACAAATATTTTATTTGTATATACATTTTTATACTAAAATCACTCTTTAAGTTTAAGGTAAATTGAATTATTACAAAAAGAAATGTGATCAAAGATAAAATGATTTTATAATTGAAATAAAGGATCTCTATATATTTTTCATAGACTATTAACACAAATAAGTATATCCTAGTAAATATTTTTTGGTTCCTCTTGAGTGAGCACAATGAAATATCAGATTAGAACAATAGTTTAATTTATGAAAGTGTCAATTAATGATTGTGATTCTACAATTTGTTGAAATTCACTGAAAATGAGATCAGAGAATTTAATAATTACAATTTATCATAAATGGACAACTTTTTTGAAGAATTAAAATATAGATTATCATTCAGAAATGGTAATTTTTGTTTTTGCAATGATGAAGATTCAATTGAACAAAAAAGGATATTCATGAAATCTGGAATAGATTTGATTAGTTTAATATAATCAGTGAGAATAATTTTTTCAATATTTATTTATTTGAAATCTAATATATTACTTCTAAAATAATAATTTTGAAAGAAAAATATAAATAAACCTGAGAAAAAATTGAAATTAAATATTTTTTTTTGTACTTTAGTATTAGACCTACTGTAAAATGTCAGCCATATTGGGTTAGATTTAGGGTTAGGATTGAGATCATTTCATCACAACTACTATAACATAACCTTCTTCAGTTATCAGTCCACAGCTTTATATCTTCCTAAGTTTTTTCAAAACTTTGGTTTTGTGTTAAACATTTACTTTATTTTTTTCTATATGCTTTTTTCTATAATTGTGATAACACTACATTAACTTATTACACACCTGATTTTTCCAGCAAAAGTTGTAGAGTTCTTATTTTCCAATTATTGTAAAATTCTATAAAGAATATTATCTGTATTAGGAAAAAGAAAGCAAGAATGATATTATAAAAAAAGTTTTTGTATTACACAATATAGAGCGTATCCCATTTTTTTCACTCTAAGATTTAAAAAAGAAAATGGTGGGTAAGAAAATACTGTAATTTAAATGTTTAAAGAAACATTTAAATGAATGTTTTTTTAAACTATTCATATGAGCCATTTGGTGTATTGACTTTTGTTGCTGCTGTTTCTTTAAAATTATTTTATTTGGCTTCCTATTATTGACTGAAAATTACAAATGACTATATAAGCTGTGTGTGTTTCTGTTAAGATTTCATTACTATGTAAAACATTTATTTTTAAAAATTATTTCTCAAAATTACTTCTAAAAAATGATTAATAACAATTATTTGTAAATCAAATTAAATATTATTATTATTTTAAATTTATTTGTTTATTAGTAATATATTGCCAGAATGTTACGTTTTTCGTGAGGTGTAATACTCTAATCTAAACATTAACTCGATCTATTATATATAAATTTTATTGTGGAAAAGATCAATGTGTGGGGTTTTTTTCTATACATGCTCACGCAAATACATTATTTTTAAAAATTGAAAACAACTCAGGACTATTTTTACATTTTTGCCATAAATTTGCCAAAATTATTCATATATCTGAAAGCAGAAATGGAAAATATGGTTTCTGTCTAAAGTCAAGTTGAAATAATAGGCCATTATTATACATAGTCTAATGATAAATTTGATCATTATCAGTAGTAGGTTAATATTACTTATCATTTTCTTTATAATATATAGGGTATATGAGCACAGACTTTCAACGACCCACTACTCTCCACTCTATCTCATAATACTGGTACATTTGAACACATATATGTCGAAAAGATAAATAATCACCAATACACCAATTTCATGCTAAACCAGCAATCTCTACGCATATATGCAATAAGTGCTCAGATATATATTAAGATAGCCAGAGAATCTCGAGGGAGCAAAGGACTCCAGTTAACACAGTTTCTGGCTCCGTTTCATTCCCTTTTTCCTAGTTTAGGGAATTAAATTTCTCTAAAACCATCCCTATTAAAAAAGGGAGTTTCTTAGCCCCCCCTTCATATACAAGCTATATCAACAATGTAACCACAAGTAAGAATAATTTCAACTTTTATAAAAACACTATGTAAATATATGGCAGCCATTGAAATTACAAAAGATTTCTACAGAAATTTTACCTTTTAATGAAAATTTTCATTTCACTTAATTTTGTTGGGGGGACCCCAGGGGGCTTAAATCCTAATTCTTTTTTGGGAGGGGCTGGGATGAGGATGCTATGGTGATGGTTTTTCTCATTCACAAGATAGAAAAAATAATGTTATTTATGGTGATTCTTTAACGTTATTGTCACGAATGATTTTATCCATGTATTATTCCAAAATAAGTTGCAGTTTGGCCTCATGATTCCAATTGCAAGTAATTCACCTTATTTAATTTTATCACTTCCAATGTTGTTATTGATAGGGCTGGCCATTTGTTGTTCATGTGATTTTCATGATGGATTAGAATGGTTTTCAGCAGAGACATTTTGAAGCTTGGATTTTTTTCCTTGTCCTCCATAGTTTTTCCATAATTTTTTCAAAGTATTCAAGATTGCTCTCTTGTGATGATATTCAAGGCCATTTGGAAGAACTGAACAGTAGATTGATTTACTCCATATTTTATGTTATCTCCAAGTGTTTTCCTATATCTCAACTTATCTTCATAAATTGGATTTCCCAATATTGTACTCCTAAAACACTATTCATATATGAATTTTAGACTTTACAAATAATTCCTAATTATATCTTTTAATTAAAATTTTCATTACATTCAACTTTGCTGATTGAATGAGTCTGGTTGTTGGGAGGGGCCCCAGAGACGAAATCCTGGTTCTTTTGAGGGGGATGGCTAGGATGAGGGTGCTGTGGGGATTGTTGCCAACATTGATTTTCTCATTCACAAGAAGAAAAAAACCGCTACTCATAGAGGTTTTAGGTTATTGTTATAAACGATTTTATCCAAGTATTATTGCAAAGTAAACTTCAGTTTGGCCTAATGATTTTAATTGCAAGTGATTCACCCTATTTAAATTTATTATTTCTAATGTTGTTATCTCCAAGTGTTTTCCTATTCTCAACTTATCCATCGCAAAATGGATTTCTCAATATTGTACTCCTAAAATGCTATTCATATTTAAACTCTAGACTTTATAAATAATTGCTAATTGTAACATTCGTCTTTAATGGTTAATGCACCCTTTCCACATCCCTTTTCATATGAATCCTTCCCCTTTCACCATGTTGCTCCTGAATTTCATTTTTACCATTCATTGTAAACCTTTTATTTAACTGTATTTGTACCTTTTTTTGATGAATAAACTTTCATCACTGAACAAGACAGCCAATCTTCATACTTTAATGGACAGGCTTCAATCCACTCCACACTCCAACTCTTCAATCGTCTATCCAATTGATAATCTGATAATGGAATGCTCAAAGGTCACCCCGAGGCCGAGATTCTCGTCACACCTATGTTGACCTAAAGTCAATCTGATCCCTCATGTACAGGATATAATCCATTTAATACATATATAAGGAGGGATGGGCAGACATCTCTACTATGTAATAACTGAAATACAGGTTAATTAGTTTTTTTATATCATTAAAATAGTTTTTTTGTCTTGCATTGGTGGTCGAAAAGTCAGCGGGACTGCTTTGCAGGCAGTTGCCCGGGTTGCGGGTTCGCGTCCCGGCCGATGCTATGACATTTTAAAAAAAAATAGTTTTATTTCGATTTAATATTCAAAATTAGCAATTCAACTAGTTATAATGTTAGTAGCTTATATGTTCTATTTAAGATTTCAACTAAGAATCAATTATACAGTAATTAAAAAAAAACACACAAAACATTCTACTCTTAAAGTAACAAACTTAAGCTATTTTTCTGTTATATTTGATACAAGATGTTTCAAGTTACGAATTCTCTTTAGTCATGTGTCTAATTAATTTTGTTTTTTTATTTTTAACTCTAATTGGAAAATAACTTCGTAATTTTTGATGTTTAGTTCAGTTATTATTTTTATTGAATAATGTGGTCTTTCAACTTTTACAGTCCTCTAATTACTGAATGCCATTCAAAATGAAGTTAATTCTGAAACTATCGCTCTTATTTTTAGGAAAAGTGCCAATTTGTTCTCTTTATGCTGTCACTTTTTTGAAGTTTTTTTTTTTTTAATAAAAAAATGTTTTAAATTGCTCATTTTTTATTTTAATTTCACGGGTTAAGCTTTTTTTTCTTTATGAAGTGTAATTATTAAATAAAGTATTTCATGCTTTCAAAAAGTTAAGTTTTAAATAGAAAAATTAATAGTGATACGTCCTAGATTGTTTATCATTTGTAGATCGTGGATTATGAACTGAGTACCTCCCACCCTTATATAACAACCGGAAGGTTTTAAATGGATTAAATTAAATAAAGCAACTAAATTTACCGTTCTTTATTTTTCAAAATTTGTTGTCTGATATTTATTGTTACCTAATACATAACATACTAATTAACAAATTTATTACTCAGGCTTATGGGACTGTTTGTCATTTCAGCTGATGTAAACGGCGTTCTGAAAATATATAATGCAACCGTTTCCTCTTTTTATATTTTAGTAGAATGATCATTAAAAATATTTGTTCATTCTTTTTTTACATCAAGTTTTCCTGTCATCATTATATATTTTTAGCACACTAAAAATAGTAGCTGCATTTGCTTTTGTATTTTAAAAGTTTTTCTGTCAAGTAATTAATTAGTTATGATTATGAAATATGTTCAGCTTTAGAAACTTTATGATTAGCACGTCATCAATGGTTTCGTTACAGATGTTGTATCATTAATTCTCAAAGGCAGATATTGTTTGACTTTTTTTTTTTTAATGTATCAAAGCGTCAGCCGGGAAGCGAACCCCGGGAAAACTGCTTGTAAGGCAACTGTGCCAACCACTCGGCCACCAACGCTTGTCGACTTTTTTAAAATTTTACATGGAACAATAATAAGGCTAACCTTTTTTTCTAAAAGTCAAACTATTACATACTATTTTCTTTATTTATTTATCATATTTGTTTGAAGGATTGTGATGTAGCATTTACTTTCAATTATTATATATTGGTCTATCTTGATCATCTACTTCAATTTTTAAATGTTTTTAAACAATTCAAACGTTATTTATATCTTTCCAAATATATTTAATATAGTATATGCTTTCGTATAGAACACATTTCATGATGTAGTTTGCTTTTCTCTTCTTTAGGTATTCCTGGCCTGACCAGTGATAGAGCATGAGAAATGAACTAATAATTTTTAGAATTGTAAATCCTGAATTTAAAATGTTTCTAGAATAAGCTATTTTTCTAAAGATAATAATCAGTAAAAGTTTAATGTATTGATCTATGAGAGGCCTCTTGATTTCTTTTTTTTTTTATAATTGTAAAGTTAATGAAAAACATTACATATTTTTATATTAAATTGACTTTTTAAATTATTTGTCATTGTCATGTGAACAGCTTCTTTATTATTTTCTTTTTACTTTTTTTTTTTTATTTAATATTTTTGTATTTTCTCACTCAAGCTTTTGTTCTTTGATGCATGCAGAGTCTACTCCATTGTTACCATCTTTTATTCTCTTATTATTATTTTGTATCTTTTAAAAACCCTTCTTGATGTAATAGCTAGTTTCACCAATGCCAATTCTTCCACATTCACATGGTATTTTTAAAATGTTGGTCTTGTTTTTCACTATTTTTAGTTTGGACTTTATAAAGATTAAAATATTTCACAGCTTGACATGGTTTTAGGAAATTATTTTTATATTATTTTAGTCACAGATTTTCTTAATATATGAAAACATTTCTTTCTTCTGATGTTTCATTTTGTTGCCTATTAAAGTTGTTCTTAATGATAGTTGATGGATAACTATTCTTCATTAGAGTTGTTTCTGTGATGGACTTTTTTATTTTCTAAGTCACTGGTTTCTGAACAAACATCTTTGCTTTGTCCATGATAATAGTATAACCAACCTTTGTGTGTGGTTTTTAAATTCATGATTGTATTTATATGTTATGTATTTTCCTTAATGACTGTGTTGTCTGTAAATAATTGTGATTTTTCTTGAAATAGTCATATCGTAAAAATGCATAACAATGCCAATTTTAGTTCTTGTTTTAATTCTATTGTGAATTTAATTAAATAAGTTTTTTTTTTTTTATGTGTTCAAATATTTGTAATAATACTTCATCATTAGTATATACATTACATGTGTAATTAACATAATGAAGTGACTGAAGTCAGTCTTTTGGAAATGATGGAATAGTATTTATGACTATAATTTAAACTTTTCTTTATAATCAAAGGTGACCGTGATGAACCCTTAATCATACTTTGATTTTATTGGAAGAACTGTGTATAAAATTTAAAAAAAAATACATATGTTGTTTTTTTGAAGAGCTTTATTATACTATAAATACAAAGAATTATTCTGGTTGGAAGGTTATTATTCACATCTAATCTTTTTCTTAGAAGAGATAATGTTTCACCTTGAGTACATTTGTAAATAAACTTTTCATATCAAAGCTATCAGATCATTCCATTTCCTTAAATAATATCATGAAGTGCTTAGAATCTCTGAGTTAGATATGTGTTTTATTTACCAAAGAACTGGTAATCTTGAGAAAATATTTTAATAAATTTTGACAGGTGAATTTCTAGAACAAACAATAAGATTTAGTAGAAAATGAACTTTACGAATTTTAAATGCACTATAGATAAGTGGAATTTTTTAAATACATTAATTTGCTTCTTTTAGAATCATTGAAATAACTTCAACAGATGGCGTTTTACCAAAACCACCAAACAAGTGTAAAATCTGTTTACATAAACTGAGATCAGACCCATATAAATATCTGGCTTGCTAGGCTGAGTTTGAAGACTTTACCGGTCTGAAAAATTCATGCTTGCAAACTGATAGAAACGTTTTGCATAAACACTTGAGAGTCATTGTTTAGATCTAGTTTCTATACTCTATCCCTCACTGATGAGAGCAAACTAGCTTGAAATCAGCTGATCTGGGGGTGAGCAAATGAAAAAGGTAGAGGTAGTTAATTCTGACTCTTTTTTCGTTTATGTAAACAGATTTTACACTTGTTTGGTGGTTTTGGTAAAACGCCATCTGTTGAACATAAATAACAAGTGATAGCAAGTTACGTGAATAACTTGTTTTTGTTTTTCATAAATGTACCTTTAAAGTTTTCTTGCAATGATATATATTGCAGAAACTTTGATTATGTGGTGATACTGAACTGAGATCTGAGTTTGAAGACTTTACCGGTCTGAAAAATTCACGCTTGCAAACTGATAGAAACGTTTTGCATAAACACTTGAGAGTCAGTGTTTAGATCTAGTTTCTCTACTCTATCCCTCACTGATGAGAGCAAACCAGCTTGAAAGCAGCTGATCTGGGGGTGAGCAAATGAAAGAGGTAGTTAATTCTGACTCTTTTTTCGTTTATGTAAACAGATTTTACACTTGTTTGGTGGCTTTGGTTAAACACCATCTGTTGAACATAAATAACAAGTGATAGCAAGTTACGTGAATAACTTGTTTTTGTTTTTGAACTTATAATGTTTTCTAAGTAATACTCCTAGTTTTGTTTTTATAGTTCATACAAACATTTCTTTACTTTTTGTAAGGCCTATTATTTTATTGTTGTGTTCAATATCCATTACAATTGTAACATTCCCTTTAAAAACAATCAACTAATTACATATGTGTCTAGTTTGTGAAATTTGTTAGCTTCTCTCTCATTGAATGTAATGTTTAATTGCTGGCATTTTTCAAGTGTTATTTTCTATTTTCCATCATAACTTTGCTGCATATCCTAGGGACAACTTTTGAGTGACTTCTTCAATAGATGCCATTACATCTAGTTATGAAATAAGAGATGGTATGATGGAAAATTTTAATATTTTTTATGCATAGTAATTTTATCATCAGGTAGATTATGGAAGTCAGATTTTTAACTGATATAGTTAGCAAAGCATTGGATGTAGTATGAGTTGTGATGTGCTTATGTGCGTTTAAACTTTTTTGCCTTTGGGATTTGTTTTAAATTATTTATTTTATTTAGAACATGATTTTTATTGACTTTAAAACATTTATTAAGTCTTTAACCATAAATTTAGTTTTTAACCATTATTCTACATTACTGATGGAATATGAGATTTGATATTTGAAGATTTTTTAACATTTATTCTTTCTTTTAATAGAGAGCATTATTGGCTTTCTGAATATTTTTTTTAACCCTTTGGAGAATTGGAAGTTTTTGTTGCAAGTTTCTAGGTATAATTTCTTTACATTTATATTTCAATGGAAATCATAATTAATTTTCTATTTTAACCAATTTTAGGCATAATATTTTATAATGTGTGAACTTTGGTAAAGTACCAAATCAGTCATCATCATCATCATCAACCATTATCAATCCACTGCAGAATGAAGGTCTCTCCAAGTTTAATCCATCTCCGATCTTTAGCTTCTCTTCTCCACATCACCCATGCACACTTTCTTATTTCATCCATCCATCTTACATGTGGTCTCTTTCTGGGTCTTTTACAATCTCTTGGAATCCAGTTTAAAAATTTCAATTATCCATCTATTATCATCTCTTCTAGCAATATGTCCAGCCCAACTCCACTTCAATCTTTTAATTTTTCAATGAGATTAGTAACACCTGTTTGTTCTCTTACCCATACATTGCATTTTCAATCTCTTCTTGTTACTCCCAACAAACATCTCTCCATACTTCTTTGAGTGGTCTGAAGTCTCTGTATTGCTCTTCTATTAAGTGTCCAAGTCTCAGATTCATAAGTAAGAACTGGTAAAACACATTTGTTAAAAACCTTCCTTTTTAAACGCATAGGCATATTTCCTTTTAGTATCAAGTTATTTCTACCAAAAGCACTCCAACCAAGTTTAATTCTATGATTAATTTCCTCCATTATGTTTCCATCTGTATTAATAATCTGACCAAGGTATTTGTAACTGTTACCTTCTTCTAATTCAACATAATCAATCTTTAGTTTCATATTTTGAGCAAATCGATTAAACATTACTTTAATCTTTTTAACATTTATCTTTAGTCCTACTTTCATCTGATAACTCCTGCAACATTTCCTGCAGCTCTGAAGCATTATTTGCAAAAACAACTACATCATCTGTGAAATCTAAATGACTTAAATAATCTCCATTTACTTTTACTCCTTTAGTTTCCCATTTTAATCCACAAAATACTTCTTGCAGCACTGCTGTAAAAAGTTTTGGAGATATGGAGTCACCTTGTCTTACACCTTTCTCAATGTTGACTTTCCCAGTACCATTATGTAATCTAATTGTTGCTGTTGCATTTTTATAAATATTCTTTAAAATATGACAATATTCTGGATCTATATCTTGATGATCCAATGCTTTAATCACTGAAGAAATGTTTATAGAATCAAATGCCTTTTCATAATCTACAAATCCAAAACATAATGACAACTCATATTCATTTGTCCTTTCTATAACTTCTCTCAATACCTGGATATGATCTACTGCACTAAAACCACTTTTAAATCTAGCTTGTTCTCTTGGTTGGTGGAAATCCAATGTTCTCTGTAGATGAGTTGTAATTATCTTAGTAAAAAAATTATATAAAACAGATAAAAGGCTGATAGGTCTGTAATTTCTAATATCTTTTTTATCTTCTTTTTAAAATATTAATATTATTACAGCATTCTTCCAATCATCCGGTAGATCTTTATCATGCTAAAAAAAATTCTATTTCTTCACCTGCTTCTTTTAATACATCAATTATAATTCCATCATTACCTGGAGTGTTTCCTTTCCTCATACATTTAATTGCATGTCTCACTTCTTCATTTAAAATTCTGGGCAATTCAGAAGATGTAATAGATATAGGAGGTACTTGTTCTTTATTACTATATAATTCTTGATAAAAATCTTCTACCAATTTCATATCATCTCTCTTTTTAGTAATAATTCCATCTTTTTGCTTATTGCAGATATAAATTTCCTACCAATACCAAAATGCTGTTTAACATTCTTGAGACTTTTATTTTCTTCTACAGCTTTCCTTGCTAGTTCACAGTTATACTTTCTTATATCATTTTCAACTCTTTTCCACACCATTTTACAAAATTCGAGATATTCAATCCGTTTTAATGCATCATTTTTGTATATCTTCATATTCCTTCTTTTCTTCATAAATTCTCTAGTCTCAGTAGAAATTTTATTGGTCAATTGCTGCTTTTTTCTACCAGTTATCTTTGTTGCAGTTTTTAAAAGTGTATCAGTTATTTTCATATTAATTTCATTCAAATCTGAACCATGTTCAAAATCTACTAATACTTGAAACCGATTTGTAAGTTCTAATTTAAATACATTAGAATGTGTCTGAAGATTAGGAATATCAACTGTAAATATTGTTTTTCTTAATAATTTTTGTCTCTCTAGTTTTACATTAACACATATCTTACACCTTACTAATCGATGATCACTTCCTGTGTTAAATTTATTAAGAACATTACAATCTTGAAATATGTATTTCCTGTTAGTCAAGATATAAGCCAATTCTGCTATACCTTCATTTGGATGCTCCCATGTTCATTTCCTTTTAACATTTTTCTCAAAAAAAGAATTCATAATATAAGGTTTTTCTTTTTCTGCAAACTCCACAAGTCTATGTCATCTCTCATTTCTATTACCATAACCAAAATTACCTACAGCACTTTCATCTTTCATTTGTTTACCAATTCTAGCATTAAAGTCTCCCATAACAATTTTAAAATGTTGTTTACTCTGATCAAAAGCCTTTTGTACATCCATATAAAAATCTTTTACTACTTCATCACTATGAGTACTTGTTGGGGCATAAACTTGAATTATCTGCATTTGGTATCTGCTATTAAGTTGTATAACTAATCTTGCCACTCTGTCCAATACACCATCAATCTCCACAATATTGTTCTTCCACTTTTTATTTATAATGAATCCTACTCCACTTGTATTTTCAATATTTGTGCCTTTATAATAGAGTATATATCCACTTTTTAAATCAATTGTCTCTTCACCTTTTCTTCTAACTTCACAAAGTCCAATAATGTCCCATTTAATATAAGACAGTTCTTCTTCTAATTCTTGCAATCTTTCTTCACTTGAAAGTGATCTGCAGTTGTAAGTATCTAAATAAAAACTTGTCATAAAATGGCAGTCTGGGTCTGCAATCAGGGGATTCTTAGCACCCTCCGCCTTCGGCCACCAACCGCTGCCTTGGTTGGTGACTTTACAGCCTCCTCGGAATAAGGGCCATGCTTTATTTTTGTCTGTCATAATTGTATATATGTATTGGAAAAATATTTATCATTTACACAAACATTCATTCTGCCTTATCAGGCACTGAGAAGAAAGACCATGGTGTTTCTTGATTTAAACTCAGAGGTAAAAAGCCAATAAACTCACCATGCTCATTAATGCATGTTGGTGAGCAGCCTATCCATGTTCGTATATTATATGAATAATCACATAGTAATAACAGCTGCAACGACAAGAACGTATGGAGTACTTAATATTTGTCTGAAGATTAGTGATGATAATGTTTTACTTGCAGTTGTGTGTTGGATTATTTTCATCATTCAATTGAATTGTTAAAATACTTTTAAATTTTAAAAAAATACAAACTTTATTTACATATTTTCTAAATACATATAATTGTTATTAAGAGCATATGGATTAATATAAAACACAATATCTCAGTTCATATTTTTACCTCCTTTTAAAGTATTATTATCATTGCTAATGATAGTGTTAGCCTGGAGATTAAACTGATGATATTTGTATTTTAAAATCTCATATTAAGATACTGTAATCAACCAGGCTATTTTGCCAATAACAGTAATCTAAAAATTAAACATATTTATCTATGAGGATCTACCTGATTTGTCCACTCCTTTTCTATGTGCAAGGTTAAAACTAATTTTCAAACATTATAAATTATAACCCTAGGTTGACATATGAAGTTATTTGCCATTGACATGTGAGTTGCTTCTTTACTTTGTTTTATTTATCACTTTTATCTTATTGCCAAATATTCTTATTTTTTTTTTTAATTGAACTTATGCAGGTTCTGGCATTTTAAAAATATCCATCTTTCTCTATTGACATTTTAAATATCTAAAACAAGTAAATTCTTAATATTTTTTTTTTTTTGTTTTTTGTTTGCATTTTAGTATTAAAGTCTATCTGTATCTTAATATACTTTGCTGTATCTTTTAGGGCTAATATTTATTTAAAATGTTAAAAGTAAATATTTATAACAGTATAACAAATCTTACTACCTTTTATAAAATTCTTGAAAAAAATCAGTACAATTTAATAAATGCTCTTTATATTAGAATTATTTTTATAATAATAATAATAAATATTAAATGTATATTTTGATAAGAAAAATTCAAAACTTACTTAAACTGTTTTAAAGAATGAATTTTAGTACTCATTGATCAGTGAAGATTATAACCTATAAACTTGCATATTTTTTTGGAATTTTGTGCCAATTCTCAGCTATATCAAAGTATAAGAAGTTTTCTCAAAAGTTATATATTAGTTGTAAAACAAATATTATAGTTTTAGTTAGATTTTGCTAGTCAAGCATTTGCAAAAACTTTCTATTATCTGTACATTCAATGTTTATATCAAAATTTATTATTTCAAATTTAGAAATTTTTAATAATAATATACAAAATTTGATATAAATCAAACTTGATTATTTTTTAAAGAAGGAGTAAATAAATACAGGTAAATGTGTGAACAATTAAGAGTAAAGGTTAAGCAAACAAATAATAAAGTAAGTATTTAAAAAGTTGTTTAAGTTATGGTAAAATAATCAAAAAAATATTAATGAGTTATAATGGCTTATCAAGATTTGAATAACAATATATATTTGCATTTTTAATATCTTTACTTGTTTTAAAAAAATAATTTATTTTTTTCCTTCAAATGTAACTTCATTCTTGTGATCTTTTTTTAGCTCATCCAACTTATGTTATTCTGCCATACAGTATCTCAAGTTTTCATTTTGCCAATTTTTTATGTCAATAAAATATATATATATGTATTTTTCACTAATTAACAAACTTGCTTAATCAAACTACACATAAATAAATAGTTAATAAATGATATCAATGTACAGATACAGAGAACAGCAACAACCATTTCAATATTTTGCATTGCTTCATTCTAAAACAGAAGTCTTCTCATGCAATTCTGGGAATTAACATCAATCCTCTTATATACCTGCATAATAACCCTTAATATTTAAATTAGAAATGCATGATTTGATCAGGAAAGAGAAAAAAATTGCATGTAATAATTATGTACAAATAGTATTAGGTTTATGGGTAAGGTTTACTATTTATAATATATAATTATAGGGAACACTGACTTTCAAGTTTCCTTCAGCTGTCAAACGTTGGTCGCTGAAAGGTCAGCACAGCTGCTTTACACGAAGTTGTCCCGGGTTTGCAGGTTCACTTCCCAGCCAATGCTTTGACACATAAAAAAAAAAGTTTCCTTCAGCTATCCACTCTATCTCATACAACTGATACACATGATTACATACATGTGAAAAAGATAAATGATCTCCAATATAAGTATTTCATGCTGAATCAACATTCGTCAGTTGGTACAGATCACCATCTCCCACACATATATGTAATCAATGCTCGGATTATATTAAAGTAACAAATCTTCAAACTTTAATGGACAGGCTTTGAATAAATGTGGAGGTGGGGCGAGGGTAAATGATATCAATTTTCAGTTTCACTTGACAAAATTTATATTTCAAGACAAAATATTATATAGTAACAAAAGTTGTTTTTCTCTGGGTATTAAAATGAGTGACTAAGCATTTATTCATTTACATATTTATGTGTGGTTTAATTAACCAAATTTGTTACATATGTTTGAAGTATGTCTTAGATGTACAATTATATCTAAGTGTGTTTTTATAATTTTCTATTTTAGGTGCACACCTCTAGCATTATTTGTTACTCAGTATTAATTCACTTCTCAAGCTTTTTATACATACTTCTATCTTGAATTTCTTTTCTCTTCACTGCTTTAATAATAATCTCATTGTTAATGTAAGATGCTCTCTGGTTTTCTCATAACTTATTATTTGTATTCTTTTTTATTCTTTTTAAAAAATTCTCTCTTATTTAAAAGAAATATACTAACAATTAAAACTTTTCACATTGGATAACTTCATTATTCATAGAACTTTTAAATAGTTTGAGAGCTAGTGGTGAAAACCCTCCTAACACAAATCCTTTAATGTAGCAATAATTGCATCCTTGCCATTCTTTAAGTCAGTGATATTGAATGAAGTATTTCTTTTTTGACATAAAGGGTTGAGGGAAAATTTAAAGATCATATTTTATTCATTCCATGATCTTTGATTTTGATAGATATGTCCAGAATAAATTCAAACTAGATCTGAATTACTACATTTCAAATAAACTAATTATAAACAATATAATAATGATAGACCTGCATCTATTTTTATTTGAAATACAAATATAAATTTTTTTATTGCTAATTTGCAAAAAAAAATTACAAGCATTTTAATAACTGATTAAACTCTGCAGTTCCAATTAAATTTATTTTTATCTTTTGCATTTTCTCTTGGATATATTGTCAAGTTTTCAGAATTCTTTCTCTTTTATATGTCAAATTGATACTATCTTATGATACAACATAATGTCCTTCATCAAGAGACCAAATTAAAACTCACCATGTTCAACACATTTGTGGGGGAAATGTTTATCTTTATTAATTTAATAATTGGCTAAGTCAAGATAATTGTAGAAAATAATAAATCTTTAAATTTTAAATATTTCTTAATTATTCTTATTGAAAAGAAAGTTTAATTCCTCTTTAGATTTTAACAAAAGTGTATTTTCATAGCTGGAGATCACTGAAATATATAACTTTTTTTTAAATATAACTAAATATGATGATTGATCAACAGTTTTTGTAGAATACAATAGTAGATATTATTTAAAATTTGTTTTTGAAAAATTTTCTGGTCTAAACAGAGTCCAAGAGAAGAAGCTGATTTTAAAAAAAGTTCCAGCTAATACATTAGAGATAACATTTCTTGTAAGCTGGTCATTTGATGGAATATTTATTTTCATTGTGTAAGCACTATAAAATATTAGTGTTTTGACTTTAATAAAAACACATTTATTTATGAGTTTAGGATCCTATATAATATTAGTTTTATTAAGAATATGCACTCAGTAAGTAAGAAAAGATTGATTGTGCTCTTAGAATTTGCATATAAGAAAAGATTAAAAGTGCAAAGACAAAGTTAAAAAGAATCTATTTTTGCTATTTTAAAATTGCAATTAAACACTTGAATTAGGGTCTTAATACATAATATTAAAATTGTAATGTGGTATGATAATAAGAGTAATGCAGATTAGAAAAGTAGAAAATAGAGTCTTTGAATAAATATTGATGTAGATTTCAAGGATAGTTTCATGTCGGATTAGTATTGTGATTTTCTATCATATAATTTATTTGAGCCGAAATATAAATCTGTTGTCTAAGTCTTTGAAGGGTGTTTGTATTCTAGCATTAAAAATCTTTATTTAAATAAAATTATAATTATCTTATAATACTGTTTAATAAAATGCATGACTTTATTTTATCTTTACTATTGATCCCTCTAATGTTGATTCTAAATATTTGAATATCAGTCATTATTGGTTGAGTATTAAATGTAATAAATTTTCAATTATCGTAATGTATTTTAAGATTTGTACACTTTTTCTTGTATTTTTTTTTATATCATCCGCTTTTGTAATTGCCAAATATTGTATATTAATTATTTCATATCTACAACATATATTGTTATGTCATATTTGCGTATGCACATATACGTGTATGTATGAACTAATAAATTATATTTTTTAGTTAGAGCTCTATAAAAGACTTTATTGAAACATTAAGAAATAACTGTAAAAATATGCAAAAAAAAAAAAAAAAGTATTATGGTTTATTAAACATTTTATATCTTTTTTTATCTCTAGTTAAAAAATGTTAAGATAAACTTAAGACGTAAAAATAAAATATCTATGAATTATTGAATTGTCATGATGTTTTTAAATAGTTATGAAATAGTGTGTAATTGTTTAAATAAACATTAGAGAACATTTAAAAAAAATTATAATTTCTATAGTATGATAAAATCTGTTTTATATTAATTTAATCTTCTAAGACTGAATGTTTATCTAATAGTTAATACTTCTTAAAAGATTGCTTCACTTTGATTTTTTAAATGTTCATTTTTTTTGACTTCATTCCTATAATAAAATGTTGCCAAAGCTATTCATTAATAAATTTAATCTACTACTTATTAGTAATGTATCACCTCCTCTCTGTTTATGTTTGTGTGTGTGTGGTTTTCAGTCATATAAATAGTAGATTTAAATGTGAAGAGAATAATATCTTCACGCTCTCAAATAAAGATGATTCGGATTGGCCTATATAGGTAAGAATTTAGGTTAAAGATAAGACGGCCATTGTTATCTTTATGGAGTCCCTTTCGTGTGTTGAGGTTTAAGCGGTTCCTCTATAGTCAAAACCTACATTGTTTGGTTATTATACAAACGTTTAAGGCGAAGTGAAAAAAAGTTAAAGCCTTTCTCTTTCTAATTAATGATAATTGATTGAATTAGAATAAATGGTACTTAAGAATAAGTCCAGACACCAAGATTGATTACGGATAACTCCGGATATGAATTATTAATCAATGAAATTAATGATTCAAATTTTAAATTGTTTAATTTGTTTTCACAAATTATAAATTAGTTTTTAAAAAAATTCAGACAAATCGGCAATAATATTCATAAATATACATACATAATATTAATAAAAAGGATTGAAAGTAGTTTGTCTTCTTTTTTTAATGAAAGTTTGTAAGAGTAATGTATTTTAACTTCCATTTTTTTATAAATATACATACGCATCACTTAGAAACTTTCATTTTAAAAAAAGAAGACAAACCGCTTTCAATCCTTTCTATTAATATTGTGTACGCTTGTTTGTGAATATTCTTGCAGATTTGTCAGAATTTTTCTTAAAAAGTAATTTGTAGAGACAAATTAAACAATTTAAAATTTGAATTATTAATTTCATTGAATAGATAATTCATATTCGGAATTATCCGTAATCAACCTTGATATCCAGACTAATCCTTAAGTATGGAATAAATTTATTTAAAATATTTACTCTGATTATTTATTGTCTTTTTGATCAGTAACTTTTGCTAAAAAATAAAGCAGTTCTTCTCGCCAATTATATTTATATGATAAAAGCATTATATTTATTTCAAAGAGAATTATCTTATTTCACACATATTCTTTTATATGTGTGATTTCTATTGATTTCCTTAAAGGATTAAATATTTTTTATACTTTACTTATTTACTTCCAGCATCTGCTAAATAAGTTTCATCAAATGATTGATTAAAAAAAAATTAAAAGCTGCAACCCAGTTATTTAAAGGTTAATGATAACCATTTAGGAGTTTCTTTTTTAATGATATTTGGAACTGTTTATAAATGTGTTTTGTCTTAATTTTAGAAATACACTTAGTTTGTTTTTAAATTGAGAATAAAAAAAAATACTTTTCAAAATTTTGGCACATGTTGGTAAACGATGTGATGAAAAGGAAATGTTATAATTTTGAAAGTCTCCGGCAAAAAGCTCTGTAATAATCAAGAAACAAACTTCCGATTTCTTTCCAAGAACTAAGCTTAACACAATAACAAAAAAAAAAAAACCACATGTGTTTAAACTAAAAAGATTAATAAAAGTAAACATCTTTTTCATATATATGTAGTCATGTGTATCGGTTATATAAGATGGATTGGATGATTGTAGAGTGCTTGAAAGTCTGAGTTTATGTCCCTTATAATTACAGTAATATGTAAAATTAAGAGCATGCTAATAAGCTCTAAACAAGCTTTTTTTTTATTTTATGATAAATGCTACTACAAGAGAAGGCATTCAAATCATTTTTATCTAATGTCCCAACTCCTCACTGAAGAGACCCATAGGTCGAAACCGGTCTGGGGATGGGGACAATCCAAGATAAAAATGATTTGAATGCCTTCTCTTGTAGTGGCATTTATCATAAAATATATAAAAAAGCTTGTTTAGAGCTTATTAGCATGCTCTTAATTTTACATATTTGTAAGTGCAAGCTATATATAAGTCATGTGACATCTGACTTTTTATTATTACTATAATTACAGTAATAGAAAGAAATAACATATATTTTAAACTTACATTTATTTACTTTAACATTCAATTTTTTTACTATTTGTTACAATTAATTTTCTATTTTATTTTTTAAAGATTTCAACATACAATAGTATACAAGTACTATTATCAAATGTTTAAATCTATTATTTTAATTAGTAGAGCTATCATTTATAATTATTAGTAAATGGCTATTGCAGGTAACAGTATTGCAAAGAAGTCAAGGATTAGCTGAAATAGAAGAGTTTTGTAATAAATCACTAATTCGCCTTGCTTTTGTTTAGTTTACGATTTAGTAAAAATAATAAAATTGAATGGATTGATGTATTGCTCAGAAGATTTTAAGAAGTTTGAATATGGACCTTTAGTTTCAAATACCAAAATCAGATGTCATAATATACATTTATTGTGCATCTTAATCATTTAAGTTTTATGATTCTGTTTTTAGAGATGACTTACAGAAATATATTAGGTTCTAAAAATCAGACTGCTAATGAAGACTATAAATTATAGACAAAACTGTAATCTTCAGATATGAGAATTACCTTTGAATAATCAATAACTATCAAATGACTCAGTATATTATATGCTGCTTTGTCAGATAAATTGAATCATTAAAGATTGGTATTATTTTGTACACTAACTCTTTGTTTGCTGTCTTTCTCCTTATTTTTCTTGATTGTTTTTTCTATTATATTTTTATTTTGCATTATTGTCTTCAGTCACTTAAGTTACTAAGATTCAGTATATCATTAATAGTATTATTGTACTCCGTGTGATATTGGATAAATATATTCCAGCAATCATATTCCATTTTTTCTTTTTACCTACACAGAAATTTCGATTCCAGTTTTTTTGTATGCAAAAACTCTCATCATTATTTATAGTTTAAGAAATGTCTCTAATGACTATATAATTTTTTTTTCAAGTCTCAAGAATTTGTGTTTTTTGCTTTTCACAGTAGTTGTAAGTTATATTCTTTTGTAGGACAATCAATGTTTGGTTATCTAGTATAAACTTAAATATTCTTTTTTATGACACATAAAAATATTTCATAGAATATGATATATGGTAAATTATTTATGTCTATGTCGTGTTCTAACTTTATTCAGAGTTCTAAATGTTAAGATACTATTGTGGATCAATGTTCTTTTTATTATAAAGAGATGAAAATGTCTTTATTGGTATCAACAAACATTGGATGCTTGAATATAGTCAAGGTGTAGATGAAGTTTTGTTAATGACTGTATTGAATTCTTAATATAAGTAGAAGTATACTTTTGAAATTAAGATCTTTTATTAAATATCTTGCCTTCAACTGCTTATATTTTACAGTTATGAACATCTTTGCAGAGAATAATAAAATAAAACCAAGTTGTATCTGCACAACCAATCTTGATAATAGTATCAATATAGATAACATAGGTAGTCTTATATAAATGTGTAACTCAGATATTGTGTGTGTTGTGCTTGGTCTGGATTACAGACCCAACTTACAGAAAAATAATAAAAACCCCGAGTTGTAATTAATATATCTTTATTATATCTACAAATATATATAATACAAGAGAATATATATAATACTGAATGCTACAGATTAATGCAAACTCTGGGCTCTGCATCTTGTGGTTCTACCACTTCCAGCTACACCTGATAGCTTGCCTCACAGGTAGGGGGTATGACTCTTCCGGCTGTATAAGACAGCTTGCTTCAAGTCAACAGTAGTCTTAGTAGCATCCAGTCCATCTGGGGACTTGACTAGCTGCATGGACGCATAGCATATTGCTATCATGGGAATGCTTGCTGCTATTCAGGTTAGCAGAGCTTTCCTGGGAGAACGTGTACTGTCTTTGTAGGTTAGACAGACATTTTCCCCATGCAGGTAGGGGAATGACTTCCGGCTGTAAAAGACAGTTTGCCTTGAGATGTTCTCCCCTGATTCTCACAAAAGACTAACTATTTATAGCCAGTTCCCTGACCTTACTGAAAACATTTGGATTCAGCGATCATCATTGTTTATTGGCCTGTACTAATTATTGACTATATGTTTAGCTGTACATTAGCCTATTGGCCAGCAGCAAACAAGCTTAATCCAATCAGATAAGAGGGAATCTGGAATAGTCCACTTCTGAAAGAAGGAAGGACTATAACAATGTGAATATAATGTATAATGAAAAAGATAATGTTTGTATCACCCTCGTATGTTTTTTTAAAAAAATTAATTATGTAGATAAATTAGATATATTTAAAATTTCCATTTCTCCCACATATTTTAATTACATAAATAAATACAACTAAAAAGATAAATGAGTTTCCAAATGCATTTCTGTTGAACTGTGTAGTGCTCCTTATTTGATTCTTGTCATCAACTATCTATCACGTGCATTTTTTAACTATGTTCACTTTTTATCAATAACAAATTATTAAATTTCTTTTACTCACATATTAGACAATTTCCTCTTTATTACTAATCATTTATTAGGCTGAAGATTAGCGAATCAATTATAGCTAGATATAAATTTTTAATTTAATTAAAGATTAATATATCTATATTTATTAAGTAGAATGACATAACATTATGCCAATATAATCCTTTTTCTACATATAATTTCCTAGAAATACTTGAAACTGTCACACACATTAAATATATAATAAGTAGATGATTAGTAAAAATTAATATAAAAATAATGTTTTCAAATATATGAGTGCAAAAAGTTTGACATGCGTTGATTAAATTGCAATAATATGATATTGATAAATATTGATAAAAATAATGAAGACAGGTAAGAGGTTAATGAAGAATTAATGAAAAGTTCTGTTTCAGTAAGCAATGCGTTTAGTGAAATGATTTATCTTTTTCAGATGTCTCTATTCATATCTTTAAAGATTTGTGGTAAATAAATAGAAGTTTTAAATATATTTAAGATGTTACACTTGATTAAAAAGAGTGGAATTGAATTAAGAATATATTTAATAAGAACAGATATATTAATTTTCAAATTTAAAATGTATATCTGAGCTAAAAGTACCATAATATTTTGCCTAATAAACAATTATTAATAATCATTAAAGTATTTATCTAAAAAGAATGTTATCAAATGAATAGTAACTGAACACTGGAGCTTTATAGTTAAATATTTTAACCTGCAACAGATACAATAAAAATTTCCAGCATAAATGCTGCAAGCAGTATCTCATATAGCTTCTAAGAAAAGTATTTGTTTTATATAATTATTATTAAAATTTGATTTTTTTTATAAGCATTATTTACAATAAGTATTATAATGTTTGTATGAAAAAATTTAAAAATATAACCATAAAATCACAAAAATTAAATTACCTTCATTTAAATAGCTTCTAATTGGAATCAGTTGATTGCTTTATATATCCATGAAAGAGATACAGGTCATAGTATTAATTTTGATGAAGCTAAGGTTATCTTCTTTGAAAGAAATGAAATAAACAGAAGAATTAAGGAATTTTTATTATTAAAAATTTATGATTCTGAAGCAATTAATTTGTTTAAGAGTTCTTTTAATATTAAGTGTGTGTGGGATGTAATTGGAAATTGTGGGTAATAGCATATACATTTGTTGATATATTTTAGTCTCTGCACTTGAGAAGTCTGCTTTGGCAGGAAAACCATTGGTTGTGGTACACATGGTATAGAGTTTATTTTTTCTTTGGCTAGTCTTGGTTAATTTTGAATTTGTGATAATTATAATTATATGCATATATTTATATAAGATATTCCTAATGATTAATATTATGCAAATATTGAGATTAATGCTCAAACCATATGACATTAAAATTCCCATTAGCATTACCAGGGAGTTGCAAATCAAATGCAAGGAAAACGAAAACTGATCTACTTGATATGGACTTTGAAGTTCCAGGTAACATTGCTAGAAAATTTAATATTGGTGGCATGATATTTGATGTATTTAATTCCATTATAACTTTATGCATATTCTAATTTTATATGTATGTTATTGCAATTTGATTTATAAGTGACAAAATTGCTTGAAACATTTGAGACCACCCATCTTAAATCAATACATTAATTATTAATAAAAAGCATGTATTAGGCTAAAGATTATCATATTATTCCTAGCCCAGATATAATATTTAAACATAATTAAAGGTAATATATATTTTTTCAGGTATCTGTAGCTATATATATATCAAACGTGTGGTGGAATGAAAGTTTTAAGTATATCTATATATCTAGTGATATTTCATTCTACTTATTACTTTATAAAGACTTAGGCTAATATTTTAATTGTATATTTATTAGCTTTAATTTAATCATCACAAATACAAGAGATTAATTATAAAATACTATAATTAGTTATCTATATATGATTTACATTACTGTTGTAAAAAAAAAAAAAACAGTATTTCTCTTCCTTAAAAAATTATTATAAAGTATTTAAGAATGATGTTTGTACACAAATAATTAAATGTAAAATATAGTATGAAGAAAATCATGAATACATTTTTTAAAATACATATTTAAATCATTTATGATGTTATTTTGGCCGGCGATTAACTATCTCGGAAAACAGTAGTTAATTTAAATCTAATTCATTAATAAGCAAACACTTATCATAAAACATAAACATGGTGACATGCATTATGTTATAACTAGAGAAACAAAATATTGTTTTGAAAATTATTACTTTGACATCATGGGCAGAATAATAAAAAAAATAAGCTTCACCAATTAGGTCAGTGTTTTTTTTTCTTATTTGATTTCGTTTTCAAATCAAAGTTTTATAGCAGCTTTTAAAGCGTTTATTTTTCAGTTTGCTGAGTTTAATCTTAGTATTGATTACAAAGACAGTCATAAAAATACTTTAAAATAAATCACATAAGATATTCAAGAGGTAAGTGGTGGTGAAAAATTGTCTTATAGATGTTGCATAAGTCCAATCTTTCTAGAAGCATTGATATCATGTGATGTCAAGTAGATGTCAAGTACTGACTAAAGAAGCATAAGAACTGCCTAAATGACAGAAAAAATATCTATATTAAAAAAGAAAGACATCCAAGCATAATTATTGCAATTATATCATTCAGCATTATTCATGATATTGCTTTTTGACAGCACTTACATTTTCAAGAACAACTATTTTCAGGAATGGACAAAATATTTGATGAGTATTTTAAGAACTCACTGAGAATTGAAGTTATTTTCATCAAACCATATATTATTATATCACTTTCTCAAATTTAATGTCAAATATTTCATTAGTATTATATTGCCCTCTTTTTTTTTTATAATAATAATTCAAATTTAATTCACTTCATTTTATTTACTGTACAGAACTTACAGCATTAAGCCAATTACAAGATTGCACCATAATTAATATACAATAATATAAATAAGCAAGTATAAATATCAAATTATGAATATGTCTATATGTTATATTGTTTTATAAGATTAGTAACACATTTTTTAAAATTTAATTCAAAAATATTTTCATTAGTAAAATCTTAATTATAAGTGTTATGCAAATGAAACAAAGATGAAAATTTTTAATGTGCTTAAGTGACAAACCTTAATGTAAAATAAATTAGATATGCCTGTTTTATTAAGTTAATTGCAATATTTGAGATTTTGTTTGTTAAAATAATTTTCTGAGTGACAAGGTTACATAAACATTTATGATCTCTAGTCTTTCTTCTAACAGATAGGGATATATAATAATTATTTAACTTAATATATTTAGAAAATTTATCATAGAGTAATTGAATTCTGATAATATCTCATTTCATTTGGAACTTAGGTTCCAAGCAACAGACTGATATTCCAAAATTGGCAGAGCCAAAGTGAGAAACAATTTATGCTTTATAGAGTTAGTAATTGTCTACCATGCCTTAAGATCATACCTATAATTTTAAAGGCTTTATTTATCATAGTTTCAATGTGATGGTAAAATGATACATTGTCAGTAAAAATAATGTCAAGGTCTTTCTATATATCAAACAAATTTATTTTATGGCCCTCAATACAATAAGGAAAGTTAAAGATTTCAGATTTTCTGGAATAAAAAACAGTTGAACATTTATCCATATTAATATCCATATTATTTTTATACCATTTCACAAAATTGTTGCTATCTTTTTATAAAAGTATGCAGTCCAGTAATAGAGTTAATATTCCTATATATTATACAATCATTTGCATAACACAAAAGTTATAAAATTTCCAAATTTACTTCTAAATCATCTAAATAAATGTTAAATGGTAACAGTACAAGGATAATGCCTTGAGGTACTCCTAGATTTCAATAGGATGGATTAGAAAACTTATTATTAAATTTGACATAAGCCATTCTTTCCCTAATAAAAGATTCAAACCATAGTAACAATTTATAAGAAGAACATAATATGAAGCAATATAGAATAGTCAACTTTGTCAAATGCTTTGGAGAGATCAAAATAGATAAATCTAGATGGCACTGATTCTCGAAAGCATTTGCAATATGATCAGTTATTGTTAGAAGATTAATTTCAGTTGATCGATTAGATAAAAAAAACATGTTGCATAGGAGCTAAAACCTTATTTGTGTCATTAATATTTTTTTATAAATACATCTTTCAAATTGTATGAAATATTGAAATAGGTATGTAATTATATACATTATCTCTTGAACCATTTTAAAAAATAAGTATAACTTTGGAAAGTTTACAGGAATTGGGAAAAATACAGTTTTTAATGGAGCAATTGTGAATGTAACATAAGTCAGTAGCAATGAATTCTGCACATCCTTTATAAATAAAAAAAGGTGTATTAACTTAAATGTAATTTCAGGTCTTTGATAGCAGATATAATAACATTATTGTTGAAACAATCAATAGAACTAGTATCATCAAAACACTTATTATGTAATCAATAATCAGAAGACAATTGAGAATTTCCATTCAGTTCAGAAAAATGAACTGAAAAATTATCAGCACTTAAAAAGCAGCCGTAATCCATTTGAGACTTATTTTAGGTAATGCCAGAAATTTTAGCAAAGGATGAAAATGCTCTAGGATTATCTGACATATTATGTTCAATATTTTTAATATATTTTTGATAATCAATTTTCTGATAACCAATTTTCTATAATTAACAAAGTTATTATAAAAAAAATAATTCTGAGTTTTAGAAAATTGCTTATGATGATAATATTTCCTTCTAATAATTTTTCAAGTGTTGCTGCAAACCAAGAATGAAAATAATTGTGAGCAACACGATTTTTGGATATATAAAAATCAATCAAATCATTAAATATTTGATTAAATAATTCCATATAATAATTAATGTCTGATGAGGAATATAATGAACTCCAATCAAAATTAGAAATTACTTTACATCAACCAGAATAATACCCTTCTTTATAACATCTTCTAATATTCAGAGGAAGAGAGCATTTAAAATAATTTATATTAGCAAAACATTCAATAGATGGGTGATGTAGATCAATAGGAAAAGTCAGAGACGAAACACATAAACATTTAATCCCTGATAAATTACTTAAAACATAATCAAGTATTCGATTATGAAAATTTAAATAAGAATTGTGTTGGTTTAAATTTAAAAAATTAAAAAACTGTAACATCCTATATGCCTTAGATGATAATGAAAAAACATTAAAAGAAGTATTACTGAATAACTCGGTAATATTAAAGTTTTCAGTAATAATAACATTCATTTTATAATCAACCAAAAATTCTTCAAAAGAACAAAGTGAGACAAAGACATGGCTTGTCTGATATAAACACTTCCCAATAAAAATTTAATAAGATGATCAAGGATAACTTCACAATAGGTAAAATCTAAAAGCATTAACTTTTGAATAATTTCTTTTTTAATAGCAATGAGAGTATACCCATTTCTTGTAATTGCTTCATTACATCTATCTGTATGAAAAACTTTATATCTATCATCCAAAAATATGTTATCATGAATTTGGCTATTAAGCTAAGTTTCAGTAAGGAAAATAAAATCACAATTTTCTGAACTAAAAAAAGGTTTAGTTTGATTTAATTTAGTGCTCATTCCTCTAATGTTGGCATAAAAACAAGAAAAAACACCCACAGAAACAAAAAATTCTTTTTTTAGAAATAATATTATAAAATTAATCAAGAAGTATTAATTTATGAGCCAAATAACAATAAAAAGAAAAAAAAAAGAAATATCACGAGTCCAAAAATTTGATGTAATAAACTGCTATTTAATAAATAAAAAAATAATATTGACAAAAAAAGATAATCAAAAAGTATTAATGAACAGGCCAATAAACTATAAAAAACTTCAATGTAGTATCACAAGGCAAAAATAATTAGAAATAAATTTCCAATGCTTATATTTGGGAATTGAAACAAAAAAAAATACTAGTATTAGACTTAAACATGTTAATCGTAATACATATTACTTTAACCTAAAGAGTATTTTCCATAAATTTCTTCATATCAGTAGATTTAATATCTACTGCTAAATTCGAAATCAAATATCATATTTATCAATAATAATAATAACAAGAACAACTGAACAGCACAGATCAGGTAAAAATGCTTCACATTTAAACCATTAAAAAACTACTAAAAACTAACAGAAACAAAGTGAAAAATATATATAACATCAAAAATTCTGATATTAATTTAATTGATATCAACTAATAGAAAAAGTAATCAGAATTTAATTGATAATTTTTAAAGTGAAAACCGATACTATCAACGCAAAATATGGAGGCTCAAAGGTCACATGACTTAATTAACAACGACAAAAACACCAATGAAAGTCATAAAAAAGAAAAAAGCCAACATTTGCAGGCATGGTCAAGGGAAAATAAAGAAAAAAAAAGAATTCATTTATCCTAACAAAAAAACTGAAATTCAATTTAATTCAGATATCAACAAAGTGATTAAAAAAAGCAATGCAATGATTACATCTCAAAAGATTGTTCCTAGATATAGGAAACCAACTAATAGTGACATAGATAACTTAGAAATGAAAAAAACAGGAAAGTCAAAATCCATCAGAAATTGTCTGGAGTGAAGAAAAATTTGGGATCACAACTGGATTGATCAAATATCAAAGCATCTCCTTGCAACATTCAAGAGATTTTTTTTGCCTCAAGTCCATGGTGTTGCCAGCAACAGACAGCAACATTTCATTATATTAATTTCCAAAAGAGTTTCTGTATGAGGCAATAGCAGTAAATGGATTCTGGGACACCATATGACAAATTGCAAAACAATTCAATGACAGTCATCTAATACTGAAATTTTATGAAATCATACAAAGGAAAGATTTCAAAGACTAGTCTAATCATTGGGTAACTTTACACTGATCATTATAGACCAAAACTATCACAATACCATTTCAGAAATAATTAAGAATACCTACCTGGGATATCTATAATAAAACTTCCTAAGGATGATGGAATCATTTGTCAAAGTCATTATGTTCGAATCAGTATACTGGAAAGACACGCCAATACCAACCATGAGTAACACATGAGTTTAGAATAAACTGCATCCAGATACTCATCCAGATTATATACCAACCCAAATCCTGGATCAGAAAGCAATGCTCACTCTATATATAAGTTGTCTAAAACCACAGTGTTACCCATGTAAACAATGGAGACATGTTGCTGCATAATGTCAAAACTTCCAGAAGTAAACCATAAATCAAAACCCACACATACAAAAACAACAAAATTTCAACACTAACATGCAAACAGAAGAAAAGATAGCCATTGCCAAGGATAAAAGTACACAAACTACACTAAGAAATAATAACAAAAAAAGGCAGAGATGCCAAACGTATTCCTTATAGATTTATTCACAGAAAAAAGAGCAAAACTCCAATCCAAAGAACATGATCAACGAGAAAGTGAAAGCCAAGCAAAAAATTACACAACAATAAAAGCAAATGTATATATGCCAGAATTTGACTGCACAATGGATAAAATCACATAGCATACTATTACTCCTAACCCCAAGCAACCCTAATACAATAATGCAACTGACGATCCCAAGCCAACAAGAAAGCACAGAAAGCCTGGAAGACCTACCAGAAAAAGCTAAAAAAAAAAGCGAAGACAGATGATGATAACTCTAATTCACTAATCATTGATAATATAAATGAGAACTCAAGTCCAGTGGAAATAATCACAAATTGATTTAAAACTATTTAATAACCACAGAAACACAAAACACTCAATACAAAAACTAATCAGAAGAATGATACAAAAGTCAACAAAATAGACTAAAAACAAAGGGAAATAAAACAAATCAACAAAAATACACAATATAAAGCTCCAAAACAATCATAACAAAAAGGAAAAACTGCACAGTTAATGAAAATTAAAATAGTACTGCATGTCAGAGGCATTAATTCAATAGCAAAAATATATTGGCTTAACAAATTGATTAGCATCATTCAAATGCACATACTAGGATGACTAGAAACAAAAATCTATAATGGATAACAGATCAATCCAAACAACATACCTTATATAATGAAGGTTTTTCCATATACTTTAGAATCATATCATCACCTTCAGCAGGCACAGCCATACTCATAGCCTTAAATTGCAGCTTTTCTTTTTTTTTAAATAAAAAAACCTTTATTAACACAATAAATATTTACAATTTATACAAGTAATTAAACAAATGATAAATATGTTACAGTTTTGTATACAAAAACACAAAGAATTTGATATATTTCACAATTAAGACACAAAATCTGCAGGCAATTAATTGCTTATCCTAAACTCAAGGAGATTGACTTGTATCACTGTACCAGAAGGAGATTCTAAAATGTACAACTCAAATGAGCAAAGCATGTAACAAAATAATTAATTGGCCCAAGGAATAAGCCACACATAAGAATTAAACCTTTATTCAAGAATCTCACACAGAGTTATTTCAGGACCAGCCCAGATTTGATTCATTGTCTTCCTTGGCAAGTATCTCAGACATTGACTGAAATAAGTTTCCCAATCACTATAGAGTTTTTTCAGCCAGTTGAATTTCTTGTTGTCAAATATCATAGTACATCATATATACCATATTGTCTTAAGGGTATGCACAGTCACTATTGCATTGTGAGGGTTAAATTTCTCAATGTACTGACTAAGCAAAAGTTTTAAGTTTATGATTGGCCTGTGGAACACTTTAGCTCTTATCTGCCTAAATGCCGAACATTCTTTAAATAGATGCTGAAAAGTCTCATTACAAGATTTGCACAGTGAACAGACTGGTTCTAAATTCAAATGTAGTCTTTCATTTAGAACCTTAGTTGTTGGAAACAAGCCATGACTTTTAAAATGATTACTTATAAAGGGGAATTTAAATTTTCCGCCATGACTTTTAAAATGATTACTTAAGTCTTTATATTTAATGTTTTCCAAACTGGGCACATTCATATCATTCTGTAGATCCCTAGAAGCAATGAACAGATCATCTATAAAAGATCTTCCTTTACATCCTATTTCATTAAAGGTGCTGGCAAGATCAACAGAAGGCCCAAGAAATTGACTTTTAATTAAGTTAATAAATGTACTTGCCTTGATGTAGGATACATATAGCCCTGGATCAATCAGGCCAAGACCTCCTTTTTCTTTTGGCATATGCAAGGTTGATATTGAGATCCATCTTGAAGCTCTGGGTATTATTTTGTTATGTAGGGCTACCCAGGGTACATAGTATGCCAAAATCCCTGAAACAATGGAATTAAAAATTAACACTCTTGTAATTTCAGATAATTTAAGTGATGAGAAATTACTTATTTTATCTTCAATTTTTTTAATAATTAATTTATTCAAATAAGTGTTCATTTTAGTCTTGGACATATATAATGGTATGCCCAAGAAAGCAGATGGGAGAGCCATAAAGTTAGATGACATTTTTTTACCTGTAGCTAACTGCCAGGCTGCAGACTTGATTGGTTGAATAATTGAGCCAGTCTCAGCCTGAAAATTTTCTAAGATATTCATCACATCTTGGATATTATAGCTGGTTTGAAATATAATAATATCATCAATGAATGCTGTGACAGCTACCTGCAATCCCAAGGGTGGAAGACAAAGGCCGGGTATGAGATTCTCAATTTTACAAACAAGAGGGTCTATATAAACTGCAAACAGAAGAGCCACAAGAGGAGAACCCTGTGGAATGCCCCTTTTAGGGATAAAAAAAAATCAGATCTTCTCATAAAAGTTTTTAAGAGAGATTCTACTATTTTTAATATAGTTTTCAACTGTGTTCACCAACCATAAATCATCTGGAATTAAAAGACGGAGGGACTGAATCAAATATGACCAATGGACCAGATTGAAAGCAGCCTTAAAATCTATTTGGATAGCATAATATTGGATTAAGTTCCAATCCCTTGCATATCTAATAGCCTCATGAATTTTTAAGGCAGCATTTACTGCATGTCTACCCTTAATGGAATGGTGGGCAGAAGAAATTCTAGTACTGATAAGGTGATGTAATTTTTTCATGAGAATTCTATCCAGAATCTTTGAATCAAGTCTTCTACAAAAATATGTCTCAGTTCATCAATTGTTAGATTTTGCACTAATTTGTCTTTTTTAAGGCTAAAAATTACTCTGTTGCTAATAAAGGGCCACTCAGTTCTCTCATAACACAACAGATTAAAAAATCTCCACATTGCAAATCTAAGAGCATAATCAAGTTGTTTATAAACAGAGGCTGGGATTGAGTCATTTGCCATTACTGATTGTACCTTGAGGATATTAATTTCATCTTGAATATCCTGATTTGAAATGTACTCTTTCTGTTCCCAGCTATGATGCTAGTGTATTGATCAATGAATCCTGTACTTACACCAAATTTGATTTTCAAATTTTCAAATATGTAATTATCAACGTAAATTTCAGAGGCAATGCCATCATCATCCTTGATGATACTAGCAATACCCCTAGAGTGGGGGATATATAATTTAGCATAATTTATCATGGGTTTTGATAATTTACTCAAATTCAGAATTAATTTCCTGAGCCATATTGTATGAGAATCTTGATGCATAAGTTGATATAAGCTGTTGTATTCGTCTTGTAAACTATTTATCAATTGATGATTAGGTCTGAGGTTGGTAATATTGCATAAGACTCTCTAAATTTCAGAGATTCTATTTTTCATTTGATTTATTGATAAAGTATTCTGTGCATTCTTATAACATATTCTAGAGAGATCTTTTTTAATTTTAAACCAAGCAATACAGGGTGCTACAGGGTGGTAGGCCTGAACATTTTATATAATAGTTAATGACAGTCAATATAACTGATAATTGGTCAATCGAGAGCAAAACACCATCTCTAACATTTCTCCTAATAGAAAATCTATATTTATTATTGATTTGGTAATAGTTATAAAGAACTAACTTTACATAGAGGTGATCTGAAAATCCAACCAGAGATGTATTAATAGTCGAATCATTTAGCTTATGCCTCGACACAAAGAATAGGTCTATAAGAGATGAGAATCTGCTATTAAAGAAGGTATATGCATTATCTGGATATCTATCATGTAATGAATATAATGAAATTTCTTTCATTTTATTTTATAATGCATTAGGAAGAGATCGGAATGTACAATTAAGGTCACCACCCAGAATTATAATGCCTGATTTTTGTAAGAACTTGTTTTGAACATTATGGGCTATATTTGCAATATCATTACCCTTAGCTACAGAGTATACAGCAATCAGATAATGCAAGACTGCCTTATAAACAAAGGATACCACAATATAATTTGTTTGTAAAGGCAATAACTGAATATTTTCAACCTCTGAATGCATAAATATTAAAACAGCTGTGCCTTGAGCAGGCCTATCATTAGGTTTAAAAAGCAAAATATTCTGTTGAGATAATTTGTCAATTATATAACCATGTGTATTATGGTTAATTTTAGTCTCAGTTAAAATTACTATTTCATATTTTACTTTAGATAAATAGTCAACAATTTTATCATTCAAAATTATTTACATTGACTTGCATCTCCCAAGAATACATACTAGCACCAAATGTCCACATTCAATATTATTTTTGTGTATGTACTCCCAGATCCCAGCATAATAGCACATATAATTCTCAAAATAAACTCACAACTTAAAACCATCCATAACTCAACAACATTACGTTAATTAAATCTGCCACTCATGAGAGCTCATGCCTTTGTTACCACAGATTCAGTGTCATTCTATAATTGATGGCACACTACACTCATTGAGCTATGCTACTACACACCAACATTTCATCACCTAGTCAACTTCCAATTCAATCCATGCCATGTTCAGACCATGATGTACAAATCATTAAATTTTTCAGAATTCATCTAAAAAACAATCAGACTCCTACTTCTAACAAACACTATGAAATCCTATTCTCAGAGACTTATATCATGCTAAATAAATTTAATGACGTGCCACAAGATCCAATTCAAAATACCAGTCATTCATCAACATACTATCCTTCAACATACATTACATACTCACTCTCCTGATTAATGGCACTAACAGATGATCTCCACAAGAAAATAATCATCACTAGACTGATGCACAACACCAACCAATATATACAAAAACTAACAAAGCTACCTCACAATATATGTAAACAAAAGAATACATTACCACAAAGAAAAAATATGACTCACCCAACAATCCACATGGACACACTGATGCATCCACTGGTCATTGGGCTATCCATCAACTAGAAAAGTGCCCAGGATAGTTGAGATAAGGGAAATCTCATTTGTGCAGAACATAACATGTGTGAACACATACACCAACATTTTAAGCAAAAGCTCCAAACATATAAACAATATGCACCAACCATTTATCAGTTCAGAATACATAACATGTGGAAACACATATACGAACATTTTAAGCAAAAATCTCCAAACATATAAACAATATGCACCAAACATTTATCAGTTCAGAATGCCTGTAACAGATATTACCTTTCAGATCCAACAATTTTCTGAAAAGCTTAATAAAATTTCCAACAGTTGCCACCCTGGAACCAACAGCATACTGGCACTTGTCTTTTCACATATGAGTCAATTTACCAACAGAGTACCTTTGCAACTTTCCTAAAAAATATACAATACTAGAGGACTATATTCAATAGCAATAGTGCCATTTAATAAAAAAATAACAGCCATTTCAAATCTCAACAATCTTCAAACCATCTCCATGGGTCCATTGAGAATTAAATTTTTTGAAAAGATAGTCAAAGATAAAATAGAAACATACATACTGCCCCTGATATCAAACATGTAATACACAAAAAAGATCCTCCACCACCCAGACTGCTCTTGTATTTAAAATGATTAAAAGTGCAGTGCAGCAAGATAAAAAGTACATCCCAATTGCAATTCAACTGAATATACAGGCAGCATTTTATTCTGTTGCAATAGATATCTTAATAAACATGTTTGTGAATACAGAAATTTCACCTGCTTTACTGTACATCATCACAAATCTCTTACTCAACCAAGAGATACATCTCACACTTAGTGGAGAAACACAACAGCATTTACTCTCACACAATCAAGTTCACAAAGATCCCTACTCATTGCACTACTGTTTATTTTATATATAAATCCACTCTTAAAACATATTGAAAATGTGTTACCAGGAATATTAATATCACAGTGCCCAACGTATTCCATGTTTTGCATACATGGATGACATGATAGTGTTTCTAATATCATGAAAAGAAATGCCAGTATTAGAAAGAATATTACAAAATTACTTAGACATGCACAAACTACTATTCAACCTAAGCAAAACATCTGCATGGTTAATCTATAGTAACAAACCCTACACACAGCTATATATAAAAAAAAACTTCCATGTCTTGGATTCTCCTTTTATCTGGGAGCACATGGAATGAGACAAATACTACAAAATAAGCTCAAACAGAAAGCAACAAATATAGCCACATCTTTATGAAATGCATACTTGTCTTTATAATCACAAGTGCACCTATTTAACATACTCATAGCAACAAAGAATTGCACATTATTCACCTATTTTCACCTTTACAAAATTTTTTACAGTAGCTATATCATCACTCTGTAGGAAACTACTATGGGGTAGGAAAACTGTAGCCATTTCAATCAAACAACTCAGTCAATCAACTATACAGAGGGTTCAGGGCTATACACAATGCTCCACTCACAAAAAACAATAAACCTATTGGAAAAGATCACTGCATAGTTTCAGCAGTTACAAAGCCTTTTCATCATAATCTTTACAGATCATCCACTCCCCCCCATATGGGTATCTAGTATCATTAGCACATTCAGCACAAATCAATGTTGGAACTACAATATTCACATTGATAGCAAATACACATACTGGCAGACATAGGAGTTGATCAACTCAGCCACAAACAACCAGACCTTTAGCCCAATCCTGGAAGTAAACAACAAGAAACTCCTTAAAAACTTTAGATAATGGTCAATCAAACTGAAGTTCTTTGACATTTTAATCAAGCTAAATCTATTTACATTATCAACATCCTATTTCTTAGAATACCATCATCATTATAGCTTAATAAACCCATTCTGCAACCTGCACCAAACGCAACAACACATATTTTATAATTGTACAGCACTAAATACTACATGAAACAATATGCTAAACTAATATAGAACAAGACAAGCTATACAGCAGCTAACAGATTTTACACACAAGCAAACAGTATGAGCAGCAATCTTTGGACTTTATGGATATTGATGCACACAATGTATATTCTGACTGGGAAATAACACCAGAAGGCATTTGGCAAACAACAGCAGAGACACAAAGATTGTGGATTCAGATATCTATGCAGCTACATGGTTACTATTAAAATTACAAGTTAATTTATAAGAGCATGCAAAAATTAGCCATTATATAAGCACTGCCTATTCAAACAAAAACAACAATGAATAATAATCTAAAACGACAATATCAAATGTGGATTTTCACACATCTGAACAAATAAACAAAACTTTTGACTAATAAACAAATACAATAACAGAATATTAATGAAAGATTGAAAGAGGGACACTAACTAACAACAATATCAGAAATGAATAACAGTAAAAATTAAACAATGATAGTAGTAACACAAATATCATAATGTGAAAAATCCTATATGTACACCCAGGATTTCTAAAGTATTTTAATTGAGTATGTTAACTGATGTAGAGCCTTATTCAAAACTTCCATACCTATATAATTAGTAATGAAAATCTCAGTCAAACCAAATCTGTAAAAATTATCATACCACTGTAATCAAGGCATAAGTATGTAAACATCATGTAATCTTTGTTGACAATGAAGTATATTATTGAAATATCATCATAAAGATAATAATAATGATAGTAATAATAATGATGGTGATGATGTTACTTTTTTGCTAATCTATGATGGCATATATCACAAAATTATGCATGGTATCCTGTCAGGAGTCCTCCAACTGTTCCAAATAAAAATACTATTATCAGAATTTTACTACTGTGGCTTGAGATTTTAATAACGACAAATTATTATTAGATACTCAAACTGAATTTAATGGATTGTACTGCATTAATTCATATCAGAGAAAACAAAATTTGCTTTTAAAGCATCATCATAATAGAACAAATTGATGATTAAGACAATAATAAGAAATAACAGATTATCCACAAGAAAATAACATATTTTGGATTTCATTATCTTGAACTATGTATTTATTAAAGCATAAATTAGTTAAATGCTAATGAAAAAGTTTTATTAAAGAATATAATAAATTGATGAAATTCATATAAGTGAACTTTATGAATAAGAATAAAGAAAGATAAAAAAAAATAACAAGAAAGAAAGTTAATTCAAAAAGTCATTAGAATATAATGTATAATAGATCTTTTTTTGAAGGGTAGGTAAAACACTTTGGCCTTATTGCTACCATTTTATAAAGATGTAGATTATTTTCTGACAGTATACTGATTAGCTTTAATTTAATCATTAGAAATATTCTGAGATACAGAAGATATTAGTTACAAAATATATATCCTAATACAAAACGATATTTCTCTTTCTAAAGAAATTGGTTATGGCCATTTTTACTATAATGTTTCTATTCACATATTTAAATCTACAACAAAGTATGAAAAAATAACTTACATTTATTATATGGTATATGCAGATCACTTTTCAAATGAAGAAAGATTGCAAAAATTGAAGGAACTGTCTTATATTAAATGGGACATTATTGGACTTTGTGAAGTTAGAAAAAAAAGTGAAGAGACAATTGATTTAAATAGTGAACATGTACTCTACTATAAAAATACAAATATTGGAATTACAAGTGGAATAGGATTCATTATAAATAAAAAGTGGAAGAACAATATTGTGTAGATTGATGGTATATCGGACAGAGTGGCAAGATTAGTTATTCAACTTAATAGCAATACCAAATGCAGATAATCCAGGTTTATGCCCCAAAAAGTTCTCATAGTGATGAAGAAGTAGAAGATTTTTATTTGGAGGTACAAAAGGCTTTTGATCAGACTAAATAACATTTTAAAATTGTTATGGGAATCTTTAATGCTAGAATTGGTAAACAAATGTATGATGAAAGTGCTGGAGGTGAATTTGGTCATGATAATAAAAAATGAGTGAGTACATAGACTTGTGGAGTTTGCAGAAAAAGAAAAACATTATGAATTCTTTTTTTTGAGAAAAATGTTAAAAGGAAATGGACATGGAAGTATCCAAATGAAGGTACAGCAGAATTGGATTATATTTTGACTAACAGAAAATACATATTTCAAGATTGTAATGTCCTTAATAAATTCAACCTAAGAAGTGATCATTGATTAGTAAGATGTAAGATATGTATTAATGCAAAACTAGAGAAACAAAAATTATTAAGAAAAACAATATTTACAATTGATATTTCTAATCTTCAGAAACATTCTAATAAGTTTAAATAGAAAGTTGCAAATTGTTTTTAAGTATTAGTAGATTTTGAACATGATTCAAAAAATAACTGATACACTTTTAAAAACTGCAACAAACACTTGTTGGTAGAAAAAGCAGAAACTGACCAATAAAATTTCTACTGAGATTAGAAAATTTATGAAGAAAAGAAGGAATATGAAGATATATAAAAATGATGAATTAAGAAGGGTTGAATAACTCAAATTTTGTAAAATTATGTGAAAAAGACCTAATAATGATATAAGAAAATATAATTGTGAACTAGCAAGGAAAGCTGTAGGAGTGAATCAAAGTCTCAAGAATGTAAAACAACATTTTGGTATTGGTAGGAAACTTATATCTGCAATAAGAAAAATAGACAGAGCTATTACTAAAAAGAGAGATGATATCAAGAATTATATAGTAATAAAGAACAAGTATATCCTACATCAATTATATCTTCTGAATTACACAGGATATTAAATGAAGAAGTGAGACATACAATTAAATTTATAAAGAAGGGAAAAGCTCCAGGTAATGATGGAATTATAATCAATATATTTAAAGAAGCAGATGAAAAAATATAAAAAAAAATTGCCAATGTTATAAAGCAAATGTCAACATAATAAAAATATACCAGATGATTGGAAGAATGAAGTATTAATATTTAAAAAAGGTAATAATGAAGATATTAGAAATTACAGACCTATCAGTCTTTTAGCAGTTTTACACAATATTTTTACCAATATAATTACAACTCATCTACAAAGAACATTGGATTTCAACCAACCAAAAGAATAAGCTGAATTTAAAAGTTGTTTTACTACAATAAATCATATCCAAGTAATGGCAGAAGTTATAGAAAGGACCAATGAATATGAGTTGCCATTATGTTTTGGATTTATAGATTATGAACAGGCATTTGATTCTATAAGCATTTTTTCAGTGAATAAAGCATTGGATCATCAAGATTTAGGAATAGTGTCATATTCTGAAGAATATTTATAAAAAGGCAGCAGCAACAATTAGCTATATAATGATACTAGGAAAATTAACATTGAGAAGGATGTAAGATAGGATGATTCTATATCTCAAAAACTTTTTATAGCAGTTCTACAAAAAGTATTTTGTGGATTAAAATGAGAATTAAAGAAGTAAAAGTAAATGTACTTTATTTAAGTCATTTAGATTTTGCAGATGATTTAGTTGTTTTTGCAAATGATGCTTCAGAACTTCAGGGAATGTTACAAGGGTTATCAGATGAAAGTAAGACTAAAGATAAATATTAAAAAGACTAAAGTAATGTTCAATGGATTTTCTCAAAAGATGAAAATAAATATTGATTATGATAAGTTAGAAGTTAACAACTACAAATACCTTGGCAAAATATTACTACAGTTGAAAACATAATGGATGAAATTAATCATAGAATTATAGCTGGTTGTATAGCTTTTGGTAGAAATAACTTAATATTAAAAAGAAATATGTCTATGTGTTTGAAAAGGAGGGTTTTTGATAAATGTGTTTTACCAGTTCTTATTTATGGATCTGAGACTTGGATACTTAATAGCAGAGAAATACAGCCATTCAAAGAAGTATGGAGAGATACATGTTAGGAGTAACAAAAAAAGATCAAAAACGTAATATATAGGTAAGAGAACATACAGGTGTTACTGACATCATTGAAATAATTAAAAGACTAAAGTGGAATTGAGCTGCATATATTACTAAAAGAGATGATAATGAATAAACAATTGAAATCTTAAATGGGATTCCAAGGAATTGTAAAAGTCACAGAAAAAGCCCACATGCGAAATGGATAGATGAAATAAGAATGTGTGAAGGAGTGATGTAGAAAAGAGAGGTTAGAGATCAAAGAAGATGGATTGAACTTGAGGAGACCTTCATCCTGCAGTGGATTGATAATTGTTGATGATGATGATATGTAAGTAAATTGAGATATTTTGATAAATTATCTTCATGGAAGCACTTTGCCCTACTTCTTAAGTTAAGTCTTAGAATAAATTAATTAAATAGCTTTCTTTTGAAAATTATTATCTCGACTTCAAAGACAAGAAGATTTATAAAAGAATATCGTTCCCTAACTTAATCAGTGGTTTTCTGAATCAGGTTCATATCTCTGCTTAAAATGTTGGCATTATCTTATAAAAGAGAGACATTAATCGCTTTAACAGGATTATATCATTTAGACTGAAGTGGAGTTGGACTGGACATATTGCTAGAAGAGATGATAATAGATGGACAATTGAAATTTTAAACCGAATTCCAATAGATTGTAAAAGACCCAGAAAGAGACCACATGTGAAATGGATGGATGAAATAAAAAAGTGGCAGGTGTGATGTGGAGAAGAGAAGCTAAAGATAGGAAAAGATGGATTAAACTTGGAGAGATCTTCATCCTGCAGTGGCTTGATAATGGTTGACGATGATGATGAACTTAAACTCAGCATATCCAAATAATCTGAGGATGACTACGACAACAAATGAATATATCCACTTTGTAATTTCAATCTATCAATGATTGTTAAGCATTTTAGCAGTTATCAAAATTATACTGTACTTTTAAAATCAGTTATTGTTTTATAAACTTCACAATCATTTTACTATTTAATCAATCAAACAATACCACACTTTTTTATTTTAATCAAGTCATTAAGAATACAATCATTGTTAAACAATGCAGGATTTTTCTTTTCTAATAAATTGAAGAACTAACTCACTTATACTCACATCATAATTTTTAAAAGAATTTCACATTCAGTAGCATGGTAAACTTAAAAATGTAAATATACAATTTCTCATTTGAAATAAATAAATAAATGCAATCTCACACATACGCACAAATGTATATAGGTGTTTTTTTTTTTTTTTTAATTATATAACTATTGCTGCATTTTAGGATTAACGTCTATATAGCTAAATTTCAAACTTTTTTGTAAACATTTATTTACAGACTTTGTCTATTTGATCAAAATAATAATTACCGTTACCATGATAATTAAGGATTGATTAACACATCTGGATACAATTACATTTTCAAGAATTCTTTTCAACAACAAATTACGAGTAAATTATGAGCCCAGTGCCCGGAGTGTTTGACATATTAATAGTCATTATATCATATTACCTTTTTTTTTTTACTCGCCAATGTTTCAACAATTATCTGATCAATTCAGTTTCATGATAGTTTTACTTTCTAGATATACTAGAAACTCATGTATCAGCTAATTTTAATTAGTGAAATTTTTAGCTACCTGATACAATTATCAATGCTTATCTTAGATTTAAACTCAGATTCAAACCGTAAGTTATTGCATTAACAATGTCATCAAAAATGTTTTTAAATATATTATATCACATCTTGAAAAACTTAATAGATGAAGGGTTAATTGCTAAAACTAGAAATTAGATAAATAGTGTTACAGTATTTACATGATTGTGAATGGGGTTAAGTAGGATTGGTTTAAAAAATAAAAGAAGTTTGTTTGGATTATACCAATTAAAGATTCTGAAAAAAAAAAAAACAGTGAAAAGAAAAAGAAAACGAACTACTTTTTGAAAATCTTTCAAACACTGATATTAAAGGGAGTAGGGAGGGTAAAGTTAATTAGAAACCATAAATTTCGTGATCAAGTTTGCTTTTAATAAAGAAACATGCACGTATATGTAATGAAAGCAAAATTAGATCAAGTTGCTATCAGTAATACGTTACTTAGCATTCTGATAAATTAAATAAAGAAGGTGGGTGGGGTGCTATAAATTTTTAAAGAAAATAAAAGCGATAAAAAACTGCAAATGAGTTTGTCCGGATTTGAGTTATATGTATATTTTAAATGAGGTCAAATTGTTAACATCTACTCTTTTACTTTTTTTTAAAATTATCCATATTTAAAATAATTATGAAGCCAAAAAAATATGAGAATTGTGGGAGTTTAATTTGATCTTTCGAGTTAGCTTCAATAACTGATGTGTCTGCAGACATTGTGGCTACTTAGAATCTAAATGCAGCACTGGCTTCTTCAAAAATATGAAAATGGTTTGTTTGTTTTTATTTTTGACACCCCCCCCCCCCCAAATCCTAGTTTTCATGAAAGATAATGAATGAAACGTTTTTTTTTTTTTATTAAAATAAGTAAATATTTTACTATTATTATTATTATCATTTTGGTGATAAAGTTAATTCATATAATAATATATGACTTAAGGATTTTATATTACTTTCTAGACAATCTGTTAGGCAAAAAAAAATCTCATGGATTATGGCCAACACGCCTGCCTAATCATGGCCCATTATAATTCTGTTAGAAAAAAACTAATATATAGTGATTAATATGTTTGCCTAACCATGTTCATGGCCTGCGGTTTGAGTCTGGGCCAGATGAATCTTGGAAATTTTATGTTTTTAAAATTCAAATAAGCTTAGGATTATTATTATTTTTTTCAGATAGCTAATTTCATGACCAACCCAACTAATTAGTCCTTGTGTATTAGTTGCTTAAATGAATGTCTGCAAATGTTGACTAGAAGATAAATGTTTTACTCATATCTGGTTTACCTGAAGATCATCAATATAGTAACTAGATAAACTAATTAGTTCAATTGTAATATGATATGGATTTCATGACTGGTGGAGCAGATATCACATTCCTATAGGTGCTAAGACTGTGTTTTATATATAGTTTAAAAAACTGATTACATAATATTAATTAATATTCGTATTCAAGCACAAGCAAAAAATGAATTTGAAGTCATTCAACATATGTTTAAATAAACCAAATCAGTAAATCTTTAATAATTCTAAACTGGTTACAAGCATTAGGACTACTTTTAAAATCAAGTCACTTTGCTGAAACTCACGACACTTTTTATCTATAATATTATAAAGGATAAAATTAGCTTAAAGATTATGACTCAGATTAAATTTTAATGATGTGTATTAAAATTTTTAATCAAAGTTATGATAAAGTGATATTACTTCCCATCATTGATAATTTGCAATTATTTGTCATCTTTTTAACAAAAAATATTTAACATTTCAATATTAAATAGTATATGAACAGCAGCAAATTCAACAAAGAGCTCATCTGACTTTCAACATGAAAAAAATTCTGATGATAAATGATCATCTATCTGAAAAAAACATTTTAGTAAATGAATAAAAAGACAGTTATTTCCACTTTTATATGCATAAAATACAAAGAATGAAGCTTTGCATGAGACAGAAAACTTGAAATATTTTAAGTATTTTTTCATGAAGAGCATGTATGTGTAAAATGAAATTAATAGTTCGTAATAGCATATTTTTAAAAGATCTGCATATGATTAATCAGGACATATCAAATACAGTAGCAAATTATCATCATGCTTATACCTGTTATTAAAACATTGATTACTCTGGCTTGCATTGAATGGCAATACATATAGAGAGTTTTGTCTGTTTTAGTAGCAAACTCTCTGTATAATAGTGGTGATCATGTGATGCTTTGTTAATGATACATCAAATACTAAACAATAAATCCCACAACACAGATCACAATGAAGAGTACCTTTTGGTATTCTATTTTTTAAAAAACAAAAGAACCTTTTTTTTTTTTGGTTTGTATTTTTAACTTTTTATTTTATATCTAACTATTTTATCAATGTGGAACTATCTACAAAGTAATGTTTTGTAATTGCAGGGGATTTGAATACAGACTTTCAAGTACTCTTTAGCTATTGACTCTATCTCATAACCAATGCAATCTCATCAGGAAGTATTTAAAGTAACACTAGAAAGCAATAATGATTGTAAAAAAACTAAGAACTATATGTATAATAATTCTTTCTTCATATATTAGATTTTAAGCTGACCAAGATTGAAATGGACACCTTTATCTTAAGCAGCAATGTTCTAGTTTTAAGTTATCAGGTGAAATTTATTAATTTTCTTTTATATTGAAGACATATTTTTTTTTTCTTTTAGCAATTGTTTCCTTTACACAATTATGATTTCTTTCAAAAGTCTTTTCTTTATACAGTTATGATTTTTTTTTCAAAACCTTTTCTTATTATTTTTGTCTTATATACTGAATCTCCTTATCCATATCTTTTTCACTATTTATTATCAATAAAGGTGTTTGTTTTTAACTACAAGACCTATGACTTCAGTTACTCAGAACATTTCCCCTTACTTTAAATACTTTTAATCACATCATTATTTTTTTTCCAATAATTATTACTTTTTTTCTGAATTTCAAAAATCATTTGTTTACTTTTCTTACATTATTCAATTTTTCTTTCTCCCTGATTTTTTATTTCCAAGATTTTAAAAATATGATGACAATTGATATGATTTCTGCTTACTATACAAATGCAAGTTTTAAATGGATTGATTTATTTCAGATGGTCAATTTTCAAGCTTTAAATTATTCATAATATTGTCTTCATCATAAAATATAAAATATTGATAAATTTTAAATAAAATTAATAATAAACAACTTGAGATAAAATAAAATTTTATTTATAATATCAAACTAATTTTCATTCTTTTATGAATTGGATATGTTAAACAAATATTAAAAGACTTTGTAAAATGAAAAAATTATAATGAATTTAAGCATAATTTTTGCAGAAAAGTCGTCAGACCTCATTTTTAAAAAAGATTATCTCAAAGATATTCCAAGAAGGCGCAAAGTATTGATTGCTTTTATTCAAAGAACTTGACAGCATAGAATACAATAGAGAAATACAATTATACAAGAACCTAAAATATTAAAAAACAAATATGTAAAAAAAGTTAAAAGATAGCATTTCAAGATATCAAATAAACAGAATAAAGGATCGGTATGTGGACACATTTATATTTCAAAGATTGTGGATAGTAATCAATGAACTATTTTAAACTTTATTTTTGCCAATTTTTTTCCTCCTGGAGATAGAATGATGACATATCTTTATGAATACTACAGTTATTGTTAAAATATCAATCAGCATTATTCTTTTTAGTGAACTCAATAGTGTATTTATTTGTAATCGACAATACCTTCTTTAAAAGAATTCCATGCCTCAATTACACGACAAACTTGAAATAAAATTTTCCATTTTAATATTTAGTATATATTGAAATTTAGCATGGGTAGTAGTTATTTAAAAAAAAAATATCAAAATTGCTGACAATTTATTTGAACAAGATATTTTTAAAACAACTCTCATTTTCATGTTGGAGCTAACCAGTTTACAATTTGTCCAATAATCTCTTCCTGTGCGTATCTCATGTAATATTATACATTCCTTATTCTAATTATAACATAATCTTTAAAATGATTTTGTTTTTTAGTTATATCAAATGCTGTTTGAACATTTGATATCAATGGCAACAATTTGTTGTTCTGACAAACATTTCTAAAAAATGTACATCTTTCAATATTACTCTACAAAATGATTCAAAATATTAGCTTTTTATCAATAATATAGAACAGTGGTCTTCAACCTTTTCACACCTGCGGACCGGTAAAAATAAGGATAAGGTTTCATGGACCAGCAGAAGTCTATAGATAAATTTTCTTAAAGATGTAAACAGCTTAGCCTTAGATGAAGTTATATATATATGGAGTTTGTATAATAAAAAACTTTTTTTTTTTTAATTTTGAATTTTTTTGGAAAAGTAATAAAAAATTTAATTCTACCCCCCCCCCCCCATAAACATCTGTGATAATTAATTTATGTATGACTGATTAGATTTTGTTCTGTTTCTTTTTTTTTAATCAGGTAAAAGTGCGATGAAAAAAATAAATAAAAATTGCTTATATTAATTAAAAGTTTAAAATCTTATTATTTTGTTATTAAAACTTTCTTGCCAGTCTATCGTGGACCAGCAACAAACTTCTACGGCCCGGCACCGAGGCGCGGACTGGTGGTTGAAGACCACTGATATAGAAATCCATTAATAAAAATTATCATATTAGACCTAACATAAAATATCAAATATGGTATCTTTTCACTTTGTGATATAATCTTTAAAAAAAGGTCTAACAATTTTTAAATTAAACATAAGCTTGACTAAGAATTTATATATCAGTTCTAAATCTCGATGCCTTCTTAGCTATAAAAATTATCCTGCAATTAAGTCTTGAAGAATCTAAACCAAGCCAAGTTGAATTCTATTTTATATAAAATATTTACAGAAAAAATTCAAAGTACTATATTGCTAATACTATTTTTTAATTTACAGCCATTACAATGAAATGAGACACTGGCCATGCATATTGAGGGTAACCAGGTTTTGTGAAATAGACCATTTTAGACTATCTTTTTAAAAGAAAATATTCAAATAGCATTGCTCAAACATATAATCATTTCTTGAGTAAATTCTTATTGTACAAGTCACAATAAAAAACTTTCTGTCTTCCATATAGGACTTATGATGATCAATCTCTTACTAAATTAAGTGACTGCAACAGTATGATAAAATAAAAAAGAAAAACTAATTAATTTAATTGCATATAAACATAAATTCTGAATCTAATATTCTTTTTCTTTATATTTAATATGTAAAAATATAAGTATATATGTAAAAATATAAGTATATATGAATCAAATATTCTTTTTTTATATATTTGCAAGTAAATACAAGTATAAAACAGAAGCAAAATTCACCATACCTTAGTGCAAGCCAAAGTAATCAAGGGATGCAAAAATATTTGTGCATCAAATCTCTATCTGCCTAGTCATCCAATATTCCCAAACTAGTTTCTAGCATGTGGCTTTCAACATTGAGGAGCCTTGCATCTAAAAGCATTGCATTTAGATCTTAGGGTCTAATGCAACTCTCTAGAAGCCATCTTTTATCTATTTAGTTAGCTATAAAGCTATGAGTCCAAAATAAAAACACAATGTTTTCAATTCAAGCTCATTCACTTGTATAGTTATATAGATCTGAATCCAGTTCAGCATCTATAGATTTTGGTGTCTTTATCCTTTAATAATCATGGTCACTATCATCCCATTGGGGAGGATTAAATATCGCATGATAATCATTTACTATGCTTACACAAGCTGTTAAAACAGAGGTAAAACTCCATATAAAGTAAACTCTTCCAGTGCAACTCAGAGTAATCAAGGGGTGCAAGAAGGTTTTTGCATAAAATCCCTATCTAGGGTCTACTCATCCAATATCACTAGACTATTATCTAGCTTGTGACTTTCAACCATTAAGAGGTTTGGATCTTAGAGTACTGCACCTAGATCTTAGGATCTAATGCAACCCTCTATCAGGCATCTTTTACCTATTTACTTAACAGTAATGGTTCAAAAAATATTAGAACATTTTTACCAACAAAACAGGTTTGAATTTGTAATAAAGAAAATGTATATAAAGTTGAGCACTTTAAATACTGACCAATATCATAATCATAGCATTAGGTGGATAAAAGAAGTTGAGATCTAGATTTAAACTTACTTTTGAATATTAAATAATAGATTATCATAAATTTGAATTTTTTAGGAGTAGATTTACATACTAATGAAACCCAAGCTAATTTATTTATAAGATTTTCCCAGCATAATTATCTGTAAACCAAGCCAAGAAAAACGAAAAAAAAATATTCCATTTTCTTGGATCACGAGTTGCAGTCAGGTCATAACTTTGATCTTTCTATGGTTGACATTCTTTGTTCTGAGAGAGATGACAGAAAGAGAAAGTTGAAGGAGGTATGGTCAATAGCTAAAGATCACCATGTCATCAATAAAAAGGACTCTAGCATCCCTCTTTCTAAAAAATGGCACTTGTAGCCACCACTTTCATCATTAGTATGTAAATCTACTCCTAAAAATTCAATTTTATGATAATCTATTATTTAATTAATAAAGTAACTTTAAATCTAGTTTTCAACTTCCTTTAGTCACATAATGCTATGATTATGATATTACTCAATATGGAAAGCACTCAGTTTAAATAAATTTTCTTTATTACAAATTCAAATGTTTTTTTTGTTAAAAATGTTTTAACACTTTCTAAACTATTACAATTATTGTAGAAAAACAGAGTAAAAAAAAATCTAGAATTACCTACTTAAACCTATTATTATAAAGAGCTAAAAACTGAAATTATTCAAAATGGAAGTCAATCTTGATTCACATAAGTTTTTTTAACTTTTACCGGTGGGAGAGTGCGCGAAGATTTATAATATTTAAGAAATAGCGCATTATCGGAGATTGACTTCTGTTTGAATAATTTCAAAGTTTTCAGCACTTTATAATAATAGGTTTACATTTACAAGTCATGTTTGTCTAATCGTAGGTGGGCAAAAATTAGACACTTTTTCCTGTAATGGGTTAAATAGATTTGTACAATTGAATATTTAATTATAACATCAGGCACACAATAGACTCAAGCCCTGATTTAAGCATAGTCTGTAAGAGTTGGTGTATATAGAATATACACTCTAAACTTAAGTGATTCACTTAAGTTTTTTAAACTCTTACTGGAAAGAGTGCGTGGAGATTTATAATATTTAAGAAATAGCACATTATCAGATATTCACTTCCACTTGAATAATTACCTATTTAGTTGATTGGAAAACTATGAGTACAAAATGAAAACAACACTGTTTTCAAATCCAAGCTCAGTCACTTGTATAGTCATGTAAATCTGAATCCAGTTCAGCTTCTATGCATTTTGGTGTCTTTGGTTCTTTAAAACCACGGTCATCATCATTCTTTTGGGAAGGATTGATATTAAACCATTAACCTTCACATTATTATCATTTGTTATACTTCACACAAGCTGTTAAAACAGAGGCAAAATTCCATATACTCATGCCACTAATTGCAAGCATTCAAGGAGTGCAAAAAGGTTTGTGCATAAAATCCATTTAGGACCTACTTATCCAATTACCTTGAGACTAGTCTCTACCTTGTAGTTTTTACCAAAGGGAAGCCTTGGATATAAGAGCCTATTCAGTTAACTATTAACGTTGTGACTGCAAAATAAAAACACAATAAGTTCAATCCAAACTCATTCACTTGTATAGTCACATAGATCTGAATACCGTTAAGCATCTATACATTTTGATATCTTTACTTTTTTAATTACTATAGTGACCATCATCCCATAGGGAAGGAATGGTATTAAATACTAAACATCACATGATTATCAATTCTTATGCTTACACAAGCTGTTAAAACAGAGGCAAAACTATTTAAACAGTAATCCCATCAAGTGCAAACCAGAGTAATCATGCAATACTTAGTGGTTTAATAGCAATTCTGATTAATGGAATGATGGCAATTATGGTTACTAAAGAACCAAAGATCCCAAACTGCATAAGTACTGAACTGGATTCAGATCTATATGACTATACAAGTGAATGAGCTTGAATTAAAAACATTGTTTCTTTTTGTACTCTTAGATTTACAATTAACTGAAAAAGTAAAAGATTGTTGCAGGAGATCCTAAGATGTAGGTGCAGTGATTTCAGATCCAAGGAACCTCACTGACACAAGCTACAAGTTAGAAACTAGTCTGGGGATATTGGATGAGTAGGTACTATATAGAGACTTAAGGCACAAACTTTCATTCCTTAATCACTCTGGCTTGGATGACTGAATGAAGTTTTGCATGTTTTAACAGCTTAGATAAGCATAAGAAATGATGATTAATGGATTGGTAATAATCACGTCCAATGGGATAATAATAACTGTGGTTATTAAAAAACCAAAGACACCAAAATGTACAGATGTGGAATTAGGTTCACATCTACATGACTATACAAGTGAATGAGCTTGGATTAAAAACATTATTGTTTTCATTTTGTACTCTTAGATTTACAATTAACTAAAGAAGTAAAAGATGGCTGCAGGAGATCCTAAGATCTTGGTGTTAGTGCTCTCAGATTCAAGATTCCTAACTGATGAAAGTCACAAGCTAGACCCTAATTTGATAATAATAGATGAGTAGGCACTAGATAGGGATTTTATGCACGCACCTTCTTGCATTCCTTGGTTATTCTGGCTTGCACTGGATGGCACTATTGTATGGAGAGTTTTGCCTCTGTTTTACCAGCTTGTGTAAGCATAAAAAATGATGATGGTGTGATATTTCGTGGTTTAATACCAATCCTTTCCAGTGGGATGGTTAAGGCATCAAAATGTATAGATGGTGAACTGGATTCTAAACTATATGACTATACTAGTGGATGAGCTTGGAATAAAAATATTATTATATTTTTTATTTTGGGATCATAGCTTCATCATTAATTAAATAGATAAAAGGTGGCTGCTAGAGGGTTGTTTAATTTTTTTTTGTTGGTATTCTTTTATTAAACCCCCCTTAAAAAAAAAAAAAATAAAAAAAATTTGGGGGAATTTAAAAAAAGGAAAAAAAGAATTTTTATTATTAAAATTTTTCTCTTTTTTTTTTTTTTGTTTTTGGGGGGGGGGATATGGGGGGGGAGGTTTGTCTTTTTTTTTTTTTTTTTATTATAAAAAAGGGGGAATGTGTGAATTTTAAAAATAATATTTAAAAAAATAAAAAAAATTTAAAATTTTTTTTTTTTATTAAAGGGAGAAGTTTTTATTAAAAAAAAAATAAAAAAAGATGATTTTGACTGTGTAGATAACAATATATATTCCAAAGAATGTTTTATTTTCTGACTAATATAGAAGTTAAAAGAAATAGTAAGAGAATCACCTTATTGATCAATGGTATAAAAATCGAAGGAAGTTTAAGATCAATACATATAATTGTCTAACAATAATTCACTGATTGAATTAATATAACCATGCAGAGCCATTTGTCAAGTTATAATTAAATCCAAAATGCATAGAAAACATCATATGCAATTATAACTTATAATTCAATGTTTTATATAGAATATATGATATAAGTGATATTTTAATTTATAATTAAAAATATTGTGTTTTCTCAATTTTAATGTTTAAGTAATATTTAACTCTCGTAAGAAAAACAATATATTAGATTTATATTGTTTCAGTATTTTATATTGAATCATGAATTATATTGCATTGCATGTTTTAATATGATAAATTGGCAGTTTCACAGTCTTGAGATATTATGGCTCATAATTTGATTCTATAATTTCTGGTGCTTGAACTTCTGAATGACCAACCATTTGCTTATTTGCATATGAGTTTGCATTGATGAGCTTTAGTAAATGAAAATGAATGAATGACAACTTTTACTTTAACTCAAAGAACTTTTATATTAATTGAATTTCCACTAAAATATGTCAAATTGTCCTACCTATTTACATTAATATTGATGTTTTTAATAATACAGTGAAATAGAAAATTAAAGAATGTTATTGAAAACATATTCATTGTAATATTTGCAAAACATATTACTAATGTTAAAATTTATTTCTGAAAACATACTCTTCTAGATCTAGTTGATGACTTAATTTTATATAAAATGATAGTCTTTTTTTTATACATTTTTTGAATTATCTAATTTATTGCATATGTTCGTAAAAAAATTTTTTTTTTGAGTTGTAACAACTCCATCATGTTGGAAAATGTAATTTTTTAGAATTTGTGATATCTTTTAGATCAGCAGCATTTTTTGAGCCAATATCTTTTTTTAACCATTAGTAGTGTATATGATCCATTTATTGTTTTGTTTTCTGTTTTATATATATATATATTGAGGTGATATTTTCTGCCATCTCATCTGTAAATATATATATTTAAGTTTGAGTTATATCGTTAGGTTAAAAATAGAGTTTTGTTAAAAATATATAACATATTATATTTATTTTTTAAATCAGTTTTAAAGATTTTTTTTTTATCTTGAAAAAGTCTGTATTTTTCTATGGATTTTTTTTAAATTTACAAATTCATTGAATCTTGAGATAAAACTAAAATCGTGAGATGTCTTTTTTAAAAAAAAATTTTTTAATTGTAATTTTTAGAAAGATGGTTGTTTAGATTTTAGCAATTAACTTTATTGTTGAAACTTTAGATTAGGGATCCCCAACCTTTTTGCACTTAAGAGCACATTCTATAATACTGGCCAGGTGGTGGGCACCATTTATTTTTTTCAACCAGATGGCAGGCACCATTTATTTTTTCAATGAAAATTTATAGTTGGATATTGTTAATAATACACATAATGTACAAAAAAATATTTATTTCAAAAATAAAATTTTAACATATAATTAATGTTTATATTTTTACACTGTGAAAGTATAGTATGCCTTACAATTTGATTACAATATCATACAATAATTTATAAGAAATTTTAAAAATTAAATTTATTTGTATCAGATAAATATTTTTTATTATGTTCGGATAGCGGTGGGCACACATAAAATGGTCTGCGGATGCCATGGTGCTGCGGGCATAGGGTTGGGGACCCCTGCTTTAGATATTGAAAGTGCTTTGTAATCTATTATGCTAATTGATCCAGAATTTTTCCACTAATTAAAAAAATGGAAATAACCAAAAAAGAACAAAAATTAAAAGTGCTAAAATGTAACCAAAAATAAATGGAAGTGTGAATGCTATTGTCAACAAAACATATAAATTGTGGAGTTTTCTTTTATTCAAGCAATCAAGACTTTTTTTCTAAAACATGCTATTATAGATCACTAGGAGAATGTTTGCCAGCTAGTCAACATCAAGGACTTCTCTCCCAGGAAAAACATTTCCCAGCCACACCTGAAGCCACAGGAATGATTCCCAACTAAGTAAAAGATGAAGCCGCTAGTTAGCCATGGACATGTTTGAGAACCAATAGACTAAAAAAGGAGATTCACAACAGCAGTTTTGAACTAAAATCTAACCTGGACAGTATCCTCTTGGTGAAAGTTAATCATCTGTTCAAGTGGTAAATATGAATTGTTACTTAATGAACTTTTATTAAGGAACTTTTCTTTAATTTTATTGTAATAGATCTAGACTACATTTACTGTTAAATGTTTCAACAATAGAGTGTGGTACTATTAATTATGTTGTTTTAACTTAATTGAAATGAGGGGCATGGTGATAGATTTCTTAAATGAGTTTTTTTGTGTTTATTTTTTATGCACTTTTTTGTTGTATTCAAATGTTAGAATGAGATTGGATTCCTCAAAATGTTTACTGCTCAATCTAGGGTGATTCAGTTCAGTTAAATGTTCTGATAATAAACAAACTCAGGAATCTTATGTCAGAAACTGGTGTATGAAAAATGGATGCCCTGATGGCTGTAAGCAAACAATGGATACTTGTGCCATGCATTCAGGTTAGAATTTAATTGTGTAACATATAGGGTTGAGGGTTTAAATGGTGCTTGATAATACCCCTTCTTAACTGTAAGTTGACTTAAAGGCACACTTATTTGGACAGGTCTCCAGAATAAACTTAGGTTCTTTCATTCATAGGATTTGTGCATTGCATGTTCCCTTGGAAAAGATATAAAATGTCAATAATGAATAGTATTAAAATAAAAATAAATGGGCTTGTATTTTTGTCTTAAAACTGAGATCAAGTCAGTCTTGAATATTTTCAAAAAGGGGATTGGCAAAGTATTTAGGTTTGAAAATGAATATAATAAAAGTTTATAATCATATTTGACTGTTTGTGCCATTTAGTTTTATTATAGTTTAGTCATTAATTATCCATTTGGTTTAAACATGAAAGTATAATTAAAGTCCATGCAAGATTACATTTTAACAATCTATTAGGTGACTTCTGTATGTAAATAAATTATCACTACGATCATTGAAGTTTATTCTCAATCTAGTGCTAGGCTATATGTCTAGTAGCACCCTCATACCAATCATTGTAAATTTTAGTAATCTTTGAAAAATTGCAGACAGTATCATTTTATAATAGCACAATATATGTGTGTGTGTTACTGTATTCCTTGAATCACAATAAACAATGAAATTTTCTAAGTTTTGTGATATACATGGTAGTAGCAAATATCTGAATAAGGCTTTTATGTAGATAATAACTGAGTAGTCTTTGAATATTTTTATCATTTATTCCACCTTCACTATGTCATTATAATGTACCCAACAATGGCAGAAAAATCTGTGATATACCAAGGCTGAATTAAGAACAACTGATACCCTAGTCACAATCCAAAAATAGTACATTTTGCTGTCTTCATTTCTTTATTAGCAAAAGTGATGTGAAGAAATTGAATTAAAAAATTAATAATTCAGGTTTTTCCAATGATTTCTCTATGCCTCCTTACACAATTACATCAAATGTAAACTATGTTTATTTAGTTATTTAGTATTAAATATCATACGAATTATAATAACTCAATTACTTGTTTTTTTTGAGGTGCTTCTCTTTATAATGATAATGTAACAGCATGCTAATTTTAATTAATAGTTAATACAGACATCACAACATATAGAAAGTAGATTATTTATTGGAACATGCTTGTGAAATAATCCACTCTGTCACAAATTTTCTAACTTTGATGTAGAAAGTATGTTTCATAAATTTCATTTTTTAAACTTTGTATCTGTTACTTCTTTAATTAATACAGAGAATAAAGCATAAAAAATCTTTGTTTTCATTTATTCTATTGTAAATACTAATTATGGTTACAGATCAAAATTTGTTGTTAAGTGAGAACCACATTGATTCCTCTTTGAGGCTTTAAAAAAACAATCATGGCAAATTTCTCATGTCCACTCCATATGTTCTTGTAATTGCAGCTGTTATTATTACATGACAATTTACATTGTAAATGAATAGGGATGAGCTGCAATATGTATCAACTAAATGGTAAATGAGGTTACTGATTTTTTTATCTTTAAATTTAAGATCAAGAAACAGTATCTTCTTCTCAACTGACTTCAGCTGAGATTTTTTTGAAGGTAGGTTGAATGTGTGTATGAATGATCATTTATATAAGGATATTTACAATCATAACAAATTAAATTGTGGTCTTTGTTCTAAGAAGTTATAAAGCCACTATGCTAAGCAGAATTTAATGGATAAAGGCAGAGAGTGCTAAGAATCACTTGGATTTTGGAGTCACACTGCTATTTATAATTTTATTCAGATATTTATAACTTCCCAAGATCACTTTCAAGTAAATAATAATAGCACAAATTGGAAGAACTGTCTGTATTAAATTGGATTTCTTTGGTCTTTGTGAAATAAGAAAAAAGATGAAGGGATGATTGGTTTAAAAAGTGCACAAATTCTTTACTATAAACACATAAACATTGGAAGCACGTATGAAATAGGATTTATTATAAATAAGAAATGAAACATCAACATTGTGGATATAGATGATATATCAGACAGAGTCCCAAGATTAATTATTCAAATTAATGGAATATAGCAAATGCAGATAAATCAAGTTTATGCCCCAACAAGTTCTCTTTGTAATAAAAAATGTTTTTACATAATCATACAGAAACATTCTTTTTAAAATTGTCATGCTATACATTAATGCTAGAATTGATAAAAGATTAAAATATGAAATTGCTATTGAAAGGATATAAACATTTAGAAAAAAATCTAAAATGGAAGGAGATACATAAGCATTCAAATGAAGATATAGCAGAATTGGATTATGCTATAGGTAAAAGGAAATACTCATTTACAAGATACAATATTCTTAATATATTCAACAGAGGAAGTGATCATCTGCTAATGATATGGAGGATAAATGTTAATGCCTTAACTAGAAACACAAAACCTATAAAGAAATACAGTATTAATAGTTGATATTGGAGCACTCTAATGTATTTCAAATAGAACTTTTAAATCACTTTTAAAATATTAACGCACTTTAAAGATGGTTTGGTAAAAATAATTTAATACAATGTATTTGAAAATAAAGATTTTTAATGTATGAATTTTAACATATTTTACTTATTGATCTGATATTTGGAATTTAACAAAAGATTAGTATGGATCTTTCATACTATTGAATGAAGAACAGAGATAATTTTATTAAAAATAGCAAGAGCAAATCAAATTGAAATACATGCGTGAGAAAATAAATTAAGTATCACTGATATCATTAAAAGAAGAAAGAGACTGAAATGGAGTTGGGCTGCACATATTTTTAGGAAAAAAAGATGATGCAGATGAATAGTTGATATTTAACACTGAATTTTATGAAATTGTAAAATACATAAAAGAGACCCTGTGTAGTGGTTAGATGAAATAAGGAAGTTTACTAAAATGGTGTGAAGAAGAGATGCTATGCATAAGAGAAAATGGATTACAATTGCAGAAATCTTCATTCTGTAATAGATTGATAATGATTGAAAATGATGATAATAAAACTGTAAATACATGAATCAATTTTTTTAATCATTTTTAAACTGTTAAACAGAATTTACTAGCCTCATCTATTACTAATATATACATATATTTACTTGACACCAGATTTAAATATAGTAAAAAGAGAGTACTAATTTAATTTTTCACCGTAAATCAAAATACTAAGTGAAATAAATAACTGAAAATTAAATGATTTAATAATATTTTGTTTTTTGGAGCTTTAAACAGATTATTTAAAACATTAAAACCAATTATTATTATAAAAAATCATCAAGTGTTGGTGGTCGAGTGGTCAGCACAGCTGCCTTACAAGTAGTTGTCCTGGGTTCACAAGTTCGCTTCCCGGCAGATGCTTTGACACATGAAAAAAAATATCTTTACATTTCAGATTTTAATTTTCATATTTAAATTTATCATTTCTGATTTTGATTTTTCTGTTTTTATTCTTGTTTTTTTTTTTTTATCAATAAAACTCAAGAGATCCAAATGATCTTGTCAATACAATTATCAATAAATTTGTTCATTGTAAAATTACCAGTGGTTTTAAATATATATTATTATAAAAATATATAAATTATATAAAGATCAGATTAAAATATTACACTTTTCTTATTGACATAGAAAAACTTTAACAAAGTGTTCTTAATAATAGTTGATACTATGATAATAGCAAATTTATTTTAGGGCACAGAAAAAAAAAATATTTAAACAGTTGCAAATATATTTGAACTACTGTCATCCCTTTGCTGATTAACTTTATATGATATAACTTTATGAACATTCCTTAGTAATTGCTTATATGAAAGAATAAAAAGCATAAGCCATTACTAGTATCTCTGAACTAGTGCCATGTAACAGTTGATAGTGCAAGAAAATTTCATCAGAGCAGAGTACTTTACTTTAGAAATAAGTTACATAAGATTCATTGATGAGCTAGAATAAAAAAATGCTCAATTAGGAAAAAAATCTCTCTCTACATATATAAATACTTAATTGTATCAATTGTAATTATTTAATGGAAGTACTGCTTCTCTTAGATAATTGAAGTGCAAGCTGGTTTGGTTCACAGTCTTGGGATTTATAAATTTCAGACTTTTTCATCGATAGTAAAAAAAAAAAAGATTTCCAAATGCATAACATTACTGTTTTCAGCTTTGAATCCCAAATTTTCATTGATAAAAGTAAAATCCAGAACGTGATTTAGGGATGAAGAAACATCAATGGCTCAAACAATAAATGATATTAAAGAGTTGTTTTGTTTGGAGATTTTAACTTTAACAACTGTTTTTTTTTTTTGATTTACTAATATCATTATTATTAGCTGCATCAAATCAACATAAAATAAAGGATTTGTCCAGAATGCCTTTTTTTCAAAAACTTTTTTGAATATTATACATTTTTCTAATAAATCACATTACTTCATGATCTATCCAAAATAGACAAAATCAACTTGGGTCATTTCTGTTTCAGATCTAAATTAATAGTTTTTGTTGCTGACCATGATATTATGATATCAAAACAGTATTAAAGGTCAAAAGCATCAATAATTTTCTTATCATTCTTCTTTTAAGAATTTAATTTTTATAATCAAAAATGAGCATAGTAAATCTTTTACGAGTTTTCATTGTAATTTGGCCACCATTAATTTGTGACAAACTTACTTCTAGATTTTTTGTTGACAACGAATTATCGCAAGAGATAAGAAGCTATCAACTGCTTTTATGTTTTCATAATAAATTCTGATCGTAGCCGCTGATTATATATTCTATCTAGCATATTTATATTAATCACAATTAATGGTTAATCTTGAATACGATTATTCTTTGATTGAAAATAAATCTAAGATAACTAAAGTAATAGTATCTTTTTTTTTTTTTTTTACTGATACATCCCTAATTTTTGTAATATAAATTAATTATGTTTAAAATATTAAAGTTATTCGGACATAAGCAAATTTAATTATAATTTTCACATTTATTTATTTTTATTTGAAAACGAAATTAATTTTAAATGTAAACAAACAACTTAATGAAAAAATAAAATTTATGAGGAAAAAATAGACTGTGTATAAGGATAAAATTTTTGTTTTTCAGAACAGAATTGTTTCTTTTAATTAAAATGATAAGACGATAGAACAAAAAATGTTCATTCTTTTACCTACAAATTATTCGCGCAAACTCGAAATAGTGACGTCAGTAAAAAAAAATAATAGACTTAATGAAAACAGTAATCAATCATGGAATAACTGATTTGTTGTGAATTAAATTCGGAAATTGATTACAATCTTCATTAACAAGTGTTTATTTTGAATCACTAAAAAAGAATTAATTTATAAGAATCATTAGTCTTTTTATTTGCATTTATAAAAATAATTTTTATAAGTTGTATATTATGCCAATAACTTTTCATGTTAAAATATTCTTAGATTTATACATCCGCAGCGCCGCGAAAACAAGTGTGGTAAGATAAAAAATATTCCCAGTAAATGTTGCTTGTTTTAAAATTTACTCAAATCTTTCTGTCCATTAGATAACGATAAAAATATGTAGATTGTTTAAATACGTAATTTATTTAAAAAGTGGTGAAATTTTTGATATGCAACTCTTATTAAATAACTGGTTTTTTTTTTTTAATTAATATGCTTGACCTGTTTCTAAAGTAAAAACGGTAAGTCTTATCAAAGCTCACGTGTTTATTTTGTTATTGTTATTGTGGTAAAAATTTTTCCACTTCAGTGTTGATTTCATCCACATAAAGTGTTGATTTGTTTTATCACTGATAATCATCAAAGCAAATAAATATTTATAATAAAATATATAAATGAATTGCTTTTAAAGTATTGATTTATATGTATGCCATATCTTTGCATTCATTCGCTTAATTATATACAAAAATAAAATTATAATAAATTTAAATAAAATTGGCAATAATTATTTTCCCATATTTTCAATTTGCTCATAAAATATGTGAACATTTCTTTTTATAATTTTATGTTTTTATATATCCACGCATACATACTATCTTTCGGAAAATATGTGGATATATATATGCAGCTTGTAAACTCTACATTAGATCTTATTTTTGCTTAAAAGATTTAATATAGAATTTTCAGAAAAGGGAGGGAGACAATTAAAAGGAAGAAAAAGTTATTAAATGAGTAACTGTACTTTTTTAGAAAGATTTTTTAAGTTGATATTGCACGTTTTTTATATATATGTTTCAGAAATTTATCATAAAATTTTAGATAATGTCATATAAGCATTTTTAAGCGCATCTGTCAAAGATTTCAGCCTTCGTTATTATAATGTATTTGTAACTTTATTAGTTATGTTGCATGAAAGAAAAGTTGAAATGACAGTTTATTTTTTATTATAGAGTAAATAAATAATACAATGGTGGGTGATCATGTGACATTTAAATATCAAAGTGAAAGTGATTAAACCGCACAAAGCATAGTAGAATACATAAATTCTAGAGAGGGAGCAATGACAAGTTTCCCTATTATATCTTATTGCTTGATCATAAAGTACCAGACACTGTGATCTTGGAGTAATAACTTAAAATCATCATCTTCATTTGTTTCATAAAAAAAAAAACTATTCACAAAGTACTACCCAATAACCTCATAAAAACATATAAATATTTCTTTTAATAAATAAATAGAGAAAGGAAATAAAATGTGTCTTTATCAACTATTTGCAAAGACAAAGATCCTTTATATCTAAACAGTTATTTCATTCTGTTTTTGTTTTATTTTTCAAATACTTATAATATGTTTTGGGAGTCTCATTAAAGTTTATGACATAATTCTAAATTCCAGATTATAGATTGGATTGTCTTAAGAAGAGTAACAAACCACCATCTATATGATCAAATAATTATTGTTTGATTATAGCAATCTTTTGTTTAGGTATATGTCTGTCTCTGGGAAGAGAATTAAACATTTTCTTATAATTATTATTTTATTTAATCCCTTATTTGATATATATATTTTTCTATTTACTGTAGCATCAATTACTCATGGAAATTAAAAAACAGTTCCAAAACAACATGACTGGGTGTAATAGATCCAGTCATTTGACAAAACATTTGTTTTTTTTTTCAGTTTTTTATTATGCCATTTAAGATTTAGCTTCTTCTGAAACATTTTAATTTTCTATCACTTTATGATTACCTCTAATTTACTTATTCATCCTTCTCTCTATTTTTTTATTGCCTCAATTAAGTAACTCATATCAGTTTATTTTTTCAAATTTTAATTTTTACAAGTATATTCTTTACTTTAATGATTTATTATTTCTAATTTTAACTATTAAGTGTTTTCATTTTTTTTTTTCAACTCAAATCTCTGAAGCCTTTAATAGTTTTGTTTTTTAATTTAAAAACTTTTGTTTACACAAAAGTCTATTTTATAATTTTTTTATTATTATTAAAAATATGTTTAACTAACAGGAATTTTATCATGTACGTTTTTTATAGTTTCTATGTAAAAGCACTAATTATGCAAAGGTAGAATGTAGACTCAATACCTTAGGGTTCATGGATCACAATTCAACATTGTCAAAGAATTGCATGGGTCCATGAAGTGATATAGTAGTAAACTTGAGATCTTAAAGATCTGAGAATTTCCAACTCGATTCTGTCACTTCAAATGCTCAATTATGTATGATCTCCTAATTAACAAACAATTCAGTTTTATTAGCATTTGGTAACAGTGTTTGACAATGTAAAAAAAGATTCATGTAATAATTAATTATAATGCAGCTTTCTATTATTTATATTTATTCAACATTCATTAAAAAAAAGTTTTTTTTTTTTTTCAACTTCATTTTCCAAAAAGTATGTTTAGAAAATTATTTTAGTTTAAATGTAAACAATGTTCAGTCTATTATTTAGTCATTAGTTAATCATCAGGAATATGGGCTTAATTGAAAGTCTATCATAATTTCTTCACCACCTCTGCCTACTTTTGGCTCTCCCTTTTAAGAAAGCTGAATGTTTAGGAATGGGCTTTACATCAATCTTTAACACATCATTCTATATTCACTGTGTCTTTCTTTTGTTGTTGATGCTTTGTACAATATGAAAAGTTAAGGTTTTTAAAATTTTTTATCATTATTTACTTAACATATATAGCTGTACAATTATAAATTTTTTTTTTGTAGATTTCATAATAATTATATTCACAGTATATTTTTCAAACATCACTTCCATAAGTTATGGATATTTTTTCTGTAATAATATAGAAGTATTAATGATTTTGGTTTAGTTTTAGTCTATATTAAATTATTTGAACTTTTATATCCACAATATTTGTAAAACACATTAATAAATTAATTAAGTTCTATTAGAAAATAAGATACTATCATTAATTAACAACAACAAAAACCACAGGGATACTTTACTATTTTGCCCCATGCCATCACTTGAGGGCACTTATGTCCAATAGTCAGAGATAATTATACAGTTACAGGGACTAAGGTTTAATGAAAGTAAATAAACCACATAGTTGTGACTTGTGAATTTTTAAATTTATTATATAAAAACATGACAAAATGATATGCTATGGCGAATCAGAATGCATTTCACAAATACATGATTACTTGCTTGCTAAAATCAAAAGCTGCATTGATTATCTTTTTATGGTCAAGATGATGAGAATTTGTGATCTACTGGCCGCAGAACGTGTGACAGTGTAATTTTTCTAAAGAAAACGTATCCCGCTCTCAAAAAGTCTGGCCATAGACCATGATATGAAATTGTACTTTGCCCAGACCCTGGAATGGTGACGTAATTTAAAAGTCTTCCAATGCTCCGTAGTGCTACATAAAGACACGTGGTTTGAAGGCTCTAAAGTAATGTTTCTAACAGCCATCCAATTTATTTATTATTGGCGTAGAGATACCATGACAATTGAATGTATAAAACATGAATTGGAGGTGTGTAAAGACACTATTGTTTCTTGAAACAGTTATCTAAGAAAAGTGTGCAAAGAAATTTATTAATTTGATCATCATGCAAAATTGGAAGACCTTGAAAAATTGTAAAAGTCGATGAAAGTCTTTTTACAAAACGAAAGAACCATCAAGGGAGAATACTCCCACAACAGTGGTTATTTGGTGGTTTATGAAGGGAAACCAAAGAGTATTTTATTGTCACTGTTCCATGTTGGATAGCATCCATTCTACTTTATGCCATTCAACAAAATATAGCACAAGGATCAACAATTTATTCTGACTGATGGAAGGCCTATAAAACTAATGAATTAAGAAACACAGGATTTAAACATTTAAAAGTTAATCATAGTTATAATTTTGTGGATCCTTCTACTGGGGTGCATACCCAAAACATAGAAAGACTTTGGGGGCTAGTTAAATGACACAATAAAAGACAGAGGGGGACCTCTCACAAACACATAGATTCCTATTTAGCTGAGTTCATGTGGTGGCGATTGCACCCAAGAAGATTTATTTGTCACAATTTTAGAAGCCATTAGCAAAGTTTAACTATTTTTCTTATTACTTTCCTTTTTTTTTTAACTTTAATTGAACATTAGAATACAAAATTTTCATTTTTTTTACTTTCACTTTTATTAAATACTCCCGATTACATTACACATTACCAATTTGTTAGTAATTATGTATTTTTTTTTTTAAATCCTTTGATTAAATACCAAATTATTGTTTATTTCAGTATGTTAGTTAGTACTTAAGTTTTTGGTTTTGTTTTTTACTTTAATTAAACATTAGAATACAAAATTGTTCTGTGTTTTTTATTTCGACTGTCATTAAACATTAATCCCTGCAACTGTATAATTATTTTCAACTACTGGAAATAAGTGCCCTCAAGTGGTGGCATGGGAACAAATTGGAAAGTACCAAAACAAGAAATCAAATCTCAAGGGTCACTTTTATCTTTGATAAAATTAATTTTATATTAAAATATTTTGGATAGCAGTAATGGATATGCCTTACTTATAAGTAATGTTTTTCATTCATTACACTATTTATCCAATTAAATTTTCAATTAGTAAAAGTAAAACTGAAATATAGTATTATTGTTTCTGGATGGTTGTGGTATTACAAATATACATATCCTCTGAAGAATGGAGATTGTCTATGAAATGCATGTTTAATGAAGGGGATTGATTTGGGAAATTTTATAATAGATGATAATTCATAATTTAATATCTAGGTTTGGAGAAATGCTCTATAAATCCTGAAATATTTGATTGATTGCAATACATATCAAGTGTATAAGTCAGTTCATTGTATACATTTCAAATGTATAAGTTAGTTTATTACATACATATGTATATATCTAATAGATTCACTAGAATTACATGATTTTGTCTATTGAATACATTTTCAAAATCAGTAAAAACACCTTATTTTTTTATCCTTAATAATAATTTTTATAATTTTAATTGTATTTCTTACCCTTTTATCTTTTCTAAATCTCAACTGTTGAATTAATAAAAGTACATCTATTAAATGCCTTTAATTAAAGCATATATTTTTAATTATCAGAAAATAGCTGTAAAAAAAATTACAATCTACCTTAGATTATAAATTACCATCTAATTTGCTTAAAACAATTTTTAGCATTGAAAATCTTATATGGTATAATTGGGTCAAATGTTCTTAAACTTTTTATTTAAGCAACATTGATTACAGAAGTTATTTTTTATTGCATGTAAGAATTATTCATTATCAACATTTTATTTTATTTTTCTGTTTAATGACTTATAATTATTACAAACACAAAAATATCAAGCTTCAGATTTCTCATGTCATTACCTTTAACCTACATGTGACACAGTTTTAGATATAACCATATTTTCGATCTGATATTTATCTTTACTTGGACTTTTGAATACTCGATGCTATAAATTCTTTAGTTCAGAAAATTAGATTTGTTTTAATAACCTGCAATTGTTTTTACACTTGCATTATCATTTATAAGTTTTATTAATAAAAAACTGCATTTTATTTACTTTTATAAATAGTTTCTTAGAACAGATGCTAGTAATATCTCTAAAAGAATATTGGTGGTAGTTTGAATATCTCTGTTTTAAAATTACATCACACGTATTAATGATTTTATATTATTAAAAATGCAAAAATTATCAAATTACTGTGATGCATAGATTGTCATAATCATCATTATCAACAATAACCCCTGAATTTTCTGATCTATAGTTTCTGTTTTTTTTACATAATACCAATAAACTTTGTTATTTAATTTATCCATTTCACATATGAACTCTTTCTAGGTATTTTTCAGTATTTTGGGATCCAATTTAAGACTTTAACTGTTCATCTATTTTAATGTTTTCTAGCAATATGTTCATTACAGCTTCATATCATTCTCTTATTTCTTTCAATGATATCAATGATACTTATTTGTTTTCTCATCCATGTATTTTATTTTAAATATCTTCTTGTTATATCTCTCCCTACATCATTGAGTGTCTGAAATGTATATATTAAGTATCCAAATCTCAGATCTATAAATAAAAAAAAATCACATCTATTAAAAACCATTCTATTCCAACACATAGACATATTTGTTTTTAATACTATTTTTACTAAAAGTACTTCATCTAAGTTTAATTCTATGATTAATCTCATCAATTATATTTTAATCTATATTAATAATGTGGTCAAGGTAGTTACAGGTCTTAATGTCTTCTAATTCATGATTATCAGTGTGTGTTATTTTTTTGAGAAAAAAATATTGAATATAGTATTTAACCTTTTTAACATTTCGTCTTACTTTTTTACTTTCATCTGATAATTTTTGCAATGTTTTCTGAAGTTCTGAAACATTATTCGAAAAACCCAACCATATTATTTATAAAATACTTTTGAAAAACTGTCATGAAAACTTTTGGAGATATCAAATCAGCCTATCATACACCTTCATGTTAGTTTTTGTATTGCCACATAATCTAATAACTATTGTTGCATTTTGAAAAAATATTCTTCAGAATATGATTATATTTTAAATTCATAACTCGAATAATCACTGGAAATGCTTATAGTGTTAAATGCTTTTTCGTTATTTATAAATCCTAAGTTTAATAGTAACTTTTATTCATTGGTTGTTCCTATACTGTAATGGTCATATTTGTACCTTCGTGCAACAAAATCCAGAATCCTGGCAAATTATACCAAGGCTGATTTAGATGAGGGGTTGAGACCTCGAATCAGATCGCACCTCAACTCCTCCACCAACACTCCATGACTTACTACCCTATGAATGACACATATGAGGCTACACTCGAAGTTTCTTAGTTCACATGCCGGTAGTAGCGAAGGGTGAAACAAGAGACTCAGGGAATATTAACTAAATTACTAATACTTTAAATAAACACACACATCTACGGCTGTCTAGATAATGCCTATATCAATAATTAACACTAATATTAAGAATTTGAACTAAGATTGGGATGGATTACGAATGATATGCAACACAGTGATTATAATTTAATATATTTTAATTAATAAATTAAATAAACAGGAGTGCATTGAATGACACATGTAGATGTAACAATGATGAGTAAGCTGGAGAATAAAATCTCATCTGATGCACCATAGTTTAAATAATTTATTACAATTTTAATAATCTACGGTCTATTCACGCCTTAATTTTACTATGCCCTACCTTATTAGGTTTGCGACAATTAAGTCGATGCAAGAATTATGGTTTATCACCATAACATTTAATAAAGTCATTTAATAACACTTAGCAAGCTGCAATAGGCTCTCTATGAAGATTATATACATAGAAAACCAGATTACATATTCAGATCAAAAGCTGAAATCTTATTACATTATGGAAGAATGAACTGGATCTTTGTAGTATGACTTCAGATACTATGGCATTGTATATATTACTAGAGATGTGTGCATCTTGAATGTGTAGTACCAAGTACTCGATTCCCGTGGACCATATGACTTGCTATGAATAAATTGAACATATAGTTCGGTGATCGGAGCAGCTTATAAAAACAATCTGGACCCTCATGTTCCAGTTCTAAAGAAGAGCTGTCCAAACTAAGTAGATGGGGTGGACATTAAAACCAGAAGCTCATTCATATAAAAAACATACAAGGCATAAATGTACATATGTGCTTCCTAAAGATGCATTCACCATGCTATATATAATATTAATTTAAAGTACGCAAAATGCTAAAAGGAATATCTAAAAGTAATTAATTTATTAATAAATCTGCACAGTTTATAATATAATTCAAAGAGAGCTAAAGCATATCTGGGACTTAATCAACACATATAATATGCTTTATAACTCATTCTCACATTTATTAACTAATTACTTTATTAACTTGCAAACCCAATTCTAACAGCAATAATAATAATAATAAGCTAAGCATAATAGCTTAACAAATATATTTAGGTTTCAGAGCGAAGATTTATGTGTGTGCTAAAGAGCAACATTACTTCATTATGAGAGAGCCTCTAATCATCTGCCCCTCAAACTTTATTCATAGAATCAATCTCCATTCTGAACTGGGCATAGCATAAGTTATCAAATAAACATATATAAAACAAATAAGAAAGGCATGACTGCAGATTAGAAAGAGAATAATAACTGAATAAGTTATTATTTAACAAGCATTTAGAGTTTAGATTTTAATTTAATAAATAGGGAAGTTTACAGATAGTAATTTTAGCTGAATTTTAAATCATATTTTACAGTTTAAATCAGTTTTAATTATTAGAAAATTATTACAGTTTAGAAGTTTGCGCACATTATAGATTAATAACTAGCTTAACTTTTAGATAATTTATTAGTTATTTTAAAGAGCTCTGTGGGAAAAATTGTTACTGCTTCTTTGTTGAGGCTTCTAGGTAGCTGATCATCATCATTCTCAGCTGGGCTGATTCATTGCTGATTTCTTCTTAGCAGTTTAACTGGTCTTCCATTCTATCTCCACAGACCGATCTCTCGAAAGGAGAGCCGGCAATGGTAGGGCCTTAGCTGCCAAACTCCATTTTCCAGTCAGTCATAGACGACTGGCAGAAATTACTATATCAAATATTTATAAAAATAAACCAAGTGAATCCCCCTCTCCCATGCACAATTTAAGGTTATTTATACATGAGAAATCGATAACTCGAGTGCTCTGTTTACAACATTCCACAAAGGTTTCATCAATAATTTAAAAAAACATAAAAATGAAACCTTTGGCTATTTCTTTGGCTAAAACAATAATGGTCAAACAGGTCACTCATTGTTCTTAGTTTTATTTTTAAAAGACATTAAAATTTTAATCCCAAGCGTTATTAATTGCTTACAGATGGTTTTCTAAGAATTTACATCTTTTGTATAAAAACAGCTAACTTTTTTTTGTAAAAGAGTTTTAAGTTCGTAAACATTTTCTTATAAAGATTTTTAACTGAGAATAATAATTTAAATTTGTATTAATTTAAAAGAGTTGTAATGCTTTTTAAGTCTATTGCATTACGGCTTCTTTTACATATACCTGTATAGGTGATTTACACATGTATAACAATGTTCATACAACTTAATTTAATTTTATTAATTTAATCATTTAAAATTTATAATTGCGTATACATTATATGCATATAAACATTAATATGGGTATTAGATGTGTGCACATATACAAATCCATGCACATGCACATAAATATATGCTATTACATATAAAATAAATTATTAGAAGCTTATATATGTGGACTGGGAGGGGTTTGAACTAGGAGAAAAGATACTACTATGGAACATAGTAAATGAAATGAGATGATGGCTAAATAATACCATTTCAATACCCAGATGCAATTCCAAATTCCATCTCTAAAACCACTTATGTTTGCCTAATTATTGTGTCCATTGTAGATGAGTTATAATTATTATGGAAAGATTTCGTATAAAATTGATAGAAGACTATGAATCTGTAATTTGCATTTTTTAAAAAATATCAATAATACTATTGTATTCTTCCAATAATCTGGTATATCCTTATCTTTTAGATATTTGGTATATAGTTTTACTCACAATTTAATATTTTTCTCCCAAAATATGTAACAGTCATGAGATTAAATATTTGTATCTAACTCAAATAGATTTCACTCATATATAATTTAATTTTTGAATTATGTTGTGTTATTTGGAATTATTTTTAAGATAGCTTTTACATCTACCTATCTGTAGAACAAAACTAATTATTTTTGATGTATTGATCCTTTTTTTTTTGTGTGTATCATGAAAACAATGATGCCATATTTGAAACAGTGATTTTTTTATAGGGCTTATTAAATTATATTTCAATGTGTTTAAGTGTGTGTAGAACATGTCATTCTCTAGCAGTACTTAGTTTTGGTCTAGTCTCTAGTTTGTTGAAAATGATGGATTACATGCATAGAATTATAAATTTTAGTATATTTTTAGACAATTTGATTTTGTTTGTCTCTTTGGATTTAATAGCTTTTATTTTGAATTAAGTTTAATATTTTGATTAAATTATATCATAGTAAAAATCAATTGTTTAATTTTATTGATTTATTATTTTTTTAAAATTGAATATTATCTTCACTAATGTATATAGTGCATTTGTAATAGAATTATTTTTTATTTTACATATGTAATGCTAAAAATAACTTGTATTTAATCCATTTTTTCAAAAACAAATATTTTCTTTATTTATATATGAAGTTATTTATAACACTTATAAATAACTTCATATATTCTTTTTTTATTGTTGTTATTTTATAAAAATTGCTGCAGTTTTTACTGATATTTTTAACACTTATAACCACTTGATATCTTAGTTGCACTTATATACTGGACTATTTCCATCATCTAACATTAAATAATGAATGTCTTTAGAAAAAATTTAAATTTTATTTTAATTTTCTAATTACATTAATCTGTTAGTAACATTAGACAGGTTAATATATATATATACAACATTGTCAGTGGTATTATTTTTTTCTTTTCTTCAGCTATTTCTGTCCTGACAAGTGAAAGTACTAGCATGGGAATCAAATCTGGACCTTTGGATTCTTGAATATTGAGTCCAGATTTTATTCCTGAGACAATACTTCCATTGGTTAGACCAGCAACATTTGAAAAAGAGGGGGGGGGATAATATCATTTGAAACATTGTGTATAGACTAAACTATGTGCTACTATTAACAGTTGAATGTATAATTAGAAAATTTAAATAACATTAAAATTTTTTTTCTGTAATTTAATGTTAGATGATAAACATAATCCAACAAATAAGTGCAAATAAAATGCCATCATCACAAACCTTCAGAAAATACATGATATCTTATGGTCTTAAAATTCATTCTTTCTCAGTTTGGAGAAAATTCAAATAAATATTCAATGAAATGTGCAAATCCCAGGTAATTCAACAAATATCTATCATTTTTGATTTTATATATGAACAACTTTCACAATATATGCTAAAAAATATACTTTAGTTTAAGAAGATTTTTTTGGAGAGTTGATAATTACTTTTATTAGTTAAAGTACTTTAATTTTAAAATAAGTTGTCAAAAAAAAAAAATGTTTACTTTCCTATTTTATTTGTGATAGTAGATCCTTATGACATATTTCCTAGCATCATTTTACAATCCAATAATGGAAATTTATGCACATTGACTAATTGTTTGTGATTGTTTTAGAATGATAAATTAGTTTGTTTATTATGTGACATTAAACTAATATTCAAAAATGCATTTAATATCAGAATAAGCATTAATAGTGGAAAATTGCAGAGTGCTAATTATTGGAGTAAAAGTTCTGATATATAATAAAATATAATGTCATAATTTGATTTTAAATTTTTTTTAGGGAGAGTGATTGTATGAAAATGTAATCCCAATGATATGATATTTATTGCAATATTTCATTCACATCCTTTATTATCAATAACAATAAACTATTTGAGCTATGCATTATATATAGATAAATTGATGTTTTAGTTTTAACTGACTATATGGATGATTTAATAACGTATTCCAGAGCTAGAGGTTTGTTAAAATGATTCCAAGAGAGATAAAAGTCTGTTTATTTATGTGAATGAAAATGTTATGTTCAGCCTTCACTTTGTTGCTTGGACTTCCCATAAACTTCTTAACAATCGACTATATCATTTATTTATTTTTTAACACCAATTGCAACTAATTTAACTTTATGATTTCATTATTTCATTGTAAATTTTTACTTTGGCAGTATAGTTTTTATTCTCACAAAATTTAAAAATGATGTGTTGTTTATGATATTACAAGAATTCTAGAACATCGATTTTAAATGATTAAAAAGCTTATAAGATTATTTGAAAATGTATGAATATTTTTGTTGATTTATTTAAAAAATGTTTTATTAATCCTTACATACACTATAATACAAATGTACATTTTTTTTAAAACAATAACACACACAAAACAACAACTTTAAAACAAAATATGACACTTTGTTTGATTATGTGAAGATTTTGTGTTTTCTTATTGGCATAAATCTTTTTCAAAAAAGCTTAGAAAAAATATTTCTTCCATTTCTTTTAAAACTTATATGTTTAACAATACTCCTTATATTTTATGGTCATTATCGAATATTTATATATTATAAATTATCTGGGAAATAAAAAAAATGTAAATTTGATGAAAAAGAAAAGAAATTTATTAAATACAAAATTAAATACATATATTAATAAATAATATTGTCTAAAAATAATATTCATACTTATCTATTTCTTTATGCTACATTAAAAATATGTAAATTTATTTTTAATCCTTTCACATTTTAATACTACATTCAGATATGGTTTTTTTAATCTTATCTTTTTTTTTGGTTAGAAATACATAATTATTTGTTTTATTCTACTTATTTGCAATTTATTAACTTTGTTTCCTATAAATTTTGCTTATCTTACTAATTTTTGAGAAAAATTATATCTAATATTTTTTAAATGCAATTATATATTCATTTTACTTAAGCAGGAATCTACTTTGAAATCAATTTATTATTGAAAGATGCATTAGAAGATATAAATATTATGGAAAATTGATCACACTAGAAGCTTTAAGACTAGTACAAAAAAAATCAAACAAAACTAGAAATTTTGTGGAAATTTTGCAGTATCAGTAATGAATTAGTCTGCAGTATAAAGAAGATCAAAGTATAGTTTTGGAAAAGTTCAATAGTGAATACAAATTCAGTAGAGTAAACAAAATAATGGGAAGTCTTTAAAAAATTTCAGGCAAACTCAGAGCAATAAAAGGTGAAAATAAAAGCAAAGTTTCCAGGAATGAAAATTTTACATTTTAAATCAATGAACAAAACTGTGCTTCTAATCATATAACTCATCACTAGTATATATATATATAAATAAATGAGCTTAATGAGATGATATTTCATTCTTATCAAAATATATTATTTTAATAGATATTCAAAGAATAGTAAACAAAATATAAAAGAATGAATCCTTAAAATAGTGAAATAACTGAGGAAATTATCAAATATATTAAATAAAAAGGAAGTACAATTGATAAAAGTAAATAAATCATTAATACTTTCAACCTATAAAAATTGAAGCAAGGTAAAATATTAAAATAAAACAATTGTATTAATAATAGTTTAGAAAAATCATAATGGAACTAAGAATGAAGTTGAAATTTTACCTGTCCTCATCAAATAAAATCAAACAAAGAATAAACTCGTTTATTGATTTTTGGAAGTCTTTTGGTAGCTTTGACTAAAACGTGATGGAAGCAAGCTATCACTGAATCATATTAAGTAAACAATAAGCTAATATACCTTTTTTTTATGAATGTTTATAATAATTCAAATCGGAAAAATTAGAAGTTGAGTTGAAAATTGAAAAAACAATAGACAAGTAAATCAATTTCATATCATAATCATTATAATTGATGAAAAATCAACTATTGTCTTGTAGGATAGGTACTTCTATCAATGTTATCGACTATTTAGGAAATCATCCAAGATCACATACATAGCAACTCACTTTCTATTTTAATATGCATAAACAAAAGCAAATTTGGAAACAAAGTAAGTCAAAATCAATAAAACTTTTAGAACTTTTATATGGCATTAATGATTTTGTTTACTAAAAGAAAAAAAAAAAAAAGCTAAAAATAAATCATAGCAAGAATTCATGTACAGTCCATGGATAATATTTAAAAAGAACACAGAAATTAGATTAAATGTTTACTATGTATTGATGATAAATAATGTAATGAGAAATGCCTTGCTGGATCCAAAAGTTTTTAATGAAGAATGATACAAAAAAAATATTAGAGATAATAATGTGGAAGCAGTAATTGTTTTGCTGTATTAATTGATCAGAAACTAAAAGCCCTAGAATTATATAAAGTATGTACTGATATTATTAAAGATGGTATGGAGTTAATTTACACTTATTCTCTTTTTTTGCGAAATACTGACAAAACTGGAGAAAGAGTTTATGGAGAAGAGTATCATCTCATAGATATTGATCTCTTGGATTTTTTTTATGTTCATGATAACAAGAAATAAAAAAGTATGAAAAATTTATCACTGGAATGAATAGAAAAATATTAGATGTATAGTTTTATTTAAGCTGGTTGAGTTGTGAAATAAAGGGATGAAAAAAGACAAAAATGTATTTTTACAGGGCTAAAACAGATATAATGATATTAGTATAATCTTAATGTCAAAATTTAAAGGTAAATTTTTTAAATAGTAGCTTTGAAAATAATAGAAACTCATGGTGATAAGGTTGAGAATATTTATAAAGATCTTAATAATTACACTTGTTGACCAGAAATCATGATAATGAAAAATATAAATATTTTTTTATTAAAAAATAAACTGCAGTGAATATAAAACAGATTGTGGAGGATTCTGATTATAAGAAATATGCTACATTAAAAAGTTTATTTAGAGAACTATAGCAAAGCTATCATTCTTGCATAAAAAATTTAAAAGACAAGAATAAGTGTCTATTAGATTGAGATAAGATTTAGAAGAACATTAAAAATCTCTGGATATAGTCAAAAGTTATCAGTTTCAAAGTATAGTTGTGTAAATATTAACATTCAATAAATATTTAATAGCATAGAAGATGACGAGTTAAAAAAAGAATCTTCACAAATTAAAACTTACAATTTTTTAAAAAAAAAATCTTTTGGATAAGGACTTATATTGATGTAGTAAAAAAATAAATGACAAAAAACATTTATATATTGAGAGTATTTAAAAAAAGTGCAAATGGAAGCTGTTATAAAGGCAGTGGATTATAACAAAATAAAATAATAATGGGGGGGGGGTGATGAGAATTTTAAAAAGATGGAACTATGCATAGAAAGCTTTACAATGAATTGATATGTATAACATAGATCTAGATAAATATAGCTAAAAATAAAACAGATGAGCCATAAAAATAGTCGTGACTTATAATAAAATAAATATCTTACTAAAACAAAATTAGTGTCTAAACCATATTATGGTAAATATAATGGTAATTATATTGAAAAGATAAAAGAAAGATATGACATCCTAATCAATATTAAGAGAGAAATAATGTTAAAATTATGGTCAGTGACAAGTTGTGTATTAATAAAATATAGAATTTTAAGAACTAAAATTAAAGATTATAATATGGTTTAATTGGAATACCAAAAGATAGAGGTTAAAGAGCTCTCTAAAGTTTAATCCAGTAAAATATGAGGATTTTAGAACAAAAATTTTGATCTAAAATATAGGTAAGGTACTAATAAGATTACTGAATAGAGACATATTTATAATAGTTCAGTGTCTGCCTACTGAGCAGTTTGAATTTAAAGGATAGAATATGTACACTATAGTAATGAGGGCTATTTTGATATATATATAACAAGATTAATATTTTTTCATTGATCTTGGAAAAGTGTTTAATAAAATAAATTAGAAAAAAAAATGAGTGAAAAAATTTTCATTTAATCAAAAATATTTGTAGAATCAATTAAAAGCTGTTTTTTAGAGTGTTAATAATAAAAGTAATTGAATTATTCATAATTTGGGAGGTCATATGATATTCAAACACCAGAAATGACAGGGTTAAACTATGATCCATGAGCTTTCAGTTATTAAGTCAATCACTCTAACATTACTAAACCAATCATAGCAGTATCAAGATGATAACCATATACACTAAAAGTTTTCTGAATATTTTTCTTCAATTTGGGATTAATAAAGCTTCTGGGTTTTTTTTTTTGAACATTAATTACTGAATTAATATTTTTTTTATAGATTACATTCATAATAAGAACATTTTAAAAATAGATCATTCTTTGAATTATCAAGGATAGCACATTAATCTGCACAATATAAATATAGAATCCAAGAAGGTAAAAATCTTATTTTATCCTTTTAATTTGTTCAATCTCATTTTCAAACCTACACTATATTTTGATATCTGCTTTATTAAATTACCTATACTTATGAAGGTTTTTTCATAAAAATTGAGAACAATTTTGGAATTAATATATATATATCCTGGTTTAATGTGTTTGATTTAAATGTCTCATAATTTTAATTACTAGTAAAAACTTTTTCTTTTAAATTTATCTAGTAGAAACTATCTCAGTAAGTGTCAGTGGACAAGCATTCTAATTTTATAGAGTACTATGAAACAGTGTTAGATATAAGAATAAGTATGATAAACAAGGCTTGTTTTAATTTACATAATGTTTGCATCATATTTGCTGAAATAATGGAGAACTTATAGGGAATGAGAATAAACTTAGTAAATGATAAATAAAATGTAAATAATTTGTAGCCAGTAAACACATCTAATACATAACACTCAAAGATTTGATTCTTTTAACTTCAAAAAAAAAGTAAAAGATTAAAAATTTTAAGAAATATAAAATATTGGAATCAAAATTACTGTGTGTAATTAAAAGATAAAATGTATTTTCTCAAATATATTATCACAGTTAATGCTGATGATCTATGATATGAGAGGCTTATGACAACAGATCAGGTAATAAGCTAAGTGCATTAAAACAATAGCATAAAAGAAAAGGATTAATTTAGTTATAGGTGATTGTAGTGAAATATGTTGATATTTTTTTTTCCATTTATTATTCAATCATAAGTCTACATATTTTATTAAGTCCTCTTTCATCCATCATGTCCAGTCATATTTGATGATGACTAATTTTATAATTTTGATCTTAAAGCTTTTAATTTCCATTTCACCTGATACATTTTTTTGTTTTTTGACATGTATTTTACCATTAGCATCTATCCTTCTTTTACATTACCAGTGGTATTTAAATGGCACTGATAAAGAGTTACCTGTAATTAATTAATTTCGTAATAATGAAATAAGGATATAATTTACAAGACTAATAAAACAAGCCAAACTTAAAAAAAAAAGTTAGCATTATGATAATATAAAATTGCGAATTTTGCTCACAGATTGAATTTGCTTAGAGAACTATATATGTATAAAATATAAATATGGTTAGTTTGGAATATAAAATATACATATTTTATAATTTACAGTGTGCATATTAAATAAACTTAAAAAATTCTAAATGTATATGCATATATGTGTGTTACTGAATTATTGATTTAAACTATAACTGATATCTTTTTTGCACTGAACAGAAACTTCGTGATTAAAAAAAAAGAAAATATTAAAGATTTTATAGATATGAATTTGGAGAGTTGCTTGTAAAGATGACTTCAGCAATGAAAAAGTGTTGAAAATATATTGAGTAATTGTATTTACAAATGTTTTGAAGATCAAAATAAGAGAAGAAAAAAAGTTGATTTACTGTCTTAATAAAAGGTATTGCTATTGGTATTAGACAAATAGAAACAAAAATAGAAAGATTGCAACAAGTAATCTGAGATATTTTGCAGTGTGTGTATTTTAATGGAAATTTGATGACAATGATAGATACATATATATATATTTAAGTATAGTGTATAAGTTAATAATTTGATAACTCATAAATAAATATATTCACATTATGTTCACAAAAATAGAAAGTAAATAAATACTAAAAGCAAAAATAAACAAACAAAAAATTGAAAGCCACAATTTAAACTTAAAAAGCAAAAACTAGTGAAACAATCAAATAATAACAGTAATAATTGAATAATTTATTCTTTGAGACTTATAAGAAGTTTCAGTACCTAAGTAACAAAGAATAAGACATAACTTTTGGCCTTGAGTTTTATAGTCAGCCATACTACTAAATCATGTTTGGTAAAAATTAAATGATAGTACATGGCTTGTTAAACTAAAATAAGAAAATACAGTATATAATGAAATTTAATGATTTATTATTTAGTAATATATTGTAACAAACGGGTTCGAATTCACGCATATGTAAATATGACATAATTAATAGTGTTAATGTAAGGACCATGTATAAACAAATAAATAAAAGAATATATGTAAACGGTCATTCGAACCCGGTTACAAGTAATGTAAATATAGTGTATGTGCGAGTATAAAAATACGTAGTTAGTATCTGGGAGGTTTGCGATCACTTATATATGTAGAGCTGTATAAAGCGCAATTAATTATTCTTAGATAGATTTTATTCACATATTTTTTTTTTTTGAGTTTATTAATAATTTTGGTAACACGTGTTTTCTTTTGTTGAGTCACCTTGTGAACATGTGAGGACTGAAATAGGATGAGTGAATTGCTGTAGGCAGTTTGGTAATAACTGGCGCCGGGAAGGCGGAAAACTGGTCTGTGGATATAGTTTTTTTTTTGTGTTGAAGAACAATGGAAGGACTGGTCAGCGGCGTAGGAATATGCAGAAAGATTTTGAAGAGTTAAAGGTGAATACAAAAGAACTTTTTTTTTTTGTCTTGCGCTCGAGTGAAAAAAAAGAAAAAAAAAGAGAGACGCGGCTTGAATCCTAGCAAGGAGGACGCAAAATCTATTTCTTAAGAAGTTTAATATTTTTTTTCTTCCAAAAAAAATGTCGGGGTAATTGGATTGTGTGCTAGTCGTTACTCGACTCCGTGGACTCGTCATGAACTCACCTGACCGGACTTGCGAACTGTCATAATAAATCAAGAGATTTTGTTCCATCGAAGAAATGTTGATTCAAAATCGTTCGAGATTTAGACCTTTGCGAAAGAGTACGCCAACTGCTCCACCTCTGAAACCTATCGCCGGACCTAACGACCATTGGAACTGTTTGCCATCCGTGAGATCCACCAGATTAAGTTCGTGGCAAGACGTCAATACGGACTTGTTTAATTGCGCGAATACAGGTAAAGTGACATGTCACCAACTATTTTCAATATATGTATCTCAATAAAGAACTCGTGTTACCTCAGTTAATTGCTATATTAAAATTTTATATTTAAAAGTTAGATATATGACTATATTAATCATACAGCTCACATATATATATGTATTTGCATTATTTGGTGTGTGGATGAATGAGCGTGATATATGTGTGGGTATGATAATGAATGGCCTGAGTGTTTGCATAGCAATCTTATATGTAGGTACGAATGAGATTTATTGGGAAGGGATATGATCGAGTAGAATAAATCCCATCAGCCCGGGTTAGAGTAAGGATTTCGAGCTTTAGGCTATCGCAAAATAAATATACGCGTGAGATAGTGTTGGTTAGTTTATAGCTTTGTTCTCTAGATAGACAGATGTCCCCAACCTTGAGATTGAGCTAGTTCGGTGCATCACCATATCAGATATATATCAGAACCTGTATATATGTTTTCGAGGAGGTAATTCCTACTTACTGGTAAGATTGGCGCGTGAGATGGGTTCAAACCATGCTCATAAATACCTCTCGTCGAAGCTTCGGGTGAAAGTCCACAATGGAGGATTATAGATATGTCGGTGGGTGTTATAATGGCGTCCCAACTAACGGGGCAGCGAATGTTAGAGAACGGGCAAGTAAGCAGATTTTTTTTTTCTAGATAAAAGTAAGCGATTTTTTTTTTGAAAAAAAAAAAAAAGAAGGGAAAATAAAAGCGATAGTGGTGATAAAGCGGAAAGAGCTTGAAAACATATGGGAAAGACGGTAGATGGGCATGTTCTGCGGGCGAATGTGTGGATGAAAAGGTTCTCATAAGGTCGTGGGGAAATAGCGTTGATGTATGTTGAAACATATATATAAAGTCAGGGTTTAGAAAGCAGAGGTTAAGAATTTATCCAATAGTGAGATATCATAAACGATATCGTTCAAGAGGATAAGAAGGGGCAAAGGTATCAGGTGGGTCATGCCAGGACCACTGGAAGCCGGGGTGACGAACCTGGCACATAACCTTAATAATAAGATAGATAAAGAAATGAAGCCAAAAAATAAACAAAATGGAGAAAAGCAGAAGGCGACGGAAGAGAAGGAAATAAATATATCCGAGAAGATTTTAGAAAAATTGGAAAGTCTGGAACTCCGATTTCAGGAGATAGAACGGAGACTAGGGATAAAAGGTGAGGGAAGGGCGGAGAAACCTAACGAGAAAGAAGTAGAAGGAAGTTTAGATGAAGGGAAGAGGGATGTAAATCAAAGACCGAGGCCTAGCGAGACGGAAAGGCCGGAGCATATGGGAAAATGCAAGGAGGTGGCGGTACATAACCAAGTGAACCACTTTCTAAAGGTACGACCGTTTGCAGGTCAAATGGGGGAAGCTCCCGTAGAACATTTACGGAGCTTACGAAGATACTTCGACATGAATCCCATGCCAGAGGAGGGAAAGTTGGTGGTAGCGTGCAGTCATTTAAGTGGGAATGCCCAAGAGTGGTGGGACTCATTGTCCCAACAGCCCACAACCCTCGAGGAGTATCAGAGGATGATACGAGAGACTTTCTGGTCGGAAGACCGCCAAGAACTCGTGCAGTACCAAATCATGCGAGAAAAATACGGGGAGGAAAAGGAAGAAAATTTTTCTCAATTTTTTCACCGTCAAGTGGCGAGACGATCTAGGACGCTGGACGCGTGTCACATGTCTGAAAGTCACATCATTCGAATTGTAAGGCACAATATGCCTATGAACGTGGAAAGGATGATGTTGGGAATGAGGAAGGCATCCATTGGAGAAATGGCGGAGCTGCTTAACGCTCTGGACATGAGTATATACGATCATAATGCACCGTTAGAGCGATGGAAGCAAGGTAGAGATAGGACAAATATCCAATGTGGGGCAGAAGAAGGACACACCAGCGGGAATGTCACACCTAGGGAGAGTGGTGAGGATGGTCATAGACCGAGATGGCCATACGAACCGGAAGCTCAACGTCCGCCGGAGAAGCCGAAGCTCACACAAGAAAAGGGATCGTGGACACCGAAACAGAAAGGTGATCCCGGGGAAAGTAAAGGAGAAGAGTCGTTTAAGAAGCCATTCAAATACAAAGAAGGTATTTGAAGGCTATCGCACCAGGGGGGTATGTAACAAACGGGTTCGAATTCACGCATATGTAAATATGACATAATTAATAGTGTTAATGTAAGGACCATGTATAAACAAATAAATAAAAGAATATATGTAAACGGTCATTCGAACCCGGTTACAAGTAATGTAAATATAGTGTATGTGCGAGTATAAAAATACGTAGTTAGTATCTGGGAGGTTTGCGATCACTTATATATGTAGAGCTGTATAAAGCGCAATTAATTATTCTTAGATAGATTTTATTCACATATTTTTTTTTTTGAGTTTATTAATAATTTTGGTAACACGTGTTTTCTTTTGTTGAGTCACCTTGTGAACATGTGAGGACTGAAATAGGATGAGTGAATTGCTGTAGGCAGTTTGGTAATAACTGGCGCCGGGAAGGCGGAAAACTGGTCTGTGGATATAGTTTTTTTTTTGTGTTGAAGAACAATGGAAGGACTGGTCAGCGGCGTAGGAATATGCAGAAAGATTTTGAAGAGTTAAAGGTGAATACAAAAGAACTTTTTTTTTTTGTCTTGCGCTCGAGTGAAAAAAAAAAAAAAAAAAAGAGAGACGCGGCTTGAATCCTAGCAAGGAGGACGCAAAATCTATTTCTTAAGAAGTTTAATATTTTTTTCTTCCAAAAAAATGTCGGGGTAATTGGATTGTGTGCTAGTCGTTACTCGACTCCGTGGACTCGTCATGAACTCACCTGACCGGACTTGCGAACTGTCATAATAAATCAAGAGATTTTGTTCCATCGAAGAAATGTTGATTCAAAATCGTTCGAGATTTAGACCTTTGCGAAAGAGTACGCCAACTGCTCCACCTCTGAAACCTATCGCCGGACCTAACGACCATTGGAACTGTTTGCCATCCGTGAGATCCACCAGATTAAGTTCGTGGCAAGACGTCAATACGGACTTGTTTAATTGCGCGAATACAGGTAAAGTGACATGTCACCAACTATTTTCAATATATGTATCTCAATAAAGAACTCGTGTTACCTCAGTTAATTGCTATATTAAAATTTTATATTTAAAAGTTAGATATATGACTATATTAATCATACAGCTCACATATATATATGTATTTGCATTATTTGGTGTGTGGATGAATGAGCGTGATATATGTGTGGGTATGATAATGAATGGCCTGAGTGTTTGCATAGCAATCTTATATGTAGGTACGAATGAGATTTATTGGGAAGGGATATGATCGAGTAGAATAAATCCCATCAGCCCGGGTTAGAGTAAGGATTTCGAGCTTTAGGCTATCGCAAAATAAATATACGCGTGAGATAGTGTTGGTTAGTTTATAGCTTTGTTCTCTAGATAGACAGATGTCCCCAACCTTGAGATTGAGCTAGTTCGGTGCATCACCATATCAGATATATATCAGAACCTGTATATATGTTTTCGAGGAGGTAATTCCTACTTACTGGTAAGATTGGCGCGTGAGATGGGTTCAAACCATGCTCATAAATACCTCTCGTCGAAGCTTCGGGTGAAAGTCCACAATGGAGGATTATAGATATGTCGGTGGGTGTTATAATATATTTATTGTATTATAACTGCCCAAAGCTTTAACAATTTAGTTAAACCATAATGAAATATTAAGCTTCACAGGAAATCCATAACACATCCTTAAAAATTTCACACTTTTGTAGGAAATGTATTGCTTGTGATATTCTTATGAATAGATTACAGATTTGAAAAAAAAAAGATTACAGATTTGATTAAAACAAAGTGCTTATAATTAAATATTACATATAATTATTTAATATGATTTATATAAATGAAGTCATTAATTATAATAAAAATAAAACATAATGAATTCTGTTTTTGTTAAAATCTTATTTATTAGCAAAAATTGCTAAGAAAAGCATTTATTTGAAAAGTTAACCAAACAGCTAGTCATTTTCGTAGAACGATAAGTTAAAATAATTATTCCATTTATTTAAATGTACAAAGATTTTTTTCATATTTTTTCAGTTGAGAATTAATCATGAAATCATTAGGTGTTAGCACCATTTTTATAATTACAAAAACTATGCAAATTAATCAAAACACTCACACATGCATAGAAATGTAATTCAATCAATTACTTGGATATATGAATTATTAACATATATACTTTTTTTTTTAAAAAGTAAAACTATATAAAATAAAAAAATAAAAAATTGTAAAAGGTATTATTTAAAAAAAAAAAAAATTAAAAAATATATATTTAAAATAAATACTGTTATATAAAAAAAATAAGAAAACATATGTCTTGTTTAATACTATAAATAATGAGTCAGTAATTATGATTTAATACTTCATAATATTAATTTGTTACCTCCATCCACAATATTAAATAAACATTCAAATACTCTTAATAACAGAGTATACCATTTTAGTTACTTGTGTAAATTGTTTTTTTAACTATTATTGTGGAAGCTAAGATTTTTTTAATGGTTTTTGAATTAAAATTTGACTGATAATTCAGATGTTTTTATCCATTAAAAATTTATTCATATTGTAATAAATTTATTAGAATCTAATTATAATTCCCATTCTTTTATGTCTTTGATTAATCTGTCTTTCAGGTAATGAATTCATTATTGTATTGACTTTGAATTAAAATATTTTTCTGAAGAGCTTAATTTAACAAGTGACTATGAGTATGTGAAAACACTAAGATATGAAAAGTTTTCAATCATTATGACTTCATTTAAAATGATTTTTTTACTTTAATAATTTAATTAAAAACAAAAACAGCTAAAGTATATTTGATGATGATTTGAAGTTTTGATTGATTTACTAGCAATTTAATTAGTGGCCTAATATTATGGTACAAGGTCATGTAGTTAATATCATGTAAAAATAATTTAAGCTTGAAAATTGTTTTATTCCAAAAATATTAAATCTTATATATGCTTTCATGAAAATATATATATATATATACATTAAAAGCATAAAACTAAACTAATCAATAAATAATCAAAATTGCCCCAAATTCACAACTCAAACAGACTAGCCAAGAAAGTAAACTCTAAAACACTACCAATGGTTTCACTGCCACAAGCAGACTTCTCAAGTGTAAAGAACTACAAAATAACATTTAAACTAAAACCTTACCCATAATTCCACTTACCTCCCATCCACTCTTTAAACAAAAAGAACTTTTAAATAAGTTAACTGCTTCAGAATCATAAATATTTAACAATAAAGATTCTTTAATTCTTTTAATTTAATTTCTCTCAAAGAAGACAACCTTAGCCTTATGAAAATTAATAATATGGCCTGTATCTTTTACATGGATCTCTAAGTCAGAATTAAGATATTTATTTTAACCCTATTTTTATGTATCTATTCTTTCATTTAAACTCAAATACTCTGACCTATGTATACCTTCTTAATATATATATATATTGTAACCTTTTGGTTGGTTAATTGGGTCCAAAAAGGATATAAAACACATAATAAAAATTTTAAATTTAGAGAACATGTAATTATATTACTGTTAAATTTTAATATATAATATGTATAAATAGTTTAATTTATAGGGTTTAAATATAGGATTCTGTTGATGTAGTTAATAAACACCTTTTATTTATAATCATTTATATTGTAAATAATCATATATAGTTCCATTATAATAATTTTTAATAACTACAGGCATGTTTATATTATATTTATTTAAATTTATAATAGTTATTAAAAATTACAATAGTGATAAATAAAATCTTAATTGAATTAATTTATAGTGATTTTTTTAAAGGTGTATGTATGATTCTACTTGCACACATCTAGTAAACAAGAATAAAAAATATTTTATCTATTTATTGTAAGATAATTTAATTTTTATTTAAAATAATAATAATTTTATATTCTAGATATAAATATTAATTAAATATCTTATTTAAAAATAGATTATGATTATAATAAATGAAAATTATAATTTAAATTTAAACTTAAAAGTAATTAAATGTAATAAGTTAGTTTTTAAATATTTAGTGATATTATTTTAAAATTTGTAGATAAAATGATAATTATGCAAAAAATTATTAGTTAATTTTTAGTCACTGACTAATGAAATTAATTTAATTAGTGGTCTTACATCATATTGTCTACAGAATAAAAGGTGGTAACAGATGTTAATTGAATGGTGAATTTATTAAAAGTTTGAAAGCTGATACCTATTTCAATTAGTTCTCTAAAAAGTAATAAAATTTTATATTTTATTTTTAAAGTGGGTAAAAGTAATTACTAATAAAAAGGAACAGTTAAGTTTGTTATCATTTTTGAAAATAATGGAAAAGGATTATAAACTATAATTACATGGAAATTGCAGATATTGTTGCATAAGAAAATATTTAGTTGTCTCTTTAAATTTAATGAGTTTAATTATTAAATTATCTATTCAGAGGAACTTTTATTTAATGCAAAGATTTGGTTATCAGATTATAAAATCATTTTGTTGAATTTTAAAATAATTACCTTATAGTAATTATAGATTTATTTTCAAATTATTTATTAAATTAAATGACATAGTCATTATAATTAAATTGTAATTTAGCAAGAAGAATTACTATGTATTTAATTATTTATGAATGCATTAAAGTAATGGATATTTATTATTTTTATATGATAATTAAAAACCCATATTAATAATATACTTCTTGAGATTAACAAAAAGAATGATATTTTGAGAAGATAAATATCAAAAGGATGAGGAATTAAAAATAGAATTCTTTTATCTTTAAAAATGAATAGTAAATAAAGAAATGACATATAATATTATGATAGACTTAAGCTAATAAATATCTGTATGTGTGTCAAAAATGTAGAACAGCTCAGCTAGAATAATTAAGATGTTAAAGTTAGATGCTATATTTTAATAATGGAGAATAAGAATAATAAAGATAATATTTAATATTCAATGAACTATATTGATATTATTGAATGGTTCCAGAATTCATGTGCTCATTAGTTTGATCTGTCAGAATTATATTATATTACAATGACTCAGTAACTTTTAAAGGTTTATTATTTATGAATATTTTTATTTTAAAATGTTTTGATTTAAATTAAATGTATTTTGCTATGAGGAGGAGAGAAAAAAAAGCAACAATTCCTGAGGAGGTTTTTAATAAAAAGTTGTAAGTTTTGCTTTTGAAAAAGAGTTGAAAAATATTTCAATTCATGATTTTTATTATTAATGTGTTATACATATATAATATATTGTCTGATAAGATGGAAATAAGTTTAAAAAATTTATATTTTGTTAATATTTTAGAATTAAGATAATATTTAAGATATTATTTTATTTTTGATTTAAAATGAAAATATTGTATGCTCTTTTAATAAAATTTTTTAGTAATGAACTAAAGAACAAAAGATAGAATGGGTGGCATGATGATATAATTTTATGCTATTTCAGTATGTGTGAAAAGCGGTAATTGCTTATAGTGAAATTGATATGAATGAGTTCATCAATTAATTATATTGATGTATTTCATAATTGTATGGAATAATAATGATAGATCAAGAAAAAGTATTCTGTTTAAAATATACTATGAATATATCTTATAAGCATGATAGTATAATGAAAATATGAAATAAAGAAATAATTTATGATCTCTAACCTTATAATGACTAAAGAAGAATATGACATTTGTCATAATAAAAACAATTATTGGTTTTGTAATATAATCTATAATGATTATAGATGTATAAATGATGGGAAGATAAAATTGTATTTATAGAAAGTGAAAGTTAATATAAATGGATGCAAAAAATATAGATGAGTGTGGAATGGATGTTAGAATTCTAGGATAGAATGATATATCATCCTGAAGAACTAATATTAGATTATAATGGGTTTAATCTAAGTGATATATATATTATTACTATAGAAAATTGAGCTGATTTTCATATGAACAATGAGTGTTATATTTCATAAGAGCTTGATGAATAAGCCAGGATTTATTGAGGTAGGGTCATTAAGGAATAAAAGACTACCTAAAAGTATAATAGTTCATAATAAGTGCAAAAGCCTCCATTCTTATATGTATTTGTACAATGGTTAAATACATTAGTTTCTTTTTGAAAAAGTTTCATATGTGATATTAGACTATTAAGTAGGCATAGAAGGCTAAAAAGTTATTTTTGGAATTTATAGTTTTTCGTATAATTTGTTGTAGTAGTATTAGAAAAGGAGGAGACCATACACTAAACAAATATGCTTAAAAATGATCTAAAATAAGTGTAATTTATTGATAAAAGGTAAATGAGATCAACAAGAATGAAAAATGTGAATGAAAGAGATATGATAAATGTAGAAAGTGAATGATAATATTTTGACATACAGAATCCTTGATTCAGTTATTTATTCAACATATTTATATTATATCAGTTTCAAAAAATTGTGAAGTTTTGCGAGTGTTAAATAATAAATGAATACTCTGACCATACAAGATATAGAATTTATGCAGCAATAAATTGCATAAATTTATATCTTGAGGGTCAGAGGGTATTCATTTATTATTTAACACTAAAAGGACAATTTGGTTGAAAAACGATATGAATGTGAATACAATTGTACACAGACGCTATAAAAAATAGTTATTGATTCAACATATTTATATGATATCAGCCATATGAAAACATAAAAGTTCATTAGTAAATAATGATGTATTTATATAATAATTTTGAATTTGAATTATATTAAAGTGTTATGACTTTATTTAAAACCAGTAGATTATAAGAAACCACTTATGTATGATGGAAATATTATAGGAAATGACCCAGATATATGAACCCATGTATGGTAAATTAAAGTATAATATTAATAAAAGCATACAAACTGGTAAAGATTTATCATTTTATTAACTAAATGATATGAATTCAATGTGAATACATGAATGAAGAATGGTCTGTATTTCTGAATGTTGTAAATATTTAACTGTTTAAATATCAATGTTATCAATGATTTATGTTGTTTGTAACTTGTAATTATAATTATTATTATGAATATTTTGTTGCTAAAATAAATAAGTAATTTAATTTAAATTTGACAAGTAGCATTATTTCTGTCTTGAATCATTAATATCACAAAGTCATACATAAAAGCACATAACTAAATGAAGTCATTATAGAAAATGTATTTATTGAATATTTTAACTATTAAATTATAATAAAGTATTCGAACTTGATAAATTAGTCATTTAATATTGTGGAATCATAACTTGATTAAAGTTATATTTAATTGATCTTTATTTTATGAAGTATTGAAATACCTGAGAGCTGAGAGCTATCTGAAATTAAAATTTAAAGTTATCATATGTTCAGAGCATCAAAAGAGTGATATTCATATTTTAAAGTTTAATTTAAATTTGATACAATTATTAAATAATAAAAATCTTATAAAGTTTATTATATGGGATAAATCCACACTGTTATATTATTTCAAATCCAAAGAATTAATAAAATTAATTTTGGTGTTTGTTTTGAAAGATAAAATAAAATGGGTAAATGCTAAAATAATTAGTGTATTTAATTGAGCTAGATAATATTAGATTATAGTTAATTACAAAGCTTTTGATTATTCCTAAATGATTCTATTTAATGTTACTTATTGGTAGAAATAGAAGTATAAATAATAACAGGTTTATTTAAATTATTTCATTTATAGTAAATGGAAATATAGGGGATTTGAACTCGGACTTTCAAGTACTCATCAACTATCCACACTATCTCATACCACTGATATACATGACCACACATGTAGAAAAGATAAATAATCACCAATATACATATTTCTTTTCTACATGTGTGTGGTCATATGTATCAGTGGTATGAGATAGTGTGGATAGTTGACGGGTAGTTGAAAGTCTCATTTCAAATCCTCTATATTTACATTTAGGCTCTAGGTATGTGAAGAGTGCTTGTATTTCAAATATTTATAGGAAATTGTTAATAACTTGTTATTAGTTCCAATGTATTATTATAATTGTATTAATTCTCAAGTAGTGATTCTAGTTGATGTTTGTCATTGAGAGTGTAATTATTTTTGGTACTTACGTATGATACCTGCAACATATATTACACCTGCAGGGCCTTTTCCCATTCATATTAATCTGCTGACAATTTTCTAATATTTTGACCTGACCAAAAGAACACGTACACTTGGATCTTCTACAAACTTAAAATGATAAATTCATCAAAATGGACCACGTGTACATGACATTTTCACAAGATTTACAAAGTTATTGGCAGCCTGAAATTGTATGTGAAAAGGCACTGCAGGTTTAATATGTGTTGCAGGTCTAATACTAAAACAATGACTAAATTACAAAAATATTCTAAAATATTACCAAAAAACCCTAAAATATACACATATGGTATTTACTGTATAATATATAAAAATGTGATTGTGCATTTTTAACGATACTAAAAATACAACTTTAGCACAAAAAATGTAAAATATGATGCAGTATATTAATTTCTAACAATACTAAAAATATGAATTTCAAAATATTCGATCTTAAAAAGTCCATTTTTAACAACAGTAAAAATATTGATTTGCCATACAAAAACATGTAAAATATGACAAGCCAATTATGCAATTCCCAAATGTTACTTTAAATATGGACAAAACAATCACTAAATTACAAAAATAGTCTAAAATATCAAAAAACTGTAAAATATATACATACATTACTTTTTGTATAATATATAACAGGAATTTTCACGATGAAACAATTTTCCAGTTATACTTTATTTTAAGTGGATACATTTTTTTCCCAAAATGAAGACCAAAAGTAAAATTTTTATTTTTCCCAAAATGTACACATACTTAACACATGATTGTATTTGTGGTTCACCCGAAAATGATTGTAATCGGAAGTTAGTAACTCAGCACTATTGTAGGCCTTCCAACAGTCAGAATATACCATAAAATATTACAAAAAAACCATAAAATATACACATATGGTATTTACCATGTAATATATAACAGAAATTGTCATGATGAAATAATTAATTTGCTGGCTCTACTTTATTTTAAATGGATAATTTTTTTTCCATAATGGAGACTAAAAATAAAATTTTTATTTTTTCCCAAAATGCACACTTAACACGTGATTGCACTTTGTCAATCAAAATGTTTCATTTTCTTATCAATACAATAAGCATTCATTAATTATTTGTATAATAAAATCATTAGCATTCACAAAATAGTTTTTCTTTCATAAATATTTAGTAATTTAAGAATTTCCTCTGATATTTTAAGACAATAAGCATTTTAAAAGTTTTTTAGAAATTATTTTATCTTAAGAAGTTATAGCTGAAGATTAAAATTATGTAGTTAGCACTAAGTAAAAAAATCTTTTTTCCAATACATTTTCAAAATCAGGCATCTAAATAGTTTGTACTAAATAACAGTTTTAGCTAAAATAGGATAATTTAAAAGTAATACTTGTAACCTTCTAACTTCAGAAAGCAAGGGTTGCATTCTAGATGTACAATTAATTGAAATATTGCTGATAAATTCTTTCTTTAACATTTGATCTAGAAATTTTGATTAACTTCAGAATGAGAACTCAGTGCTCGCTATAACATTTTTACATAGACATTTCAACTTTAACAACAACAACAACAAAAAAAAATTTACACTTCTTTAATTTTCAAATTTAACCTTGTCTGGAACTTCTATGCACTTTTCCAATACATTTCTCTCTAATGCAATTCCTTTAATACAACTCTCCTAATACAATTCTCCCCAATTATGTGTGTACACATCCTTATATAACTTACTATTGTCAATCACTCTGATTGACAAGAATTATCACTTCCTATTGATTTATCCACCCTTGATACAACAGCTGATATGTTTTATTTTGGTCTGACATTAATTAGTCATAAATAGCAAGACGATTATGTGATAATTTGGGAATTTCCAAATACTAAGTGATATGGTTAAATAATAAAAATATAAATATTAAGTAAAAGGTTATTTATTTTTATCAAGTCTTTAAACTAATTCAGTTATATGAATGAATAATGTTAGAGGTTCATTTAATTTCTATTGAAAATTTTTAATCAAATAAAATGCTATCGAATGATATCAAATATCATATATTAAAAAATATTTTCATTCACAAATAAAGTTTACATTTACGATTGCAAGCATGCTCACACACATTTAAAGATCATTCCCTCTCTTTTAACTATTGAATTTAAAGTTTTCTTTAACTAGCAATAACTTATTTATCTATTTCTGAATTAATCCATTTAATTTACTATCTATCTTAAAGTTAATACTATTATTTACTAAATTGACTGACTATTTTAACAAATGATTTTAAATCAAATATTTTATTAAATTTATAATAGCTATTCCTTAAATTTTAACATACTACTTGATTTAATCAATATTACTTATTAATTCAGGTGCTCATCTATTTATTCTAACTTATATTGTTAATCTAACTTTAATATGATTAGCTGCATTTTACATTTAACTGATTAACATATGCTTTAACTATATGTTTACAATGTTTTAGCAAAGCCATCATTTAAAATATCACATTACATATTCATGACTGAAACTTTTAATTACTAGCTATTTTGAATTATCCATGTTTAGATCAGATATAGATATGTTTGATTTAATAAAATTTTCTTAGACATTTTTTTTTGTAGTTTAATATCCGCAATAAGGAAACATTAGCTTTTTTGGCAAAGCCAAAGGTCACAATATATATAAATTTATATAGCTAATCTCAACATTATTTATTAGTCTGTTCAAAGTTTATGACCTATATTTAGCTCACTCGAATATTTTATCATTGCATGCATATTATATATTATTTTCACTTTAGATCAGTGGTAAAGTGACAGACAAAAATAGGTCATTTGAATGGAACTGTTTGTGTGCAATCTACTACTTTAGTGCTCAAATATGCCTTGGTGATCCACAGAGTATATAGTGAACTGGGTCTGATTGAAAGAAACTAATTGGGTTTTAACCATTTTAACATAATTTTCAATTTTGTTTTCAACATTACGTGAACGGATTGGCCCTTTAAGCAGAGGGGAGAATACCATCGATAGCAGAGCTATCAACAATAGCCATGGTCAGACCAAGAAGCTATGCAAAGCATAACACGATCACATTTCCAGACCGTGGCCCACCTTGGCTGCTAGATTCAAACCCCTATCATCCAAAGCATTTTATTTTTTAGAGCTAAAACTCAGGCACCAGCTAATTACACGAAGTAACTAACGTCTGGACAGTAGGCCCATAACCCAGCACTTGAAATATCCCATGACTAGCTCACTTTGTCTCAGGGTCCAGTATATTTATTTAATACATAAAATTAATTTTATAGTAATTTACTGGTGAGGCAGTGACAAGAAAGAAAGAGAAAATAAACAAAATAACAAAGCAAACATTAATATTTAATTAAACACACACATATCTAATATAACACAATAATATTGAAATTTGCATATAAAATCATATAAGTAATTACTCAGGTTAAATTATGTTAGTCTTTCGTTAATTAAAGTTAATTCATTTAAATATAAAGTGTCTATAGACAGTGATAAAGTATTTTTACCTAGGTTTTCATTTGTGTGTATTTTCCAACCGATTGGCTTTCTGGTTCTCCATTGATGGCTTCATGGCTGGTTTCCATTCTGTAACTTAGAAATGGGAGAGAAAGAGAGAATAGTGTTAGCATTTATTTTATGATTATGGCATCAATTTCCAGCATTTGTTCCAAGCAGGATAGTTGACTTGCAGAGGGTTTTTGGGACCTGAAGCCCAATTTAATACATCTGAATGCCTAGCATGCATATTGCCAGTTTTGCATCTTGTGCAATAAGATTCTCTGCAGTTGTAATTGATTGACTTATTACTTACTGCATTTACAGTTCCGAATATCTGGATCTCTGGTTTTTTGGATTCTGCATTTTGTACGAACTGAATAATAATAATAATCTGAACAGATGAACGATCTAGCAAATTGCAGCCCCGACTGAAGAACAATAGAGAGAGCGAGTTTATATATATATTTTCTATAGTTGTAATTTCTTATCGTTATTTTTAATTTAGATCTTAACTTGAAATATCTTTTTAATTAATTTTCAATTTCTAGTTATCTTAATTCCTTGCTCAGATTCATCTAAACCTTTCGGATAAGATAGTTTACAGTTAATTAATACAACTATTGATTTTCATTCTATTATTAAACAAAATCTTATAGTCTAATTACATAATGAAAGTTATTATTATTATTATTATTATTATTATTATTATTATTATTATTATTATTATTATTATTATTATTATTATTATTATTATTATTATTATTATTATTATTATTATTATTATTATTATTATTATTACTACTACTACTACTACTACTACTACTACTACTACTACTACTACTACTACTACTACTACTACTACTACTACTACTACATGTAGATGTCTAAAAGTTTCAGATCTTCTTCTAACAATTATCTTTTAGATAAATGCTTTGCTTGAGTTGGTTTTTTAGATCTAATGTCCCAACTCCTCACTGAAGAGACCCATAGGTCGAAACCGGTCTGGGGATGGGGACAATCCAAGATAAAAATGATTTGAATGCCTTTTCTTGTAGTAGCATTTATCATAAATAAAATAAAAAAGCTTGTTTAGAGTTATTAGCACGCTCTTAATTTTACATATTTGTAAGTGCAAGCTATATATAAGTCATGTGACATCTGACTTGTTATTATTACTATTATTATTTTGCTGTTGTGGCTTTAGCTAAATTAAAGAGCTAAGCCTACTAATATATGGAGTATCTGAATTAAGTTCAGGCCCATATGATTTTTTCAGTTGGAGAGCTGACTTTAAAGACATGTAGATGTCTAAAAGTTTCAGATCTTCTTCTAACAATTATCTTTTAGATAAATGCTTTGCTTGAGTTGGTTTTTTAGATCTAATGTCCCAACTCCTCACTGAAGAGACCCATAGGTCGAAACCGGTCTGGGGATGGGGACAATCCAAGATAAAAATGATTTGAATGCCTTCTCTTGTAGTAGCATTTATCATAAATAAAAAAAAAAGCTTGTTTAGAGTTATTAGCACGCTCTTAATTTTACATATTTGTAAGTGCAAGCTATATATAAGTCATGTGACATCTGACTTGTTATTATTACTATTATTATTTTGCTGTTGTGGCTTTAGCTAAATTAAAGAGCTAAGCCTACTAATATATGGAGTATCTGAATTAAGTTCAGGCCCATATGATTTTTTCAGTTGGAGAGCTGACTTTAAAGACATGTAGATGTCTAAAAGTTTCAGATCTTCTTCTAACAATTATCTTTTAGATAAATGCTTTGCTTGAGTTGGTTTTTTAGATCTAATGTCCCAACTCCTCACTGAAGAGACCCATAGGTCGAAACCGGTCTGGGGATGGGGACAATCCAAGATAAAAATGATTTGAATGCCTTCTCTTGTAGTAGCATTTATCATAAATAAATAAAAAAAAAAGCTTGTTTAGAGTTATTAGCACGCTCTTAATTTTACATATTTGTAAGTGCAAGCTATATATAAGTCATGTGACATCTGACTTGTTATTATTACTATTAATAATAATAATAATAATAATTATTATTATTATTATTATTTTACAAACAAATTTTTACAGATTAATTTTATTCTAAATTTTACATATTTATTTAGATTTTACTTTATAAAAGCTCTTTTCTTTAAAAAAAAGAGAGAAAAGTTTTAACTTGGCTTTGGGTTGGTATTTTTAGATCTAGTGTCTGAACCTACCCTGACACCTCTATGAGGAGTGCCAAAGCATGAAACCATGGTCAGGGGTTTGGGGAGGGGTTCCTGACAGAGATATTTTAAGTGCTGGCTCTGGCTAAGCATTTATCATAAAGGTTGTAGAGGAATTGGCAATCCTCATTGTTTATAACTTATAAGCTTAAGAGATAGGGTCATGTGATATATGACTTATTTTGACTATTTATAGTCTCTGCCATAAGTCTTATGCAATTTTATATTGCTAAGACTACTAATATATGGTATGGCTGAAGATCTATCAGCCCCATATAGCTATTTGAGTTGGATAGCTGGGTTTGAAGACATATAGATGTCTGAAAATTTTCAGATTTTCCACTCAATAGATAACTTTTAGATAAGTGCTTGGCTTTGGGTTGGTACTTTTAGATCTAGTGTCTGAACCTACCCTGACACCTCTGAGGAGTGCCAAAGCACAAAACCATGGTCAGGGGTTTGGGGAGGAGTTCCTTACAGAGATATTTTAAGTGCTGGCTCTGGCTAAGCATTTATCATAAAGCTTGTAGAGGAATTGGCAATCCTCATTGTTTATAATTTACAAGCTTAAGAGATAGGGTCATGTGATATATGACTCTTATTTTGACTATTTAAAAGTTTTAACTGTTCTTTAATTCTATTATACATTTCTCCCCCCTCCTGCTAAGAAGTTTTTTTCTAAAATAAAAAATATAACACAGTATTTTTTATTTTTTGTTAAAAAAAATATTTAAATTAATTTTTTAATAAAAATTACAGACTTGTATCACTATTATCTCCGCACATATATGCAATAAATGCTCAGATATATATTATTAAGATAGCCAATCTTCATACTTCAATGGACAGGCTTCAATTCATTTCGCATTCCAACCCGTCAACCGTCCATCCAATTGAAAATCTGATGATGGAACACTCAAAGGCTACCCTGAGGCCAAGATTTTCGTCACACCCATGTTGACCTAAAGTCAATCTGATGATTGCTAGTTTAGCATGAAATATGTATATTGGTGATTATTTACCTTTTTAACATATATGTGTTCAAGTGTATCAGTGTTATGATATAGAGTGGAGAATGGTGGGTCATGTGAAAGTCTGTGCTCACATACCCTATATATTACATATATAGATACAGGTAAATATTAAACCTGTATTTCAGTTATTACATAGTAGAGATGTCTGCCCATCCCTTGTATATGTATTAAATGGATTATGTTCTGTACATGAGAGCTCAGATTGACTTTAAGTTAACATGGGTGTGACAAGAATCTCGGCCTCAGGATGGCCTTTAAGCATTCTATCATCAGATTTTCAATTGGACGAATGGTTGAAGAGTTGGAGTGTGGAGTGATTGAAGCCTGTCCATTAAAGTATGAAGATTGGCTATCTTAATATATATCTGAGCACTTATTGCATATATATGTGGAGATGATAATCTGGAACAACTGATGATTGCTGGTTTAGCATGATATACATGTATTGGTGATTATTTATCTTTTCGACATATATGTGTACAAGTGTATCAGGGTTATGAGATAGAGTGGAGGGTGGTGGGTCTTGTGAAAGTTTGTGTCATATACCCTTTATATTATAAACTAAATAAGTAAATTACTAACCATTGAACCTTTGAATAGTAGAGATAGTTTGTTCAAATCTGTCTTTAGATAAATGGACTTTTTGTAAATGTATAAATTTGGAAGAAAAGCTTCACAGTGACATATAAATAAATTTTAAACACAGTTTATGATCTTAAAATTACTTGTTTAATACTTATGGAAGCCTAAAGAATAAATTCACATTAGTTTTTTCATTCATTTCTATCCATCATTATTTGAATATTCTTTATCTGATAAATTCAAAGATATGATTCTATAAATGTACACTTAAAATATGTTTTGTTATAAATTCTAGATTTTTGATATTATCAACTTTATTAAAAATTAGGATATCTCAGTTAATATTTGAAGCTCATGTTAGCATTCACATAAAATCTATAATGTATAGAATATATATTATGTAAATTTTATTATTTTAAAAAAAAAAATTATAAAAAATGTAATGTATCATTATTGAAAGTAAAAACAAATGAATAAAATTGAAACAAAATAAAAGCTTTGAATTGATTTTTCTGAAAATTAAAAATCAGCTTATCTTTAATTACTGAGAAGATGAAAAGCAGATTATGACTAAAGAAAAGATAAAATATAAGTTAAACAGGAAAGACAAATTTAAAGTAATGGACGATAAATGACTGATATAAAAATTTGTCTATTCTTGTTCATCAATATCTTAAATGTTATATTTTTATAATTCCAAATTTATAAGACAATATCACAATAAAGTAACTTTTGAAATAAAAAAATATTTTGAATGTCTAATAATTTGATTATTTAATTAAAGTAATAAAATGATTTTAATGTAGGCAAAATATTTATATGCATTAAAAGTTAGAAAATATAAATATAATATACTTCACAAATTTTTGATTTTATGGGAATTAAAAAAAAAGATTAATATTTCAAGATAGTAAATCATTCTTCATAAGACAACAAATTTACATAATATTGATTTTAGCAAAAGCAAGAAATTCCTAAATCACTTGTCATGAATAATAGAACATATCTGAAGATTATTTTACAGAATAATTTTTTTAGTCATCATTTAAAAGAATTTTAATTACAAAACCACTGGATGGTATTATTGAAATAATCAAATGGATTAGTACATCAGATCATACAATTTCAACTATTTAAAGTGGTAGTTGGAGTGTTGGTCAATAACATTTATTGATTTAATTAAATTGAATAAAGAAAATGAGGACATAAAAGATGACAATTTTATTAATAAAGAGAAAATTGAGATTTGGATCAATTGGCTATTATTTTTTGATGATATATTTTATCTGTATTCACTAATGAATTTGGAAAGCCATTATATAAATAAACTTAAACTTCTATTTTTATAAACTGGGACAAATGTTTAATTGAAAATTATAAAACTGATCAAATTTTTAATCATTTTTTTCCCCTTGACATCTGTAGGAAAACCAATTTCTCTATACTTCTATTAATACACAAAATTACAAATTTATCTTATAAAATATCTATATATGTTTTTACATTATAATTTATCTTTTATATTATTTAAAAGCCTTATATTACATGCTTTTTAATTATTTTTAAAGCTGAAAATTAGTGTTTTTTTTTTTTAAAAAAAAACTAAACCGAAATTCAAATCTTATTTTTTTATATTGACATCTTGAATTTTTTTGCATTTGATATAATTATTGTTAAATAATGAATTTAGGTATTATTTATTTATAGATTACTCCCAATGTTCTATTATATTGATGTATTTAAATAAAATTCAATTTTTTATACAACAAAGTGTCATTTTTAAAACATTGTGTTCTTATTAAAATGACATGCATTTCACTATCAATTAGATTAGAGACTGTTATTACATCACATTAAAAGAATTTTAGTAAAAGAAAAAATATAATATAAATATAATTAATCATAAAATTTAAATAGATGTCAGTTTACATATAGTTAATGCATTAATAACTTGTTTAACAAACAAATATTTTCCTCATTCTTTTATATAATTAGAAAATATGAAGTTTAAGTAAAAGAATTCCCTACTTCTAGTATTTAATTGGAATAATAATCAGTTTATTTTCATTTGGATTTGTTTTTTTTTAATTTTTATAAAATATACATTTTATATAATAATATTTTTATTTATATTTTTCTGAAAATAATTGAGCAGGTAATATAGTCTCTTTCTTGTTTTTGTTATGTAGATTGTCTAAAATTAGGCAAATGTGTTAAAAGTTTTTTAATAGATGAAGTTTATTGCAAAAGGACAGAAAATATTACAAATTATTATATAAGCAGACTACATGTGGAAGTATTGGTAGTTTAGAGATTGGTTAAATAGTTATTGCAAAATTCAGAGGTCTAAGATTTTATTCTTTGATCTTTTTTTTTTGTTATTTCTGAAATTTAAAATATTCATTTTTGAACTGTTGGTGTTGATATATCTTAAGCTGATTCTAACATTATTTACATGATTGGTATTGATGTAGTAAATTTTATGTTACTTCAAGTTCTAGTATATATAAATGAGTACCAAAGTAGCTGATTGAGCATTATAGTTTTAACAATAACAATTTCACATTGTTTATTTATATATAATATTTAGTGAATTAAATGTGAAGGTGTTTTAAGCTTCACGCTCTTAGTTCAGAATGCTTGAGTCTGGCTTATTTATATATAAATTTAAGTAGAGAAGAAGGTGGTTCCATCTTTTTCTCATATTTCAGGCTTGTGTTTTTGAATTGAGAGTTCCATGTGCAGTCATTATTACATCTGATTGGCTGTCACATAGGTATTTTTAAGATGCATCTGTTAAAGATTTTAGCCATTCACGTTATTAATTGCTCAAATTGAGATTTTTTTCAAGTGGAATTGATCCTAAATCTGGAGTTTGCAACTTTCATCTACTGAATTAAATTGATTGATATATATATATATATATGGTAATAATAAGATTTTGGCATATTTAAGATTAACAATCTTAAAATGTTGTGGATTATCTATTCAATGCTAATCATTCACCATCATTTTTAAAATTTGACTTTAAATTACAAGTTATATAATTAAATTATTCAGTCTAAAATACTTTTTATACTTCTTTAATTGGGTGAATTAATTAATAAGCTTATACTATTTTAAATCTATCTAATATTTAAGGCACAAATATTGAAACTATATACATATGTATGTGTGTATAAATGGCATAATGTATATCCTGATACAATACTGTAAAAAATTTTGTGTAATGTGAATAATACATTATTAAAATTTTGTTTTATTATTTTATTGCATTTGCACAAATTTTTGAATAATCATGATTATAGAGCATTATAGTGTTGAAAATATTTGAAAAGTATCTATTATTTGAAATTATATGTAAAAATATTTAAAATAATGAATGACTTTTAAATTAGCACTTTTGTAATCAATAAAATTTAATTTATTATTATCGAATATGTGTATTCCTCTTTCCCTTTTTATTTGTATTGTTGAGTTTAATTCAATTTTGAATGGTATGGTAAAATGATAAAATATTTTTTATCTTAAATTATTAAAAATAGCTAGTATAAAATAATATAAATTTTTTATCTATAATTTAAAAAAATATTATACTTTTCTAAACATTTATGAATGTTTTATTTAAGAAAAAAAAAATGATGTGGAATACATAAAAATCATGATAAATTAATGTTTCTTATCTTGAAATTCAAAATAATATATTGATACTTCTATATATTATTGCTAATTAGTATATATCTCTAATTTAAATATTTTCATTTAAGAAAAAAAAATATTGAAAAATTGCTTTAGTCTAAAACTGAATGACTTTACATTTCATTGCTATAGCATTTGCTGATTTAATTATCTAGTAATTAAAAAATTATAATAAAAAATAATCAAATGGTCTATTGCTTAGGAATTTTTAAAAAATTCAAGCATCTGAAGTGACTCAGCTGAAGCCATCATCCATACATTTTAAGCCAGATTCCACAACTTTATCATTTGCATTAAACCATTCAGAATTAAAATTATAATAACATAACATTGTTGTTAATATAAGGACTCAACATGTAGGCATTGAAATTATAATGAAAAATCTTCGGGTATTAAACTAGAATAGACAATTAATGTATATAAAAATCAATTAAAATCAATAGTTTCAACTGTACAACATAACCTAAAACTTAATAATTGTTTTTGTATGATTTTTTTATAAAATAAAAGATAACAATTTTTTGATCTTTTGTATACAATCTTTTGCATTTGCAATAATAAAAACTGTTGTAAAAAATAGTAATAATTTCCCTATTCATTGTGCATGCTATAATCACAAAATGACACAACAATACCTGCAGGCAAACATTCTTGAAATTTATGAATTTAATGTTGCTTAGGTAGTATATCTTTTGCATGTAATCATTATCATCATAATAATAATGAAGTCATAACTTTTATTTATAAGTTTCATTTTTTAGAGAGAATAGTCAAATACATTCAGACATAAATAATCATACACACATATAAGCATAGTTTAATGAATGTATTCATATATGAATGTGCTCTTTCTTAATTTATTATAACTATATTATGGTATTTTATTTTTTATTTCTTTTGCTTTATGTTTTAATCAGCATAAATTTTACATTATATTGTTTAATTTTTAATTTATAATGTGTATATATCTATCTATTTATTTCTGCATTTATATATATGAAACCATATGTTTAAGTTTTAAATTTTAATTATATTGCTATCATATGTATGTATTGAATCTATATATATTTCTGTTAAAATGTGTATTATATAGTATTTACTACAAACCCTAGATTTCAGTATTTACACAAAGTCTTGTAACCAGATGACAAAAATAAGTGATTTTTACTATATATAATATATATATTAAGTAATTTTACTGTCAATACAAATTTTAGAATCTTAATAGACCAGAATTAAAAATGGAACTGGTGGTACTATAAATAAAGTTTATTAGATTTAATGTGAAGACAAATGTTTATTATGCCCAAAGTCAATTTTAATTTGAGAGTAACTTTAAAAAGTAAGATGGATCATTTAATAACTTTTATTCTTCAAAGTAATCATTTGTACAAATTAGTTGATATGTTGTACAGGCTTAAACCTGTATTAATATATGTAATATATGCGGGATTCGAACTCAGACTTTCACATGACCCACTACTCTCAGTGCCATCTCATATTGCTGACCCACCTGATCAAACACATGTTGAAAAGATAAATAATCACCAATATACGTATTTCATATTAAACTAGCAATCATCAGTTGGTCTAGATTACTATCCCCCCATATATATATATAATCAGTGCTCAGCTTTATATTAAGATAGCCAATCTTCATACTTTAATGGACAGGCTTCAAACTATTCCAACTCAACTCTTCAGCCTTCCATTTCATTGAATATCTGATGGTCGAACATTCAAAGCCCTTGTTAGTACCAAGATTATCATCCTACCCATGTTGACATATTAGTCATTCTGACCCCTCATGTATAGGAGAATAATCAATTTATACATACATATGCGAGGGATGGGCCCATCCATCTCTAATTACAAAAACAAAACTAGTAATGTGATTGCTGCTTGATTGTTGGAACAGATTACAATTGTTCTAATTTTAATTAACTTTTCAATAATAATAAAGATCTGTTGGAAGATAGTATTTAGTATTGTTTTATTAAAAACCAGTCTCAGCACTTAGTCAAACCCATTATCAATAATAACCAACAATCTCAAACTGTTGTCAAGGCAACCTCCTTTTAACACTACCTGCCTTGTCATTGCCATTATATTTAGGAAATTGAAATGTAACATGAAAAAAAAAGATGCCTTTTTAAGATAATCTAAAATTATGTAATATTATTTTCCTTTTAGCTTTAGTTAAACATATATAGAAAAACTCTTATTCTTGTCCTCTAGTTTTGTATAGATATTGATATCCATTAATTATAACAAACTAACTGTAATATAGATTTTAACACATGCGTATATGTGTACAACATGGACACATTTAACATGTATATAGATGTTTAAGATATTCTATTTTAAGTATATATAAAAGAGTGAGTGAGGTTATTTCTATGTAATGATTAAAGAAATATATTTGTGTCAGGGTTATTAGGTAACTATTAAAATACTATTGATAGCTTTAAGTTAAACAGTTTGCTTTAGTAGTCTATAATTTGTTTTTTTTTTTGTCTTTGTTTAGAAATAAAAGAATGTCCTAAAAAAAAAAATGAGTAGTGTTTCATGTAAAGATTATAGAAATATGTTAACTCTGGTGTTTCTTGATAACTATTAGTTACTATTGTCATTCTTTAAGCTAAACAGTTTGTTCTAGTAGTCCACAATAGTTTTTTCTTGGATTTACCTTTTTGACTTTGACCTCTTTATTTCTAAGTAAACAGGTTAAAATCTATTATGGATTACTAGAATAAATTGTTTAGCATAAAGCTTATCAATAGTGATTAATAGTTAACTGGCAACATCACTAATATATATTTAATATATATTGTAAACATCCATTTGTCTGAGATGAATGAATACCAGGATGACAAGACAATAATTTTTTTTTTTTGTATACTATAAAAAAGATAAATGCACAAAGCAGATGTGGTTGTCTAAGAAAGGCATTCAAGTATTTATCAGATTTTAAAATGATCCAGGAAATGATGTAATTCAGTTGGTGATTAATCTAATTATAATTATATTGATAATAATGAGTTTATTGCAAAATAAAGAAAATCATCAAATAACGGAAAGGACATTACATAGTGAAAATGTCAAAAGATAAAAAAAGACAGCTGCAAGATTTACAGAAGCTACATGATGTAAATGATCATTAAAATATGTAAGTAGTGGGAAAAACATCTCTGTCAAAGGATGGACAGAATTATAGATGGACCAAAACAGATGAATAAGAAATTAGACATTTTTTTTAACTTCAGCTAATTAATGAAAAACTAGAGGAAGGGCAGAAATATATGAAACAAGTAATCATGAAGATAGATGAACAGATAAATCAAAATATTAAATATCAATCAGCTAAATTAGACCAAAAGTTAATTGAACCCAAAGAAAATAGAGGGAGAGATAGAAAACAAGCAAGTGCAGTTTAAAGAAGAAACAATGGATCAAATGTTGGAGAATAAATAAACCCACTTATAAATAAAGTCAAAAGTGAATTGAAACTATATGAAGTAATAAGTGAATTTCAACAAGAACAGGTTCAAAGGAAAAATCAAGTGGTAGAAGATAAACCTGTTGAATTAAAATGGATGAAGATGATGAACTACAACTATGTGAAAAAGTAGAAATTGAACAAGAATATATTCAAATAAAAGAGTAAATAGAAGATGAACCTAGTGGATTAAAACAAGTGAATGATAGTGGCACAAAACTATTAAAAGCAACAGAAAGTAAGCAAGAACTGCTAAAACTAAAAGTCCAAATAGATGAATCTGAAGGCTTTGAACAAAGATCTGATGGATCAAAAGAATGAGATAAAAAGACAATAAAATGGCAAAAGCAAATGGTACACAAGCTTGGTATGACCAAAACCAATGCAAAAATGAAATGACTTCCCATCTATTTTACATATGGATGTTCTGTATTTAAATAGTTGTTTAGGAGAAGAATACTGCTGAACACCTATTGTATTTAATACTGAATGGAGAAAAAAGGCAATATTTTTTAACAACAGTTAAATCTTCTCCAGACTTACCACAAGTAAAAATATTTAAATAAAGATCAACCTCAAATCACTATAAAGAAATATAAGAATGTCCACTAAGCTGGATAAGGTTACAAAATGCCAGCTGGAAATGCCTGAGTAATTTAAGAAAGTTAATACAAATAAAATCATTTTTTTAGTTTCAAAATTTGAGAATTTGAAATGAATGTCTTACTCAGCCATGTGATCTTCAATAATGCTGAAAGATGATTTTCAGAATTATGAGAATAATAATAAATATAGCCATCAAAAGTTAAAAAAATTATATAATCTGTAATAATAGGCAATATTCAAATGCTTAAATAAATTATTGTCATATTTAAAATTAGATTAAATAATGTAATAAGTTTATGCAAAATATGTAGAAGTTCATCAGAAACGGATAAATTATGTTAAAACTTTCTCTTATCAATGAATATATGGTATGTAATGTAATACAACTCAGCTGAAAATAGATTTTAAATAATTAAATTAATAAAAGATTAAGCTGGATTTGATAAGAAATTGGAAAAGAAGAGGAAAAATCAGATAATTTAATAATTGTCTTGAAAATTCGTTCAGTTAAACAATAAGTGTTTTTGAAACCCTTGTAATTAAAGTAAAATCTGGTCATAAAATTGTCGAAGAAAACAAAATTATTAAAGTCTGAAAAACAAGACCAGGTATTCAAACACAAGAAGTAAAACTTATATAAAGTCAATTTAATCTAAATTAAGTCACTCTGGATTCTCACTTTATTCAAGCTATATTGGACCTTTATTATATTGACCAAGATGGTCAGAGGAAAAACTGCCAAATGCTGAAACCCACCATGGATATTTGGAATCTGAATTTTGAACAAATTTCTAATTAAAATAAAAACAACACTTATTTCAAACTTCAAAACAGGAGATTGTTAAAGGTTATTATGACCACTTATAAATGATTTGATTAATTCTTGTCATTGTAAAAAAATCAAACTATAGATATCAAACTTGGATTTTGTAAGTGAAATATAAACTGTTTATCATGTTATCCTAATGTATTAACCATTTTAAGTTTTATTTTAGTTTATATTTGATACTATCAAGTTAAATTTTATATTATGAATTGTTTAAAAATAGAAAATGAAAAATTTTAAAAAAGTTAGTTGCATTTTAATGCAACTGAAGTTAAAAAAAGTGATTAAAAATTGCTCCATATTGTATTTAATTTATTGTGTATATAGATTATGATTTGTTATTTTGAAAAAACTTTTTTTAATATACATTTTAATCAAATGTTTCCTTTTGTAGAAGGAAAAAAAGTTATTTTTTAATGTAAAAATTATCAAGCTAGAAAATAATCTAAGGTGTAATATTCTTTTTAAATGCAAAGTGTTCATGCTAGTTAAATATGTAATGTGTTTCAAGTGTTAAGTAGTTAATGATTATCTAAATCACAACCTAGTTCATTTGTATGTAATTTAGCTTTCTTTTTTGATTGTTATGAATTAGATTTTGTGTAGGTAAGCTTATAATATATAAGTAGTTGTTTGTTCTGTTGAAAAATTAAATGTTTTTGTTTCTATATGAGAGGATTTATTCAAAATTATTTTGTTTTATCAAATTAGGGATTGGTCTAAAAGGTGCCATTTCTGTAGTTAAGTTGTAGTTTTATTAAATTAGGAAAGGTGCAGTTACTATAATTATCTTATATTAAGAAATAGATATGTGTATGCTAGGAAACTTAGGTGTTAAATTAATGTCTTGTTTTTATAAGATTGACCATATACAGAATTGTATTTGGAGCATATTAAAAGCCAGAGGTTTGCTGCATGACAAATGTATTTAATCATATAAGTGCATTAATGTTATAAAGTATAATGGAAGATTCATGTTTAAAATTAATCAAAAAAACTTTGGACACTTTATAATAATTATTGCTTTTCTTTGTGCATGTAAACTAAAACAATAACATATAAAAGTGAAAAAATAGTTTATTTGGAAAAGAAAATTATATTTTGACTAACAATTATATTTTGTAAATAAACTATTGTTATTTGTTTAATTAATGGATATCTTCTGTAATATTGTCTGGTCTGCATATTTACTCCATGTCATTTCATTGGGATTACTAATGTGTTTCATGATCTAACCAGATGCTGTAAGTAGTGGCTGTGTGGTGTAACGGTCAGAAAACGTGTGACTCGTAAACATAGTGCAGAATTCGACCACCATACAGAACAGCAGCACCATCGAGTAGCGAAGCCACCCGTGGTACTGAGTTCGAACATAGTTTATCGGTTCCACAATACAATCCACGAAACAACGCATCTGATGCGACATTAGTAAATATTTCCTTAGGCACGGTGGTCAGGGAGATGCAAGAGATTCATGATTTTATTCTCGAGTTAGCCAATAATCAAACTAATATTAATTAAATATTCATATTTACATAAACGAGGAAATATTATATAGAATGGGTATCGAATAAATGAAACGTAACTGCAGACGTATAGTTTAAAATTATTTATTAATACATTTTAATAAAACAAACATTTACTAATAAGATTTTAGGGATTCAAAGCTTCAGTAGTGGAATTTGCGACATGATTATATTTTAAAGAATACATTTATTTATTTAGACATTATTTTATATTGAGGATTTCAGTAGCGGTATTTCCGATACTGTAATGTTTACAAAAGGAATACATTTATTTGAAGCGCGATGTAGCTACCTAAAATTCTCGAGTGAGTATTTCTAATGCATGCCTGGAGGGATTTATACCTTTGCAATGCAAGAGTCTAAAGTATGGGTTATAAGAGTAATGGCAGACATATTTATTTAATTAAAATATTTATTTATAACTAAGGGCAAACATTTATTTGAGAGTGAATTATGCAGATAATGCAGAGGCGGAGTGATATGTTTAGAATAATAAAACTAAGTAAAGGAACACGTGGTACGCTTTAGAAAGGCGATATGGAATGGCAGTATATCGAAACTGCAATGCCATGAATGAGTTTATAAGAATGTCGGGCTGGTCTCTGCCATCGGCCCGACGAAGTAAGGTGTCACATAAGCATAACCAGGGACAAGCGGTCCGTGTCGCAGTTTGCCGGCTGGCTGCATGACATTGTCAAGTCCTACGGGAGCATCCATTATGCCCGCTTGTGTAGGACGACTGGGGTTAATTTCAACCCTGAAGAATCCGGAAATTTCACGGCGGAATGGGTCATCGCATCTCTAAAACGTAACACATGTATACTGTATAAACGGTTATGATGAGATTTAAGTAGATTTCTGACTTGGCCCTACATTACCAACATTTACTCAAGAACTCTGGTGACTCTCAAAGAAATGGGATTTTCTAGAATTATTCATTAGATTTCATAAATACCATATCTATAAACTGGGAGTTATTACAACTAATATGCCAGCCATTTGCGAAGTAGTAGACCCTGCATTACAATAATGATGCACTGAATGCGTGTCGATTTATATGAAAGTAAAGTTATTTAGGAAAGTAAATATTAATGAAAATTGGACACGCATTCATTGTTTTAAGCGATCATAGATTTAAACTTTGAAATTTGAGACGATTATGAGCATGCAATAAGTAAATAATAACTATAGATAGAATGTAGATTTGAGAAATACGCACCCAAGAAAGACAGAGTGAGGTACGCTAGATTATTAGAGAAATTTACACATTACATTAATTATTCAATTTAGTTATACAAATGGTAGTTTTTACATTTTATAATTTAGATAAGTAGTATGAAGAAGAGCTATAGCATATTATTAGAGTACTCTAGAGTTTGAACACAGACAGGTACCTGTTTTATAAGAAGTTTTCCGAGTCCATTGGTTAAGTAGCAAATAGTTCATGAGTGGCAATTCTTTCTTGTATTTAGATATTCATTTAATTTCATGGCAGCAGCAGCTTTCTCATTCATTTCAGGCAGCAGATCTTCATGGTTGAATTTATGACGGGCAATGGAAAGTTCAGCATCCGATAGGCCATCTCCCGATGGAGAATAATCTAGGTGCTTTACTCGGTCATACCTTGGCAGGAACAAATTATTTTATTATTTTTGGAGACTCTCAGTGATCGAGAGCACAGCTAAAGTTTAAGTGAATGTCTCCAGCAAGTCTAAGATGGCCTCTTTTCTTATCTTGATCTTTCACATTTTTGTTAAGATATTTTTAGGTTCTACTTAATCTGCCCTGAGGATAATCAATGCATTTAGTTGGTTTTTAATTAAAGAAAGCTGCCGTTCTATTGTTTACATTTTACATTTACTAATTACATTTTGGGGAATTTTTCTTTAATTAATCTATTATCTATCACTGACCAATGCTTTTAAATTTCAAAAACAAAAAGGGAACATAAGATTATTTTAACTTTTAATTAAATATTACATCAGATATTTTTAGAATTATTATTAAATGAAATTTAAACAAAGCAATAAATACGAACTTTATAATCCAAAATAAATGATTAAAATTATACAAAATTATATAACTAAAAGAAATCTAAATTATATTATTTTATCCCTATTTATTGCGTTTAATTTGAGATCGAAATGTGTGCGTGTTTAAGCTGAATTCTACACATATTTATACATTTTTAATATTGTTACACACACAATTCGATATCAAAAAGTTTAAATTTGGGCGGGATAGACCGGTCAGTGAGAGACGACAGAAAAAGGTGAAACGTAAGATTCGAATACGAATCTTACTGGTTCAGTGGTAATCATACATATTAAAGCAAATATTGTGTAAATATATATATGTGTGTTGGTCTATTTCCTGTGTTTAATGTCAGACAGGGCCTGTATAAATGAAATTAAATTGAAATAATTTCAACATACATAAGCTGACCATTACAATCTACATATATAAACCACAAACAGTTTTAGTACACATAATTAACTATGAAACAAATTTATTTGAAAAATTTGTACATTAATTAAATTGATAAAATAATTAATATTGCAATATGGAAAGACTTAAGTTATCATGGTATATGAACTGTTGTTTAGCTTCAATATTTATAACTACACTCTCAGTTGCTAAGGTGATTTTTATTTCTAGGATTTTTTTCAATCTAATATCAGGAAAGTAAAGGTAATAAAATTACTAAACAAGATAGTAAATTGCAGTTTCCTGATGTGATTTTTGAGTAATCATATGATTGTCAATAGAATTAATATATGCATTATTTGTAAGTTAGTAGAAATGATTGAAAGTTAGAAATATTTAAAAAAAAGTATAATTAATATATCTTAACCTGTTTGAAATTATATTGTAATTTATATTATTACATTGCTAGAAAAGAGATTGTCTTCACAACAGTTTGAAATTCTTGATTGTTATCTATATTGGGATGGTCTGGTGTTGACTGGTTTCTAATGGTTATATATATATATGATTCATTTATATTGTATGTACATATATGTATTATCCTTAGTATTCTTTATCATTTATTGATGCATGAGTATTATTTATTGCATAGCTTGCAGAGATTGCATTACTTCTGTCTAAATTTTTATATTTATAAAAGTTACATATTATATAAAGTTTACTTATATGTACCTATAATTGAGTTTTTTTTTTAAAAAAAATGTTGCTTTGTTGAAATTATAAACTATTATTGATAATGTACTTTTTATATAAAATGTGCTTCTATACTTATTAGCAGAGGAAATAATCTTTATTAGGTGCAAATTCTATTTCTCCTATTTTATTTCTGCTACCCAATGAAAGCTTTAGCAGTCATTAGGTGGAGTAGGAGAAATTGAATTTGCTATTGAAAAGTATTGTATAAGCTGGTGTCATGTAAACAATCCTTGTTCTAAAAGAAACTTGTATCCTGCAGAAAGAATTGTAAATGAAGATTTTAATGAGATGCTGCACTCACTTTAGTATTAGAGTTGAAAATAAAACTTAAATCCATGTATTAAAGTTTAGAGTAATAAAGAAAGATGTGAATTGAGCTATTTTGAATGACTGCTCATTTATAAGGAATGCAATTTTTATTAAGTTTGTGGATGATGAGGGAATGACATAATGTCTGCTTAGGCTGTTTAAAAATAGTGTAAAATAATTGGCAATAATAACACAAACCATCCTGAATGCTCCCTTTTCTGAATGTCCATTCTAATTTTATTGCAAATGTTTACTTATTATTTTAATATTAAAATAAATTATATTGAAAAGGAGTTTTAATGTTATGGTTAGCAAGAATTTTTTTTTTCAATAAACTTTTGTTCCTTTTATATCAATTAAATCAGTTATTAAATGAGTTTTATATAGTAACAAAATATGAATATCACATATTAAAGTATTTTTAACAAATATATTTTATGAAAATTTTATTAAATTATAATTTTTTTTTACTATATATCATATTAAACAAGGATGGAAAATTATTAATGGCTGATGTTTTTGGTTTAACCATAAAAAGATGTTTGCCTTGAATTGAAATATTTACAAACTTCGTAACTTTACTTAGTAAAAAAAAATAGCAATTTTTGAAAAGGTTACTAGTTATACATATTATGAAGAGATATAGGGTTATTATTTATCATTTTAGTGAGATGCTTTGTAATGATAAATTAAAGATTACTAGTCTGAATATATTATGAGAATCAGAAATGTTTTCACTTTCCAGGCACACATAATCAATTTAGAATCTTTTTTTAATTGTTTGCATTGAATAATATTGGACAAATGATAGTCTTATCTTGTATGGGTAGTTATAAGGTCATGACTCTTACTCAATAAAACTTTGCTGAACCTTTTTAAAATAAAGTATGGAATATAATTGTACATTTTTTAATATTTAATAGTTCAATACTATAATTATTAATGTATGAACAATTTTCAGGAATTTAATCATGATATTTGTGTTGCTTTTTTATGAATACTTTATTATTGATATTTTTTTTTAAAATGAAGATTTGTATATATTTTTAAATATTTCATTTTCATCTATGAAATTCTGATATAAATTATTCTACCATCTGGAATACAGTTAATAAATTATGGAATCTATTTAAAGCATAATGAGTCAGAGTTTAATAATTATATTTGATCTAGAAAAGTTTTTAGTCTAATTTTATGCAAATAAAATTAAACTGATTATGAATATCTCTTTTTTTCTGATATTTTAATAATCATGTCATAAATGAAGATTATTCTAAATACAATTGCATTTTTAAAATTCCAATTGAATAGAATTATGTTAAGGCAAAAATCAAAATGAATCAATGTAGTCTATTTTGTGTTTTTAATACAACTAAAATATGATGTAAATTCAAATTAGTAATTTAAATTAAACAAATTTGATAATAGAGTTAAAAATTTAATTTGATATGGCTAAGCTATTCCAGTTTTTGAATGACTGACTTAGATCTGGTTCTAACAAATATATCCTTTAATACTTTATAATAATAATAAATGTCTTATTATGTAATTGACTAATACAATGTAGTTGTTTTTAGACCTTGATTTCTGAGTTTGTCAGTATAATATTAATTTAAAAGTAATATCATGGTAAATTATGATCAGCTGGTTAAACACTTTATAAAATGTTGAATAATTGTAATAATATGATAAAAAAAATATTGCAAAAAAAAACAAATCTGTTACATAATAAATGTAATCACAAAAGGAATTCCAAAAAATATGAGGTAAATAGTAGTTAATGAAATATATAACCTAAAAATTATACATATCAAATTATTACCATATAGAAATTACAATATTCCAAACAGTATTTATCTGAACACTATTAGATACTATTCATCACAAAATTACAATTAATAATAAACTAAGTCCTTAAATTTTTACATTTCCTATGATTGCCTTCACTGCAAATCATTTTTATCTTTCTAGAATTGAAAACATGATCAAATAAACATTCATGATTCAAAATCATTGATGACATTAAAAGAATACAATTTCACTTTACTGTAAGAATATATTAAGTCTTACATTAATTTTTCTGACTATTAATCAGCTAAACAATACAAGGATATTTTTTAGGATCAATTTTATCTTTCTATTTTAATCAAATGGTTTAATATAGTATGTGACCAAAAACCTCCATTATATTTTTTATAACACAATTTTCACTTATTTGAAGACATAGAATATATATAAGGGAGGACATGCAAGGTTTATTGTCCATAATGTTACTACTATCAAATCTTAATTTCTCTTTGTATTTTTGGAATTAATATTCCTTGTAATTAAATATAATAATAAATAGCCTGGAGTGAATAAGTAGTATGATAACCCCCTTCCATCAAATTCGTGGTTTTATCATTTGTAGTTTTAGTAACTCACAATTTAAAAAGATAAAAATAGAAATTAAAAATGCATGTAGCCAACTGTATGAGTTTTATCATGAATCATTTTTAGACAAACCACTTCTTCATCTTATTTATTCAGGTAGCACTCATCATACATTGTGTCATTCCTGCATTTGTTCTTTCTCATTTTCATAATTACATTAATCCCATTTTTTTTGTTAATTATTTTAGTTGATATCTAAATGTAAATATTTAAAAAAAATAAACCGTGCTATAGATATGTGTATATGTATTAAAGTTGTAAATTTAAAGTTTGTTATTGTTTTTGATTTCAAAAAGTTCAGGTACCAAATGCAATGTATGCAGATAACTATTTTAAATTGATTTCCTTTCCATTTACCCATATATATTTGTTAATATAATCTGTGTAAGGAAAGTAGTCAGAAAGTGTAGTTAATTTTATTACCACCTATGTATTAATTAGTCATACTTTCATAAGATGTTTTGTAAAGTGCATTGTTACTATTAATGAAGACTTTAAATGTAAGGTAAAAGAATCTAGTAAAACTTTATTTTGATTTACCACACACATATAAAGATCTAATGGATATATACATTAGGCTCTCTGTAGCCGAGATTTTCATATCTGTGCTTTTAGTTTTCCATGATTAAAAATATTAAATAAAATAGACATTAATAAAAAAAGAATTTATATTTTTTACATTTTAATTTTTTAATTTACAATGTAAAGATAGTAAGCGCAGACAGTTGTGTATATATCTTGAACACATATATACGATATGTATGTATGTAAAAACATATTATAAAGTTTATTATTTGCAAATTTTAGATTTATGCTGAGGTTTTGAAATTAAATGTTGTATATATAGATGTATATATGTATGTGTGTCTTACTAAATAATTAGTTGAAATTAATTTTAGATGTTCTGATTATTACTAATGGCATCCAGTCCACCCATAATTTATCATAAAGTATTAAATACTTATATATAACATGCACAAATATGATATATGAAATATATAAATACAAAATTTGTTATAATTTTAAGTTTTTATGTTTTGTTCAAACATTTGACTTTTTTATATTTTTATGCTAAGTCTTTTGATTTAAATATATGTAATAAAAATTTGATTAAAAACACACTAATTGCTTAATATTCATTGGTTTATTATTTATTATAATTTATTCATATTTTATTACTTTTTACAGAATAAAAAATAATGCATCCATTTAAATTGATAAGGTGACAGTTTTTGAATTACTGGTTATAGTTCATTATTTCTGGTAAATTGTAAGTATTTTATATTTAATAGTTTTCAATACTTGAAATATATTTTTAATAAGAATAGTTATAATGTGATTATTTTTTAGTGTTAATATGACTATTTTTTTTTGCAAATTCTAAATCTTATATTACCTTTATGTAATATTATATGAAAATAAATAAAAATAAACTCTTTCACCTTAGATTCTTTATTAAAAGTGGTCAAAATACTTTTAAAAAATAATTATAACATACACCAAATCTTTTAAAAACTTGTTTTTTATTTTTTTGCCACCAAAATGAAATATATATTAAAATAGATTTCCAACGTTTTGACTATTTCTTTATTTTTTTCTATAGTCTTTTTCAAGGAACTAAAAATATATAAAAAGGAGAAAAAAAAAATCCATAAAAATTTTTAAAACAAACAAAAATAAAAATCCTGTCACATATACATACTATTTTGGAAAATATATTCTTTACTTACTATGATTTCTTTTCCCAACAGCTTCCAACTTTACATTTTGCCTAAATAAACATTTTATTGTTACAAAATATAGTTTTTTATTATCTTATCTTCAATTAACACATTTTTACATTCCTTTCTTGTTAAAAACAAAAACATTCTATTAAATTTCACAAAATATTTTTTTTTTCTCTTCTCTTTTTCTTTACATTATAATATTCTATTCAGAACAGGATTTAACATCTTTATGTATAAACTTTCCTTTTCAAATCTTTCTTTTTGTTTAATCATACATTCTAAAGGGGTAATCTTAAAATTGACATGACCAAATTTTTCTTTATGTAAATATATTGCTGAATTTCTATCTGACAAATGTTGTTTTAATCTAGTTTTTAAAAAATTCTTTGTATTACCTACATAAGATATATCTTTACCATTATATTTTAAACAATCCATACATTTTATACAATAAACAGCGTGCATTATATTTGAAAAATCAACAAAATCTCCTTTATTAATTAAATTATATAAATTACTTTTTTTCTTGTATACAGGATAAATAGTAAAACCATATCTTTTATTAAATCCATGAAACAAATTTTTTATCTTTTTAAAAATAAAATTTTGAACCTTAAAACCTATAAAAAATGTATCAATACCAAAATTTTTCTTTAATTTTTCTCCATTTTTATTTTATTTAAATTGTTATTTGAAAAAATTTTTAATACAACATCCCAAGGGTAATCATTTAATAAACATTCTTTTTTTATAATATTTAATTCTTCATTTAACAAATTTTTATTAGAACAAATTCTTATTCCTCTTTTTATTCTATTATTAATAATGTTCATTTTACAATGTTTATCTAAGTCAGAATTCCAATTACTTAATAAATCACATATAATTCTTGTCCATTTCTTCTTTCTCCCTCTATATTTTGCTTCTTTTTATATTGCACTATAAATTCATCAATACTCCTTTTACTTTTATATGGAAATATGAAGAATAATAATTTTGGTTGTATTGATATAATATTTGTCTAATATTTTATGTTGTAGTTCTGATGAAGACTGCTAGTACAGTCGAAACTGTAAAATATATGAATAAAGTTATTTGCTTAAAGTGATGAAGGAGTATTGATGAATTTATAGTGCAATACTTAATAAATCATGAAAAGTTTTTTTTCTAAAAACTGATGTTTCTATATTTAAATTATAATCAACAAAATTTTTTTTATTTTTATATCCATATATTCAATACATCCCCCTATTTCTTTTTCCATAGTAAATTTAATATTAATATCTTTACTATTTTGTTGATTTTTCAAATATAATGCAAGCTGTTTATTGTATAAAATGTATGGATTGTTTAAAATATAATGGTAAAGATATATCTTATGTGGGTAATATAAAGAATTTTTTAAAAACTAGATTAAAACAACATTTGTCAGATAGAAATTCAGCAATATATTTACATAAAGAAAAAAATGGTCATGTCAATTTTAAGATTACCCCTTTAGAATGTATAATTAAACAAAAAGAAAGATTTGAAAAGGAAAGTTTATACATAAAGATGTTAAATCCTGTTCTGAATAGAATATTATAATGTAAAGGAAAAGTGAAGAGAAAAAAAAATATTTTGTGAAATTTAATAGAATGTTTTTGTTTTTAACAAGAAAGGAATGTAAAAATGTGTTAATTGAAGATAAGATAATAAAAAACTATAAACAGTGAGGATTGCCAATTCCTCTACAAGCTTTATGATAAATGCTTAGCCAGAGCCAGCACTTAAAATATCTCTGTCAGGAACCCCTCCCCAAACCCCTGACCATGGTTTCGTGCTTTGGCACTCCTCAGAGAGGTGTCAGGGTAGGTTCAGACACTAGATCTAAAAATACCAACCCAAAGCTAAGCACTTAGCTAAAAGTTATCTATTGAGTGGAAAATCTGAAATTTTCAGACATGTACATGTCTTCAAACCCAGCTATCCAACTCAAATAGCTATATGGGGCTGATAGATCTTCAGCCATGCCATATAGTAGTAGTCATAGCAATATAAAATTGCATAAGACTTTTTGGCAGAGACTATAAATAGTCAAAATAAAAGTCATAGATCAATTCATAGATCACATGACCCTATCTCTTAAGCTTGTAAGTTATAAACAGTGAGGATTGCCAATTCCTCTACAAGCTTTATGATAAATGCTTAGCCAGAGCCAGCACTTAAAATATCTCTGTCAGGAACCCCTCCCCAAACCCCTGACCATGGTTTCGTGCTTTGGCACTCCTCAGAGAGGTGTCAGGGTAGGTTCAGACACTAGATCTAAAAATACCAACCCAAAGCTAAGCACTTAGCTAAAAGTTATCTATTGAGTGGAAAATCTGAAATTTTCAGACATGTACATGTCTTCAAACCCAGCTATCCAACTCAAATAGCTATATGGGGCTGATAGATCTTCAGCCATGCCATATAGTAGTAGTCATAGCAATATAAAATTGCATAAGACTTTTTGGCAGAGACTATAAATAGTCAAAATAAAAGTCATAGATCAATTCATAGATCACATGACCCTATCTCTTAAGCTTGTAAGTTATAAACAGTGAGGATTGCCAATTCCTCTACAAGCTTTATGATAAATGCTTAGCCAGAGCCAGCACTTAAAATATCTCTGTCAGGAACCCCTCCCCAAACCCCTGACCATGGTTTCGTGCTTTGGCACTCCTCAGAGAGGTGTCAGGGTAGGTTCAGACACTAGATCTAAAAATACCAACCCAAAGCTAAGCACTTAGCTAAAAGTTATCTATTGAGTGGAAAATCTGAAATTTTCAGACATGTACATGTCTTCAAACCCAGCTATCCAACTCAAATAGCTATATGGGGCTGATAGATCTTCAGCCATGCCATATAGTAGTAGTCATAGCAATATAAAATTGCATAAGACTTTTTGGCAGAGACTATAAATAGTCAAAATAAAAGTCATAGATCAATTCATAGATCACATGACCCTATCTCTTAAGCTTGTAAGTTATAAACAGTGAGGATTGCCAATTCCTCTACAAGCTTTATGATAAATGCTTAGCCAGAGCCAGCACTTAAAATATCTCTGTCAGGAACCCCTCCCCAAACCCCTGACCATGGTTTCGTGCTTTGGCACTCCTCAGAGAGGTGTCAGGGTAGGTTCAGACACTAGATCTAAAAATACCAACCCAAAGCTAAGCACTTAGCTAAAAGTTATCTATTGAGTGGAAAATCTGAAATTTTCAGACATGTACATGTCTTCAAACCCAGCTATCCAACTCAAATAGCTATATGGGGCTGATAGATCTTCAGCCATGCCATATAGTAGTAGTCATAGCAATATAAAATTGCATAAGACTTTTTGGCAGAGACTATAAATAGTAAAGATACACGTCTCTCACTGTTTATAACTTACAAGCTTAAGAGATAGGGTCATGTGATCTATGAATTGATCTATGACTTTTATTTTGACTATTTATAGTCTCTGCCAAAAAGTCTTATGCAATTTTATATTGCTATGACTACTACTATATGGCATGGCTGAAGATCTATCAGCCCCATATAGCTATTTGAGTTGGATAGCTGGGTTTGAAGACATGTACATGTCTGAAAATTTCAGATTTTCCACTCAATAGATAACTTTTAGCTAAGTGCTTAGCTTTGGGTTGGTATTTTTAGATCTAGTGTCTGAACCTACCCTGACACCTCTCTGAGGAGTGCCAAAGCACGAAACCATGGTCAGGGGTTTGGGGAGGGGTTCCTGACAGAGATATTTTAAGTGCTGGCTCTGGCTAAGCATTTATCATAAAGCTTGTAGAGGAATTGGCAATCCTCACTGTTTATAACTTACAAGCTTAAGAGATAGGGTCATGTGATCTATGAATTGATCTATGACTTTTATTTTGACTATTTATAGTCTCTGCCAAAAAGTCTTATGCAATTTTATATTGCTATGACTACTACTATATGGCATGGCTGAAGATCTATCAGCCCCATATAGCTATTTGAGTTGGATAGCTGGGTTTGAAGACATGTACATGTCTGAAAATTTCAGATTTTCCACTCAATAGATAACTTTTAGCTAAGTGCTTAGCTTTGGGTTGGTATTTTTAGATCTAGTGTCTGAACCTACCCTGACACCTCTCTGAGGAGTGCCAAAGCACGAAACCATGGTCAGGGGTTTGGGGAGGGGTTCCTGACAGAGATATTTTAAGTGCTGGCTCTGGCTAAGCATTTATCATAAAGCTTGTAGAGGAATTGGCAATCCTCACTGTTTATAACTTACAAGCTTAAGAGATAGGGTCATGTGATCTATGAATTGATCTATGACTTTTATTTTGACTATTTATAGTCTCTGCCAAAAAGTCTTATGCAATTTTATATTGCTATGACTACTACTATATGGCATGGCTGAAGATCTATCAGCCCCATATAGCTATTTGAGTTGGATAGCTGGGTTTGAAGACATGTACATGTCTGAAAATTTCAGATTTTCCACTCAATAGATAACTTTTAGCTAAGTGCTTAGCTTTGGGTTGGTATTTTTAGATCTAGTGTCTGAACCTACCCTGACACCTCTCTGAGGAGTGCCAAAGCACGAAACCATGGTCAGGGGTTTGGGGAGGGGTTCCTGACAGAGATATTTTAAGTGCTGGCTCTGGCTAAGCATTTATCATAAAGCTTGTAGAGGAATTGGCAATCCTCACTGTTTATAACTTACAAGCTTAAGAGATAGGGTCATGTGATCTATGAATTGATCTATGACTTTTATTTTGACTATTTATAGTCTCTGCCAAAAAGTCTTATGCAATTTTATATTGCTATGACTACTACTATATGGCATGGCTGAAGATCTATCAGCCCCATATAGCTATTTGAGTTGGATAGCTGGGTTTGAAGACATGTACATGTCTGAAAATTTCAGATTTTCCACTCAATAGATAACTTTTAGCTAAGTGCTTAGCTTTGGGTTGGTATTTTTAGATCTAGTGTCTGAACCTACCCTGACACCTCTCTGAGGAGTGCCAAAGCACGAAACCATGGTCAGGGGTTTGGGGAGGGGTTCCTGACAGAGATATTTTAAGTGCTGGCTCTGGCTAAGCATTTATCATAAAGCTTGTAGAGGAATTGGCAATCCTCACTGTTTATAACTTACAAGCTTAAGAGATAGGGTCATGTGATCTATGAATTGATCTATGACTTTTATTTTGACTATTTATAGTCTCTGCCAAAAAGTCTTATGCAATTTTATATTGCTATGACTACTACTATATGGCATGGCTGAAGATCTATCAGCCCCATATAGCTATTTGAGTTGGATAGCTGGGTTTGAAGACATGTACATGTCTGAAAATTTCAGATTTTCCACTCAATAGATAACTTTTAGCTAAGTGCTTAGCTTTGGGTTGGTATTTTTAGATCTAGTGTCTGAACCTACCCTGACACCTCTCTGAGGAGTGCCAAAGCACGAAACCATGGTCAGGGGTTTGGGGAGGGGTTCCTGACAGAGATATTTTAAGTGCTGGCTCTGGCTAAGCATTTATCATAAAGCTTGTAGAGGAATTGGCAATCCTCACTGTTTATAACTTACAAGCTTAAGAGATAGGGTCATGTGATCTATGAATTGATCTATGACTTTTATTTTGAATAAAAAACTATATTTTGTAACAATAAAATGTTTATTTAGGCAAAATGTAAAGTTGGAAGCTGTTGGAAAAAGAAATCATAATAAGTAAATAATATATTTTCCAAAATAGTATGTATATGTGACAGGATTTTTATTTTTGTTTGTTTTAAAAATTTTTATGGATTTTTTTCTTTTTCTCCTTTTTATATATTTTTAGTTCCTTGAAAAAGACTATAGAAAAAAATAAAGAAATAGTCGAAATGTTGGAAATCTATTTTAATATATATTTCATTTTGGTAGCAAAAAAATAAAAAACAAGTTTTTAAAAGATGTGGGGTATGTTATAATTATTTTTTAATATTATGTGAGTGTTTACACAAACTTTACATGATATATATAATGTAGGTAAATATACTTACATACAATGATATGTTTTGATTCCTCCTATGACTAATTGAAATATACTTCCCAGTTTTTAAGTCTATTTGTTTTTTTATGAAAGCATTGCTATAATTTCTTTCAAATGTATTCTTTAATAATATTATGGGCATTAAAAGTCTTTTAAAAGTTGTTCTATATATATATAGTGTATAGTTTTTGTGTGTCTGAGTAATTTTTTAAAGTTCATAAGTTTTTGAAGATTAAGGTTTCTGCTACTAATCATGCTTTAGCATTAAAAAAACAACAATATAATATTGAAGTACTTGTAATTTTCAGATGGTTTAAATGATATTGCTAAACTATCACTGGAGAAATTTTTACCAGAATATTGCATAAAATTTATAATATTTTAGTAATGAAAAAAAAAGTAGCCATAAACAATATTGATTAATAGAATTTCTCTTTTAATATTATTCTTCAATCAAGAAACAGAACTTTGATATTTTAAATCTTTAATCCTTCAATTGCTATTTAACTGAATCACACTAAAATTATAGATACAAAATTGATTTCTAATTGTTTCATGCCATAATTTATGAGTATTAGTACAGAATTTCAAATATTACTACTGTTGCTTATAAGAATAGCATGTATTCTGCATACAGATATGATGAAAATGGAAATAAAGGAATTCCATTTTAATGCTAATCTATTATTACACATAGAACACTATCTACAGTTTTATAATAAAAATAAAATAATAACAACTATAACTAAAACATGAATAATTACTCAAATAAAATTATGATACAGATTTATAACACATCACCAATAATAAAATAAAATATGAACAAAAACAAATTGGTTTATTCATGTTTTATTTAATCATTGTTATTATTATTATTTTTACTTCTATTACAAAATTTTATCTAGCACTCTGTGCTCAGTAATAGATTACTGTTAAAATAGATATAACATTTGATAAGAACATAAATTATGAGCTGAAAAAGACTTTTTATGTATAATTATTAATGTATATTTTATATAGCTGTCATATATAATATTTTTGTTATTATTTTTTAATATAACAAATACAAATAATAAGCAATTTTTATCATATAGATCTAAACAATAATTATAATGCATTCGTGCAAATAATATTCTTTCATAGAAGAGCTAGATATAAGAGATAATATCAGGTGAAGAAATAGAAAAAAAATTACAAAATTATATACCAAATGTCTAAATGATAAAGATGTACCAGATGATTGGAAGAATGCAGTATTAATATTAATATTTAAAAAAGGTGATAAAGAAGATATTAGAAATTACAGACCTATCAGCCTTTTATCAGTTTTATACAAATTTTTTACCAAGATAAGTACAACTCGTCTACAGAGAACATTGGATTTCCACCAATCAAGAGAACAAGCTGGATTTAAAAGTGGTTTTAGTACTGTAGATCATATCCAGGTATTGAGAGAAATTATAGAAAGGACAAATGAATATGAGTTGCCATTATGCTTTGGATTTGTAGATTATTAAAAGGCATTTGATTCTATAAACATTTCTTCAGTGGTTAAAGCATTGGATCATCAAGGTATAGATCCAGGATATTGTCATATTTTAAAGAATATTTATAAAAATGCAACAGCAACAATTAAATTACATAATGCTACTGGGAAAGTCAACATTGAGAAGGGTGTAAGACAGAGTGATTCTATATCTCCAAAACTTTTTACAGCAGTGCTACAAAAAATATTTTGTGGATTAAAATGGGAAGCTAAAGGAGTGAAAGTAAATGGAGATTATTTAAATCATTTAGATTTTGCAGATGATGTAGTTGTTTTTGCAAATAATGCTTTAGAGCTGTAGGAAATGTTGCAAGAGTTATCAGATGAAAGTAAGAAAGTTGGACTAAAGATAAGTGTTAAAAAAACTAAAGTAATGTTTAATGGATTTTCTCAAAGTATGAAAATAAAGATTGATTATGATGAGTTAGAAGTTAACAGCTATAAATACCTTGGTCAGGTTATTAATACAGATGGAAACATAATGGATGAAATTAATCATAGAATTAAACTTGGTTGGAGTGCTTTTGGTAGAAATAACTTGATACTAAAAGGAAATATGCCTATGTGTTTGAAAAGGAAAGTTTTTAATAAATATGTTTTACCAGTTCTTACTTATGGATATAAGACTTGGACACTTAATAGAAGAACAATACAGAGAAGTCAGACCACTCAAAGAAGTATGGAGAGATACATGTTGGGAGTAACAAGAAGAAATCGAAAATGCAATATATGATTAAGAGAACAAACAGGTGTTACTGACCTCATTGAAAAAATTAAAATACTGCAAGTGGAGTTGGGCTGGACATATTTCTAGAAGAGATGATAATAAATGGACAATTGAAATCTTAAACTGGATTCCAAGAGATTGTAAAAAACCCAGCAAGAGACCACATGTGAGATGGATGGATGAAATAAGAAAATGTGCAGGGGTGATGTGGAGAAGCGAAAGATTGGAGAAGATGTATTGAACTTGGAGAGACCTTCATCCTGCAGTGGATTGATAATGGTTGATGATGATGATCAGTTAAGAATGTTGTCTTTTTTTTTAATATTTAAATAATATATTAAGTAACTATTGCATTGTTAGGAGTGAGATAGACTTATTAATAATAATTATCTACTTAGTTTTTCAGGAAGTCATGTAATTTTTAACATGGGAAGTAACAGTTTAGCTTCAATTCAGAGACCTTAAATTCTTAAATGTTATGATAGTGAATGTAAATACTGAGCATGCCAAATTTTATGCTACACAATTTTGATATATTTGAAATGAAAATAGTACAATAAAACAAAGCAGTGACAATAAATGGAAAATATTGAGTTACAGTCATATCAGAGAGTCACAGAATGTGTCAGGGCTTTTAAATATTAAGCCAATAAACATCACATGATCACCATTTCCTATGCTTGCTTATAACTGTTATTAAAACAGGCAAACCTTTCTATACGTATTGCCTGTTTTAATAACAGTTATAAATAAGCATAAGAAATGGTGATCATGCAATGTTTATTGGCTTAAAACCAATCCTGCCTAATAGGATAGTGGAGGCTATGGTTATTAAAGAACCAAAGACACCAAGATGTATAGGTACTAAACTGAGTTCAGACCTATATGATTATATAAGCTAATGAGCTTGGATTGAAAATATTATTAGACTCATAGTTTTATAAGTAGAGATAAAAGGTGGCTGCCGGAGGGTTGCATTAGATCCTAAGATCTATATGCACTGCTCTCAGATCCAAGGCTCCTCACTGACGAAGGCTACAAGCCAGAAACTAGTCTGGGGATATTGGATGAGTAGGCACTAGATGGGAATTTTATGCACAAGCCTTCTAGCATCCATTGATTATTCTGGCTTGCACTGAATGGCAATACTTATAAAGAGTTCTGCCTGTTTCTTTTAAATATTTACTTGGAAAATTTGTAAATTAATTAAATTAGTTAAAATAATCTTTTATTAAAAATAATAAGACATTTTATAGTGCACAAAAAAGACATTTGGTAAAGATCTGTTACACTATTAGTTTTATATGAAGCAGAAATTTAGACAATTAGGACATAAAAAGAACATTAAAACCTTATTAGAAATAAATTAGTTTTAAGAATAAAATGTCAAAAAAAAAAAATCAAAAATAATAAATAAATATAGCAATTTATTTTGAAAAATCCAGTAGATAAGATATCACACAATGGCTCTGTAATAATGTAAAAAAAGAAAACAGAAAAAAAAAGTTGATGACTAATACAAAGAAGAAACTATGAATTTATATTGAATGAGAAATAGAACAGAATTGAAAGAACAGTAAATATTATCTGACATCATCCAAAAGTAGGCCCATATATCATTCTTAATCATATACCCCCAAGACTAGGAAGTAGATAATCCAGGATGATGTGCTGTCCATTTTCTTAAAAAATAACTGATGTTTCTTAGTGTAAAATAATATTTCATTCTTAATTACTTTGTAATGTAGTTGTTTCAATCATTGTTTAAAATAGCTGATCGAAGTTATTAGTTCAGTTTCTGAAATGTTATGTCTATATGATTCATTGTTATAATGATTTTTATAATTATTACTAATTTTAATCTGGTAATATCAAAGTTTTTTTTTTCTATGTTCACAGGAGGATCTATAATTCAGCTGTATCGGTGACAAAATTAAATCACACATAACTTTAATATATCTCAGCAAGTTTATTTCTCTATGCTGATGAATATTAATAAAATGATAAAAATAAATAATAAATAATATTAGAATAACAATAACAAACATTAGAACAAGTTTTGTTTGTGGGAGTACTTCATTCTCACACACTGCAAATGTATATTACAATCCATTAAGTTAGGATTGTGTTAATTTTCATATTTTAAAATCTATACATGAGTATTCTTAACTAATAGCTGTTTTCCATTGACACAATTATATCTGGTCTCATTTACTTCAATCTGTCATTTTACTAAACTGACAACTTCATTTCAAAGTATTCAAAATTATATATACTGCTTGCCATCTCTCTTTTCAAGAAAGTCATTATTATCATTATCAAATATGACAGTTCCTTTCAATTCACACATTTGCTTGCAATTTTGATGCTTTCTTGCAATTTACATGCATTAATTTCACCTGACTCAGTTTATCTTTTTATTAGTTGCATTAATTAGCACAATTATTATTCATTTTGTTTTAATAAAGAAATTTCCTAGAGTGCTTTACTTATCAGATAAAACAATAAATTGATAAAAACTAACACTTCTGATGTTATTTAGCAGAGATAATATTATTAGTATATACCGTTAAAATAATTATCTCTGCTAAATAACAAAAGAAGTGTTGATTTTATCAATTTATGACAGAAGAAATTTATTATTTTAGATAAAATAATAACAAAGCACTCTCTGCACACATTTTCATAAATTAATAATAAATATTTACATTATTATCTATATGTATACCGACTCTCCACACCTGCCATTCACTCTAGAAAACAGATTTTAAACTTTTTAGATCTTCTATAATTTCTTTGATGTCTGGGAGCAGATACAGGTCTTTTCTCATCTTGGTCTATGTTTAACTCTGCCTGATTTTTTCATCTTGATGATAAATTATCAGCACCTAGATCTACAACATCCTCATTTAATTTGACATCAGCTTCATTATACTCATAGATGGGCAGTTTTTTTTATAACAGTTGAGGAGGTATTATCATACTCTTTATTTGCTATAGTTTTCAATTTAGTATTGACTAGTATAGGTTTGATGTCCATAACATTTGACATATCACAGAAATGCTCACATAGGTGATTCAAATGTCTTCACATAAGTAACCCATTTTCTAGTTTGATGATCATAATTACACTTGATACAATGTTAACAGCAATACCTGGACACCATTTCTTTTTTAAAATAACTTTTGCCTATTTGTTTAAAATATTTTTCCTGTTCCTTTCTGAATCAGTAATACTTTAGGCAAATGCATGCAATATTTTCACTGTAATATTAATTTTGCTGGTGTTTTGTTACTAGATGCACTTGGTATAAAATATTGATAAAACATAACTTCTATTAATGTATGCTTCACTTTCATAATTATCATTTCCTTAAAGGCAGATTTTAAGGATTATATTGTTTTTTTTTCAGTGATTTTATTTGACACTGGATGATAGCAAAGTTAGAATGTGGCATATCCTTTTATGTGTTAATTTTTTCCAAAATTGGCAGAAGTTATCTTGTTGCATTACTGGATGCAAGAATCTTGGGATAGCCATAGGCAGAAAAAAAATCCTGGAGAGCTTTGTTGCTACCCTCAGTATTTATAGTTTTTATGAGCTTATATTCAGCCCAATGAGAATATGAATAGATAACCATTCATTAGTCCAGCAAAATCTGTATGAATGCATTGCAATGGATTTTTAGCCTTCATCTATGATTGATAGGTTTTATTTGGTAAATCATCTGTAGATTAACAATCATTACAGGTTTTGATTGTCTGTTGTATTTCATTATTTTAATATGGTCACTAAATATACAATTGTGCTAGCATCTTCATCCATATCAATCTTGCATGACTATGTTAGAACAACATGAGCACCTACTTTTATCCTTAGTTGTTATTAGAACTTTGTCAGTCATCAAGATACATCCACTGCAGACAGATAAACTCTGGTGGGCATCAATTTGGCAATGTAGCTTGGTCAGCTATTTGGCTATCCAAAATGAATCCAGTTTTTATCTCATTATATCCATAATCTCTATTAGTTCATTCTGCTACTTGGACACTATTCATAGTTTTAAAATTCACCACATTCAATAAGTTTATTTCTAGAAATTTTGTCTGGGTTCTCTCTCTCACAGTTAAATATGATAAAGCATCTGTATGTCTAATATCCTTACCTAGCTTAAATATTAAATCTTAGTCAGTCATCTAAAATATTTATCTATCTCAGTAGTCTTTGGTTTGCATATTCTGAATTTTTTTTTATATTTTTGCTGAAAATTCCCAGTAAAGTGATAATTAGTGTATGACATAAATTTCATTCACACACACACACACATATATATATATATAGATAGATAGATAGATAGATAGATAGATAGATAGATAGATAGATAAAACTTTTTATTTTAAAAATAATAATCATGACTTCCTTATCTAGCCAACCATAATTTTTTTCATCAGACATTAACATTCTGGAAGCTTATGTTATCAAGCATTCATTCCATAGAAATGATGAAAAATGATAGCTCCAACTCTGAAATCCAAAGAACTTGTGGTAATAGTCATTTCCATGTCACTCCGACAATGTACCAGGAATTTGCCTGAAATAAGTAGGTTTTTTGCTTTCTCCAACATTGTCTTTTTATAATAAGTCATATAACAGCATTAGTATATGTGATTTTCTTGGTGAAAACTTTCGTAAAAGTTTAGCAATTCCAAAAATTTTGTAAATTCTTAAATATTTATTGGGATTGCAGCTTCCTTTACCACTCTCACCTGTTTGGGGTTCTTGCTGACCTTATTTTTATATGCTCCAAAATGTAATCTCAGAACTTGTCCAAAATGCACTTGGCAGCATTCAATTTCGCACCAATTTTACTTAGTTTCGAGCATTACTTCTATTACTCATTATTCCAAGTCTTCTTCAGTCTGAATGGCAATAAAGATGTTATTTAAATAGGGAATAACTCCATCAATGCTTTTCAACAAAGCGTCCATCTTTATTTGATGTTAAGGCAGTGTAAACACATATGGAAGCTTATTATATTTGAATAATCCAAGGTGGTTGTTTATAGTTAACAGCTCTGAAGTTTTTTTTTACAACTGATATCTGATGGAAAGTAGACTTTAAAACTATCTATGTGAAGATGTGTCTTTCACAGTGATGATAATACCTTGTGCACATTTGGCACAGGATAAGCACGTTTTTTGATATATTTATTGAGTGTAACTCTGTAGTCTCTGCAAAGCTGAATAGTCTCATCAGGTTTAACATTTATAATCAGTGGAGTAACCCACAATGAATCTTCCACAGGTGATAACACCTCTTTTTTAACCATATCAGAAATCATCTCTTCAACCTTGGCTTTAAAGCATATGAAACCTTTCATGGTGTATACTCCATAGGTTGTGCAATCTTCAATAATTATATGCCCATTGGTCATGTCTTTAAATCAGCTATTCCTTGTTTGAATAAATAAGAGAACTTATAGGTCTGACACTTCCAATTGGAGTTTTTAAATTATTTTCAGGCATATGCCTAATGGTCCGAACCTCTTTCAACCTAACAATGAGCTTTTTTTTTTTTTTTTCACATTGAATAGTGATAAAATCTTATGTTCTTGCTGAGTTTTACCAAAATTAATACTTTTTCACAAATGTGAATATTATTGGCATTTACATCTGTGGCCAGTATGTCTTATTTTTGCATATAGTGTAGATTTTATCCCATTCTCTCAGGTATAGGATAGATAGTCCAGCATCACTATCAACTTCCTTGTTAACTTTATTATCACAAATGGGCATGAATATTGTAATTTTCCAGTGTTTGAATCCTTTATCATCTTTATTTCTGTGTTTTTACAAATTTTACCTCCCCACAATTTAAAGTCCAGGAGTGGTTTGGCTTATATATTATTCTCTTTTTTCAACAGACCCAGCTAGAAGTCCTTGAATATCACAATTACAGCACTTCCCCATTTTAAAACTTGCATAATTTCCTTGTATGTTTTTTAGCTCCACAACGATAGCATATTAAATCATTCCTTGGAAGTTTTGTAGGTTGTCTACACTTGTTGGATTTTTAATTAATTTGTCACTGCTTAGAATTCTGACACATTTTCAGTTGCTATTTCATGTGCTATGCAAACTTTTTAAATCATTGTCTTATATGGAAAATCAACTTAAATATTTTTTTTCTAAATTCATCTAATAATATATCCTCTAGGTCAGCCATGAGTATACATTGTTTGGATAATGTTTTCAATGCTAAAATACAATCTTGGAAATGTTCATGAGTTAATTGCTTCTTCTTGAAACGTAAATGAGTTATTCATTTTGTCACCTTTGGTTCAAAGTATATGCTAACAATTTTCTTTAACTATTTATATAGTATATATTTTGTGGTCTCTGGGTCACTCAATTGTTTTGCTATCTGAAAAACATCATTATCAACAAAAAATAGAAGGGTGGAAACTGTAACTTTATATACTTTAACATTATTTATACACATATATTGGTCAATGTGGTCAACATATATATTCCATGATGTTGGATTGTTTACATTAAACTGTCAAAGATTATGAATTGGTACTGCCAGCATTATAATTGCTAAATTTATATTTAACTTTTATTCTCTCACTGATTAACGGCACCCACTCTATTTTCACTATCCCTGCAAAACAAGTACAATTGTTGATTGTACCAATTGTTGTGTTCATAGAGGGATTTATAATGCCAGCTATGTCAGTAACAAAATTAAATCACATAAAACAACATTAATATATCTCGGCAGTTTATTTCTCTATGTTGGTGAATATTAATAAAATGATGAATTAAATAAAAAAAATATTAATAGAATAACAATAATTTTCCTTAACATTAGGATAAACATTTTAACAAGTTTTGTGTGTGGAAATACTTCATTCTCACACACTGCAAATATATAATACAGTCTATTAAATTAGAGCTGTTAATTCTCATATTTAAAAGACTTTACATGAGTATCCTTAACTCATAGTTGTTTTCCATTAACACAATTACAGCTGTGGTCTCATTCATTTCATTCTGTTATTTTACTAAGACAACTTCATTTCAAAGTATTTAAAATTTCATATATTGTGTTTCATTTCTTTTTTCATGGATGACATTATTATTATCGACATGACAATTTCTTTCAATTCATATCTTCTCTTACAATTCTGATGCTCTTTTACTATTTACATGCTTTTTTCCAACTGATTCACTTCATCTTTGTATTAATTGCATTAATTAGCATAATTATTATTCATTTTCTTTTAACAAAAAATTTTTCTAGAGTGCTGTACTTTTCAGGTAAAACAATAATGAAGCACTGTCAGCACTCATTTTTATAAATCTAATAATAACTTTATTTACATTATCATATATACACGGACAGTCAGTCCAGTTTTTTTTAAAGAAACCTGGGAAACAAATAATATTTTGAACCTCACAAAATTTTCTAAATGATAAAAATGCCCATCTGCTTTTCATGAAAATAAAAAATAAAAATAAATATGTAATAAAAATAAATAAATTGTATTCAAGGAAATACCATGATGTAAACATATAGATACCAATATTAAAATTGGAAAGGAATAAAAATCCTCATGCTGCTCTTCCACAAAATAATAATCAAAAAAATAAATAATAATAATTCTTTCAGTTATAAAATCAAATAATAATTTTATACATAAAAAGCTTTTTTCAGCACTTTTTTGGTGCCCTTTCAAATGTTACCAATATTATATAAATATTTTATCTTTCTAATAATTTCAACTAATAATAACAAAAAATATCCATAGTATTATCATTAATATATTTATCATATTATTTATTTAACATTTTAAAATACTATAGCAATTTTTTATTGCCATATTCTTCATGTACAACTATTTGAATATCATATGACTTCCTTATGTACATAAGTTACATATATATATATAAATATAAATTTAATGAGCGTGCTAATAGCTCTAAACAAGCTTTTTTCTTTTTCCTGATAAATGTCATAAGAGAAAGCTTTTAAAAATCTCTATCTAGAATTATTCCTGTTTCCAAACCTGTTTCGAGTAATGGCTTGTTTAGAGCTATTAGTACGCTTATTATATTTACATTTGTAAATACAAGCTTATTAAATTAAGTCACATGATATATGACTTGATTTTTATTACTACTATATATATCACTGGAGTAAGCATTGAGAGAATGCTTTTATTTTTGGAATAATGATATCTAAATTTCTGCATAGTATCAAAAAAAAAAAAAAAGAGGAAAGGAAATATTTTTCTTTACAATTTTGATGCTAGTTTTCAATTAGATCAATATCTACCATATAACACTAAATTATCCATACACTTTACTACTGTTACACAATGCTTTATTGACTACCCTCTTTTACAGTTTACAGTTTTTATTGCTCCAGCAATCTTCTTCATAACTCTTATATCTCCTAATTTCAATATCTCTGAGAGCTATGCATAGAATTATATATATATTGCAAAAGTCACTTAATAAGAAAAAATGTAAAAAGAAAATTTAAAATGAAAGATTTTGGAATCTAAAAGATTTTGTATCATTATTTTTGCTCCCAGATAATCTCATAAATGTTTGTAAAATATTAATAAGATAATTTATGTTAATTCTTCTCCAGTATATAGCATGTCACCAAAAGTTATACGCTTTTAAAGAATATTCTTTTGAAAAAAAAAATTGCAAGATATGCAAAAATACTAGGCTATCAGCCACAATACCTTTTTTGAATTAAGATATTAGTATTGATTACACAGATGTGTTGATTTACTTCACAATTTTCATAAAAAAATAGTTTCTTCAATAAATAAAATAATGAATTTATATTTGACATTCCTAGCATATCTTAGAATACCTATTTGCATATTTTATTTAATCAGAATCATGTTTACCTACTTCTTGTAGGAACTAAAATTTATGTAGATACCAATTGTGTTTTACAAATGCAATAAATACTATATTTTGACAGTTCCAAAATTGATAAGAGAAATTTTTTAAGACTTCTGCTGTAATAAACAAAAATCAATCTCAAAGATTAGATTTACTATGTGGTTTATTGTTAAGTTTTGAATGAAATCTTATAATAAACTCCTATCTTATTGGGTTACATGTGGATAAAAATATGTTAAATTATATTATGACTTTTGTTTAATTTTGATTTTCTATCTATAAAATTATTGAAATTCATTTTTTCTTGCTCAAGGATATGTAAAAAGTTACATCAGCTTACTCATGTGTGTGTACATATGTACAATGCTTTTCCCATGGTTTCAAATACAGACTGAAAAACAATTTATGTTATAGTAAGACTTACAATTCATCTTTCAAGTAGACTGTCTGCAGTCAGTTAAGGTCAGATTCCAGTATTGGTAAGTATATGAGTCTCTAGTTACTATTAACTAGGTATAAAACAAGAATGATAAAAACACTCAAGCTCTCAGTAATTTGAAGTCAGTGAGTAATGTTGTCCACTTCACTGGTCTTTTATGGATGCTGTTGGAGATATTTTTGTTCTGTAGTAGATGTTGAAAAGTTGTTTTACCCTTTGTGTATGTTATAATGATGTACAAAGACCAATATAAATAAATAAAATGGCCTAATTTTGAAGCTTCTACCAGTTTATTTGATTAGTTTTATAAAGATCATTGCTTACAAAATTACTATGAATTTAATAATATTTCACAATTTTATTGATTTTTTCATCAAGAGATTTTCTAATTGGAAATGTTAATGTGATAGTTTGCTCATGACTTCTGCTTCATTACTACACTTATGACATTTTATTAATTTTTTTTATTAATATTATCATTTAATTTTGTATAATATCTCTTCTTACTAATGAGCAGAAAGGCTTGTATTATCTATTTACAAAGAATTAGTGGAGCTGTGAGCATGGAAACACTAACAACCTAGGATTGATAGAGGGAGGTGCAGTAATTGCAAATCATCTGGATCAGTTATTTATTGGGTTATCTAAAAAAGATTATTTTAAAAAATAATGAAATGCTTTTATCATATAAATGCATTAAAAAGTAAAAATAGTTTTTTTTCAATTTTTACAAGTAACACTTATGTTCAGAAATATTCTTATTTCTAAATGTGAATGCTGCATGCTTTTACTCTGACATATAATATCTAGAATAGTGTAAAAATGAAAAAAAAATATTTTTTTTCACTTCTGCATAAAAGCAATTTATTAATTTATTTTTTAATATTTTTTATTGGTTACTTTTTAATTTTAAAGCTCTTTTTTTTTTTTTTAGAAAACTAAGTTTTAAAAAAATAAAAACTTATTAACAAATTTAAACTAGCATTTAAATGCATTTATTTAATAAAAAAAATTCCTTTTGAGCATTTAAATAAAATTAATAAAAATTAGCTTAGTTAAGAGAATCAAAAATCTTCCCATAATTCATAAATCTGTGATGACATCTTTTTGTTATAGCTTAGCTATTTTTGATGTCATATTATTCTACATTTAATAATACTGTAATGAAACTAAAAAAATTATGAAGTCTCAATATGTATTTTTTTTTATTGCAAAGTTTGACTGTTAAAAAAATGTTTCAGATATCCTTTTGTTTTGAGATTTATTTTTAAGTTTCATTGATAACAAATAATAATAAAAAAAAACCAGCAGAAAGCATGTAATGAATTTTCAGAATAAAAGGAAATAAAATTAAAACTATTGTATGGTTTTAATATATAAACATTGGTCAAAACACAATTTTGATTTATCCTTTTATTGTAATTATTTACAAATTCAGTTATATTTATTTTGACCTTATCATGTTTATGGCTTATTGTAAATTTATGAATGATTGATTTTTTCTTTTTATTTAAATGTTGTTGAAACGCATCTGGAATTTATTCTTTGTGTTTTCAACCTAGTTAATTATTATATTCTTAAATAACCTGCATATATTATTTCTTATATAACTCCCATGTTTCATAATATTTTATGTTTATTTTTAATACACTATATTAATTTTTTTATATATGCAAATTATAATTTATTTTTTGTTTTTACTTTTTATTTAATTTTTGATAATTATATTTATATATAAAATAAAGAAGATGAATATAAGTACAACATAAATAAATAAAAAATACTAACAAAAATTAAATTAAAATTTGTTTGTAAAGTCAAGTCTGATAAATAGTTTATTATTTAGATAAATATTAAGGAATACATAAAATGTATATATAAAATAAAATGTAAAGATAGTTAAATAATAAAATGAATGCAAAACAGATTACAACTTTTAAATGATAAAGAATCAATTTATGTTAAACATTGATCAATATAAAACATTTTAATTTCAAAATAAAAATGAATGACATTGTAAATAATTATATAAAAAAATAAATCATATCACATAGTCTTAGTACGAAGAAACGTATTGCTAGTGATAAAAATAATGTTGAGTATATAGGTTAAAAAATCAATAAAGAAAACTACCAAGATAGTAGATCTCAAAGCAATATGCACATTGCTATTAAGAATGAATGTTGCATTTTTATAATATCTTGGAGAGACATAATCATTACACTTAACAACTTTTATTAACCAACTTTGACGAATTGCAGTAATAAAAGTCTTTGTGAAATTGATGAATACAATATAAAAAAAAAAGAGTAACTACCAAAATAGTAATTAATTAAAATTATTATTGTAGTACTAATATTATATATTTGCCTCTCATAATTGTTTTTTATATTGTATTTTTATTAAAACAGGTACTTTTTTTTTTTACAATGAACCTTCAGCCTCAAAAAGTAGACATTGAGTTTGTCTCAACAACAAGTTTACATGGGGTTCAACATTTATTGCAGCGGACTTTAGCTTACAAAATAACTTGGTGCATTCTAATTATTAGTGCAATGAGTATTTGTTTATGGCAAATTACAGATAGAGTACAACAATACGTATCTTATCCTACTACAATAGAAATGGAGGAAAATCACAAGGAGGAAATGAATTTTCCAACTATTACTCTTTGCAGTGGATACCGGTAATATATATATATATATATTTATAAACAAAAAACTTTCAAATAAACTGTACAATATTTAGAATACTAATAAATAATAGCTGTAACCAACTTATAGCATATCTGCCATTCTGTGTAGCATTGTCTTACAGTTAAATTTTAGAAGTAAAAATTATCATTAGAGTCACTTACATGTTCCCATGTAAATGACTAACTTTTAATAATTTATGGATATTAATACAGCTATATTGTTTATTTAATAAATTGTTTGTCATACTTATAACATATGCCTCTTTGATTTTCTTTTTCTTCAAATCATTTTTTACATGTAAAATAAAAACACTGTCAAAGCAAAAACTTCAATTACAAATAATTGAATGTACTGCAAATACAGATTTAAATCTCTCTACAGAATATCATAATTTATTATCTGAAAGTTCATATTTATTCCAGAGTTTTTTGTTTATTATATTTATTTTATATAATTTGATATATGTGTGGGTGGGCTGCAAAAAGGAGTTTGCTATTAACTGAAAGGAGACCCTTTGATTCCTCTTGGAGGCCTTAAAGGAACCGAGCAGGGCAAATTCCTAATGTCCACTCCATACGTTCTTGTCGTTGCAGCTGTTATTACTATGTGATTATTCATATAGTATACGAACATGGATGGGCTGCTCTCCAACAAGCATTAGCCAGCATGGTGAGTTTATTGGCTTTTTACCTCTGAGTTTAAGAAACACCATGGTCTTTCTTCTCAGTGCCTGATAAGGCAGAATGAATGTTTGTGTAAATGATAAATATTTTTCCAATACATATATACAATTATGACAGACAAAAATAAAGCATGGCCCTTATTCCCAGGAGGCTGTAAAGTCACCAACCAAGGCAGCGGTTGGTGGCCGAAGGCGGAGGGTGCTAAGAATCCCCTGATTGCGGACCCAGGCTGCCATTTGATGATGACTTTTTATTTAGGTACTTACAACTGCAGATCACTTTCAAGTGAAGGAAGATTGCAAGAATTAGAAGAAGAACTGTCTTATATCAAATGGGACATTATTGGACTTTGTGAAGTTAGAAGAAAAGGTGAAGAAACAATTGATTTAAAAAGTGGACATATACTCTATTATAAAGGCACACATATTGGAAATACAAGTGGAGTAGGATTCTTTATAAATAAAAAGTGGAAGAACAATATTGTGGAGATTGATGGTGTATCAGCCAGAGTGGCAAGATTAGTTATACAACTTAATAGCAGATACCAAATGCAGATAATTCAGGTTTATGCCCCAACAAGTTCTCATAGTGATGAAGTAGTAGAAGATTTTTATATGGATGTACAAAAGGCTTTTGATCAGAGTAAACAACATTTTAAAATTGTTATGGGAGACTTTAATGCTAGAATTGGTAGACAAATGAAAGATGAAATTGCTGTAGGTAATTTTGGTTATGGTAATAGAAATGAGAGAGGACATAGACTTGTGGAGTTTGCAGAAAAAGAAAAACTTTATATTATGAATTCATTTTTTGAGAAAAATGTTAAAAGGAAATGGACATGGAAGCATCCAAATGAAGGTACAGCAGAATTGGATTATATTTTGACTAACAGGAAATACATATTTCAAGATTGTAATGTTCTTAATAAATTTAACACAGGAAGTGATCATCGATTAGTAAGGTGTAAGTTACGTGTTAATGTAAAACTAGAGAGACAAAAATTATTAAGAAAAACAATATTTACAGTTGATATTCCTAATCTTCAGAAACATTCTAATGAATTTAAATTAGAACTTACAAATAGGTTTCAAGTGTTAGGAGATTTTGAACATGATTCAGATTTGAATGAAATTAATATGAAAATAACTCATACACTTGTAAAAACTGCAACAAAGATAGCTGGTAGAAAAAAGCAGCAATTGACTAATAAAATTTCTACTGAGACTAGAGAATTTATGAAGAAAAAAAGGAATATGAAGATATACAAAAATGATGTTTTAAAAAGAATTGAATATCTCGAATTTTGTAAAATGGTACGGAAAAGAGTTGAAAATGATATAAGAAAGTATAATTGTGAAATAGCAAGGAAAGCTGTAGAAGAAAATAAAAGTCGCAAGAATGTTAAACAACATTTTGGTATTGGTAGGAAATTTATATCTGCAATAAGAAAAAAAGATGGAATTATTACTAAAAAGAGAGATGACATCATGAAATTGGTAGAAGATTTTTATCAAGAATTATATAGTAATAAAAAACAAGTACCTCCTATATCTATTACATCTTCTGAATTGCTCAGAATTTTAAATGAAGAAGTGAGGCATGCAATTAAATGTATGAAGAAAGGAAAGGCTCCAGGAAATGATGGAATTATAATTGATATATTAAAAGAAGCAGGTGAAGAAATAGAAACAATTTTAGCAAAGTTATATACCAAATGTCTAAATGATAAAGATGTACCGGAAGATTGGAAGAATGCAGTAATAATATTAATATTTAAAAAAGGTGATAAAGAAGATATTAGAAATTACAGACCTATCAGCCTTTTGTCAGTTTTATATAAAATTTTTACCAAGATAATTACAACTCGTCTACAGAGAACTTTGGATTTCCACCAACCAAGAGAACAAGCTGGATTTAAAAGTGGTTTTAGTACAATAGATCATATCCAGGTATTGAGAGAAGTCATAGAAAGGACAAACGAATATGAGTTGTCATTATGTTTTGGATTTGTAGATTATGAAAAGGCATTCGATTCTATACACATTTCTTCAGTGATTAAAGCATTGGATCATCCAGGTATAGATCCAGGATATTGTCATATTTTAAAGAATATTTATAAAAATGCAACAGCAACAATTAAATTACATAATGATACTGGAAAAATCAACATTGAGAGAGGGTGTAAGACAAGGTGACTCCATATCTCCAAAACTTTTTACAGCAGTGCTGCAAGAATTATTTTGTGGATTAAAATGGGAAATTAAAGGAGTGAAAGTAAATGGAGAGTATTTAAGTCATTTAGATTTTGCAGATGATGTAGTTGTTTTTGCAAATAATGCTTCAGAGCTGCAGGAACTGTTGCAGGAGTTAGCAGATGAAAGTAGAAAAGTAGGACTAAAGATAAATGTTAAAAAGACTAAAGTAATGTTTAATCGATTTACTCAAAATATGAAAATAAAGATTGATTATGAAGAATTAGAAGAAGTTACAAATACCTTGGTCAGATTATTAATACAGATGGAAACCTAATGGAGGAAATTAATCATAGAATTAAACTTGGTTGGAGTGCTTTTGGTAGAAATAACTTGATACTAAAAGGAAATATGCCTATGTGTTTGAAAAGGAAGGTTTTTAATAAATGTGTTTTGCCAGTTCTTACTTATGGATCTGAGACTTGGACACTTAATAGAAGAGCAATACAGAGACTTCAGACCACTCAAAGAAGTATGGAGAGATGCATGTTGGGAATAACAAGAAGGGATCGAAAACACAATGTATGGGTAAGACAACCAACAGGTGTTACTGACCTTATTGAAAAAATTAAAAGATTGAAATGGAGTTGGGCTGGACATATTGCTAGAAGAAATGATAATAGATGGACAATTGAAATTTTAAACTGGATTCCAAGAGATTGTAAAAGACCCAGAAAGAGACCACATGTGAGATGGATGGATGAAATAAGAAAATGTGCAGGGGTGTTGTGGAGAAGAGAAGCTAAAGATTGGAGAAGATGGATTAAACTTGGAGAGACCTTCATCCTGCAGTGGATTGATAATGGTTGATAATGATGATGATGTGTGGGTGCATATCCTTGATTGTGTTTGTATAACTTTAATAAAATAACCAATTCAGAAATTAATACATCATATACTTAATTATAAATGAGTGCATTTAACTACCATTTTTTAGTTCATTGTAAAAATAAAATATAAAATTTTATATATTATCTATAATAGCCAAATTCTGAAATATTAACTATGATAATTATAAAGCTCTGAACCAGTTTCAAAGAAATTCTTTATTACTCCTACCAAATCTTAACTATTACTACTCTCAAATTAGAATAGATATGAATTTTATTTATATTAAACAGATTTTATTTGTTTGAAGTCCATATAAGTATAATTATTAAAGTGATGCTCTTTATTGTCAACATGCACACACAACAGTTCAGATTTTGGCTATTATATATAACATCTTATGTATTACTTTCATTATGAATTAATAGGGACCATTTAAGTACATCCATTCATAATAATTCTGATAAAATGTCTTCAAATTATATATTTTAAAATAATCATTTTTTATCAAGTGATTCTAATACTATTTATATTATGGACTTTCATTAAATTTTGAATACATGTAATGGTAAAATTGCTATAAATTTTGATATTATGTGGCATTGAAAAGCTCAAAATTAAGTTAATTACAGAAAAATTAATTTTCATTTTTTAAAATAAATAAATTATTAAAAACTTGTTATTGAAAAAAATATGAATATTGGAATTCTTTATGTTTCAAGCAGTGCCACGAGACAGCAGACTAACAATTCAATACATGGTCATCAGCATCTGAGAATCAAATAATTATACTATAAAATAGATAAAAATGAAACCTTCATGTTAAAGAAAATACTATAATACCAGAACTATCTGTTATAGCATAATGTAATCAATGAACATTTTCAAATATCCAGATATTAGTTTCTGGCTATATTTATTTGGAATGTTAAATAGCAGTATATTGCAATCAGTTGTTAAATTTATTTATTTTTGTTACATAATATAATGTAAATTTTATAATACTGTTTTTTTTTTTGTATTTTATATGATTGTTGCAATAAATTTAAGATATATATTTTCACTTTCTTTCTCTGATGTATTAAAATAAGCAGCTTTTGTTTCCATTAATACACATTGACTAAGTCAATGGACACCCAACAGCATTATGGAATAAAATTTGATCTCCAGTTTTGTCTACCTGATGTTTATCACACATTGTTAAGTTATATAATTGTTTGTTATCTGCTTTATATTACATATAACATTGAAGCCCTGGAAATGTTAGATTGGGTTTAATCTAGAGAACAAATAATGATTTAAATGATTTGAATCCTTAAGTTACAAATTCAAGTCAATATGTTTGTGAGTTTAGTTATACCTTAAAGCAGTTTAAAATCTGATGAACTCAGTTATTTGCTAACTTTTGATATTTTTTGATGGGATCCAGTCTATACCTATATCAATTGCAACAGTTGAATAAATTTATCATTATTCTTCCATTCTTTGAATACAATGTTAAGCATTTTTGGAAATGTACTTACATTCTGTGACTTTTCTAAATTCGGAAGGAGAAAGAGAGAGCAAAAAACAAAGAATAAATATGATATGTTGGACTATTTCTATCATCTATCAGTAAATGTTGAATGTATAGAACACTATAAACTTTATTTTAACTTTTCATATACTAGCAACTTGTTAGTAACAACACAGAGATAGACAGCACAGATTATTAATTACACAACATTTCGATTAGTATTATTTTCCACTCTTCTTCTAGTGTTGTTGGCCCGATTAGTGACAGTATTAGCATAGGAGTCGAACTTACACCTTTAGATTCTCGAATATCTAACCTGTGTTGTCTGTTTGTGTCATTATTAATAAGTTGTTTGTATTTAAAAAGTTTAAATAAAATTAAACTTTTCTATACATTCAACATTTACTGATAGATGATGGAAATAGTTTTATCACATCTAATATACCATCATCACAAAACTTCAGACAAATAACAAAGAATAAAAATTTAAATGTGACTTTTATGGTAATTGGGCAAATCAATTCATGAATAATAAATATATTCACATATATCACATACTAGTTTTTGAAAACACATTTATTTGATATCTAACAATGCTCTATTTTAATGTCTTTTGGAACAAACTTAAAAATTGCCTATTATAATAAATATTCATTGTATAATTTTAAAACTATTTCTGCAACCTTATTTCAATTCCTTGTTATATTACATTTTTTATTTCTATTAGCCATTAATTTTTATCTTCATTCACTGTCATTTGAAAAGGAATCTGAATTAATGATGCTGTCATTAGCTTAATTGGCTTAGGGAGTAGTAAAATTTACTATTGTCTAGAAATCTTAGATAGACATTCAGATATTCACATTTATTAATATAGATTTGAAAATCAAGTTGGGATGATCTTTATTTTAATAAATAATTAGTAATAATCATGAATTTATTTATTCATAATAATTAATAGCAAAGTTATGATTGCAGAAAGTTGGATACTTATAAATCAAAATGTAATAACATAGTTTTAATATATATTATTGTTTTATAGATATGAAGATAATCATTCATTATCTAAAGGAGATAAATATATTTTTGAATATAATTCATACCTTTATAAACAACTGGAAGAACTTCAAGATATTGACAAAGATACTGTTATTGATCTATATGGAACAACATGGATTGAATTTAATGAAATGATGAAGTCATTTTATCCAGATGGCTATAACTTCACAAACATTTTACTAAAAAATGCCTACCAATTGAATGCTGAATCCTTGATTGTTTGTAAATTCAATAATGACAAATGTGATGCAAAGGTAAGTTTTTTGCCTTATGGTAAAATTATAATAGAAATCATAATAGATTTGCTAATAAATTGTTACAAGACCTATAAAGTTTAACAATTTTTGTAATACATTATTATAAATAATTGAAAAAAATAGTTATTTGAATTTAATTATTATTTAGAATACTCTTTTTATCTAATTTATAAATTATAACAGATAAGTTGATCCTATTGTTCAAACATAAATTGATTCTTCTTTTTTCTAATCTTCTTTAAAATTAGATGGTACACCTAAAATCTCAGCAACTTTTGTCTCTTCAACTAACATTTTTTGAAACTCATTATCATGTCAAATCTTTATTAATAATTTTTTGTGTCATTTTTACCATTCATGTCACTATTTATTCATTGCTTTTATTTTGAAGTTGTATATTTGTCACATTTATTTCAAAAACTATTTCACATGATTAAAGATGCAATAAATTTAAATTTCTTCAAATTTTTAACAAGCCTCTTTGCTTCTATTCTTATAATATTGCCATTTAATGCTGACAAGTCATCTTGAGATAATTCTTCCAATGCAACACAAACATCTAATAAATTATATCTCAAAGATTTTAGTGACTATTTGACTTTCCCATTGTGTGTCATAGATAGGTTTAAGAGTAAAATTAGTTTTATGTTTTTTCAATTAGTCTCATTGATGACTTGAATTGAGTAAAATTAGTTATGTGCTTTTTCAAGTATTCCCATCGAAGAATCAAACCAGAAAAATATATATACAAATGATGTATTGCATCGAAAAATATTATGGTATTTAAACTATTAGCAGTACAATTCACACTAAATTTTATGAATGTGAATTGCAAGGTACATATATTGCTCTTGGATTTATATTTAAAATTTATCATTGCACATCTTTTATGTCTCCCTTTTTGTTCAATCCTTGATCTTGTAGATTCTGGATATGTAAAAATAAATTTTCCAAAATACATATTTCATTTGCCATACTTTTTCATGTAGTACTTTATATATCTACAAATCCACAAAAGTGTTAATTTGTGGACACCGTATTGTTAGTAGTGTCCAAAAAACATATTACTGTAGTCACTTGCTCCATGTGAGCAATAATGTAATAATAGAAAAGTATTCAATGACTGAAATAAAATTCAGTGTTTTTCTTCACAGTATCAGAAATGATATTTATTATTTCATTTTGCACATCTTTTCTGAGATAATGGACATATGTTTCTTTATCTTTTATTTTTTTCGAATGTTAATTCGTAAGAGGGTCAAATTCCACTAAGAATTTTAAAAAATTTTCATTTCCATGATCAAATAATGCTTTATTTGTTCCTCAAAAAGATAAATTCTGTACATTTAATGTTTGAACTAATGTAAATAGTCATTCTAAAACTTGCAATGAAGGTTTTCCCTTTTTTTTTTTTATCTCCAGTTGTTTCCATTTAGGTTTTCTCATGAGCATTTATAATTGACAAAATAATCAGCAATGTTAATATTCCAATGTCAAATAACAAGCAACAAAAGCAAAATGCAGAATCGGTGGATTTTGAATACATTAACAATGAACACTGTATTGTCTCACCATTAAATAAGTTTCAGTATAGTTCATTGTTGAAAATCTTTGACTGTTAATATCTTTTGGAAAGTCAAAGTTATAAATTTGTTTTGGTCCCTGTTCAAATAATAGTTGACATAATTGATCAATATTTAAAATCTTTATTTTATTCCATGTGCCTGGATCATCATAACTTAAATTTTGAATATTGATTTCTCATTTTTTCACATTATCAGTACTGACAGTATCAATCAAACATTTATCTTTGGAAATGACATTGTCAATATCCAGAACAGTTGATGAAGATTTCACTTCCCTAGTTGTTGTTTCAGTCACTGTCTCCTCAGATGTTGTATTAAGAGTTTCAACATATTCTTTTTGATGATCTTCTTGACATAAGTATTTACCTCCCCCCTGTTGTTTTTTAGATTCTTTATCTTTTTCAGGTTTTTATTTTTTATATTGGTAACCAGTTGTTTTTTTTGTTCATTTGCAAGCTCTGTAAACAATAACATTTTTTGAAATATTATTATTGTAAAATAATAGAGAATCAACAAAACAATTCAGTACTGAACTTATATAGGCATTTACTGTTATGTTGATATCAACACAAGAAAATGCACAAGGTACAATAATACAATACTGACTGATACAATAAGATTGTAGAAAAGATAGTGGAAACACCTGCCAATGACAATTGACTATTACAGCTTGTTACTAAAATTTCATGTTATTAGGTTCAAATACAAATATACTGAACCTTAGATGCTAATTAAAGGTTCAGTAAATTTCCAAGCTATTAATTAAAAATTAATTTTAATAATGTTAGTTTGTTTATTAAGTGGTAACTAGTAACATATTTTAAAAAAACCCTACTCATGTTTTTGAATGAAATGTTAATTTGCTTATAAATTTTTGTTATGTAATAATAATATTTCATTTTTGATTATACTAACAGTATTATATTATTTTAAATAAGTACAATTATTCTATTAATATTACATTATTTTTTTAACTTTTTTTTATTAAAAAAAAAAGTTAATTTTTTCAGTTAAATAAGGCATACTCAGCACTATTATAAAATAAATATTTTTTATTCTAATAACATCTTTAATTAAATTATGATTAGAAAAATGTTTGTTAATACAATGATTTTATTAAACCGAATGAGCTAATACTAGATTTAGGAAAGATTGTTAAAAAAAATGTTAATATAACATTGAAAATTCTAGTTAATGAATTTGGAAAATTTAGCATTCATACTTCTACAATAGATATTTTGGTTAAAGTGCATAATTCTAGAAAATAATTTAGTCTTATGTTTAATTATAATATTACCTCCTATAATTAAGATTTCAAATATATAAGAAATTTAACCAAAACAAAATATATGATAATTAATAATACATATAATTTTTATAAAGGATAATGCAATAATAATCAAAAAGCAAAAAGTAATAAGATAATGTGAACTATATTTTAAAATCATTGTTGATTGGAAAAAATATTATTACTTGTGCCTCCAGTGCTTGTTGAATTAAATATCACATGATCACCATTACGTATAGAGAGTTTTGCCTGTTTAAATATCAAAATAGCTGTTATTTGTTCTCTCTTCCACACCTGGCAAACTTAAATATATATGAAATTCAACCCAAACAAAAAGTATAACTATCCCATATAATTTGGAAAAAAAGATTAAAATATTATTCTGAAGCTAATTTTAACACATATCTTCTACGTCACATCCTTCAAGTGTGCCAAAAAAAAAAAAAAAATTGACTGGTAAATAACCAAGTTGGGAATTTTCAATATTTTCATCCCTGAGCAGCTCAGAGGCAGAAATTCAGTGAATAAATGGCAGTTTTGTCAGACTGGCAAGGGGCTCATTGTTCTTGTGCTCCTGAGCTTAGGATAGGCAGCCTGTGACTCCAGAGCCACAGGCATCTCTTTTAATGCATAATTGCATGTTTTTTTAAGTTAGTAAATAATATACATATCATCATCATCATCATTATCAACCATTATCAATCCACTGCAGGATGAAGGTCTCTCCAAGTTTAATCCATCTTCTCCGATCTTTAGCTTCTCTTCTCCACATCACCCCTACACATTTTCTTATTTCATCCATCCATCTTACATGTGGTCTCCTTCTGGGTCTTTTACAATCTCTTGGAATCCAGTTTAAAATTTCAATTGTCCATCTATTATCATCTCTTCTAGCAATATGTCCAGCCCAACTCCACTTCAATCTTTTAATTTTTTCAATGAGGTCAGTAACACCTGTTTGTTCTCTTACCCATACATTACGTTTTCGATCTCTTCTTGTTACTTCCAACATACATCTCTCCATACTTCTTTGAGTGGTCTGAAGTCTCTGTATTGATCTTCTATTAAGTGTCCAAGTCTCAGATCCACAAGTAAGAACTGGTAAAACACATTTGTTAAAAACCTTTCTTTTCAAACACATAGGCATATTTCCTTTTAATATCAAGTTATTTCTACCAAAAGCACTCCAACCAAGTTTAATTCTATGATTAATTTCCTCTATTATGTTTCCATCTGTATTAATAATCTGACCAAGGTATTTGTAACTCTTAACTTCTTCTAATTCATCATAATCAATCTTTATTTTCATATTTTGAGCAAATCGATTAAACATTACTTTAGTCTTTTTAACATTTATCTTTAGTCCTACTTTCCTACTTTCATCTGATAACTCCTGCAACATTTCCTGCAGCTCAGAAGCATTATTTGCAAAAACAACTACATCATCTGCGAAATCTAAATGACTTAAATAATCTCCATTTACTTTCACTCCTTTAGTTTCCCATTTTAATCCACAAAATACTTCTTGCAGCACTGCTGTAAAAAGTTTTGGAGATATGGAGTCACCTTGTCTTACACCTTTCTCAATGTTGACTTTCCCAGTATCATTATGGAATCTAATTGTTGCTGTTGCATTTTTATAAATATTCTTTAAAATATGACAATATCCTGGATCTATACCTTGATGATCCAATGCTTTAATCACTGAAGAAATGTTTATAGAATCAAATGCCTTTTCATAATCTACAAATCCAAAACATAATGACAACTCATATTCATTTGTCCTTTCTATAACTTCTCTCAATACTTGAATATGATCTACTGTACTAAAACCACTTTTAAATCCAGCTTGTTCTCTTGGTTGGTGAAAATCCAAAGTTCTCTGTAGACGAGTTGTAATTATCTTGGTAAAAATTTTATATAAAACTGATAAAAGGCTGATAGGTCTGTAATTTCTAATATCTTCTTTATCACCTTTTTTAAATATTAATATTATTACTGCATTCTTCCAATCATCCGGTACATCTTTATCATTTAGACATTTGGTATATAACTTTGCTAATATTTTTTCTGTTTCTTCACCTGCTTCTTTTAATATATCAATTATAATTCCATCATTACCTGGAGCCTTTCCTTTTTTCATACATTTAATTGCATTTCTCACTTCTTCATTTAAAATTCTGGGCAATTCGGAAGATGTAATAGATATAGGAGGTACTTGTTCTTTATTACTATATAATTCTTGATAAAAATCTTCTACCAATTTCATAATGTCATCCCTCTTTTTAGTAATAATTCCATCTTTTTTCCTTATTGCAGATATAAATTTCCTACCAGTACCAAAATGTTGTTTTACATTCTTAAGACTTTTATTTTCTTCTACAGCTTTTCTTGCTAGTTCACAGTTATACTTTCTTATATCATTTTCAACTCTTTTCCGCACCATTTTACAAAATTCGAGATATTCAATTCTTTTTAATGCATCATTCTTGCATATCTTCATATTCCTTCTTTTCTTCATAAGTTCTCTAGTCTCAGTAGAAATTTTATTAGTCAATTGCTGCTTTTTTCTACCAGCTATCTTTGTTGCAGTTTTTAAAAGTGTATGAGTTATTTTCATATTAATTTCATTCAAATCTGAATCATGTTCAAAATCTACTAATACTTGAAACCGATTTGTAAGTTGTAATTTAAATTCATTAGAATGTTTCTGAAGATTAGGAATATCAACTGTAAATATAGTTTTTCTTAATAATTTTTGTCTCTCTAGTTTTACATTAACATGGATCTTACCCCTTACTAATCGATGATCACTTCCTGTGTTAAATTTATTAAGAACATTACAATCTTGAAATATGTATTTCCTGTTAGTCAAAATATAATCCAATTCTGCTGTACCTTCATTTGGATGCTTCCATGTCCATTTCCTTCTAACATTTTTCTCAAAAAAAGAATTCATAATATAAAGTTTTTCCTTCTCTGCAAACTCCACAAGTCTATGTCCTCTCTCATTTCTATTACCATAACCAAAATTACCTACAACACTTTCATCTTTCATTTGTTTACCAATTCTAGCATTAAAATCTCCCATAACAATTTTAAAATGTTGTTTACTCTGATCAAAAGCCTTTTGTACATCCATATAAAAATCTTCTACTACTTCATCACTGTGAGAACTTGTTGGGGCATAAACCTGAATTATCTGCATTTGATATCTGCTATTAAGTTGTATAACTAATCTTGCCACTCTGTCTGATACACCATCAATCTCCACAATATTGTTCTTCCACTTTTTATTTATAATGAATCCTACTACACTTGTATTTCCAATATTTGTGCCTTTATAATAGAGCATATGTCCACTTTTTAAATCAATTGTCTCTTCACCTTTTCTTCTAACTTCACAAAGTCCAATAATATCCCATTTAATATAAGAGAGTTCTTCTTCTAATTCTTGCAATCTTCCTTCACTTGAAAGTGATCTGCAGTTGTAAGTACCTAAATAAAAAGTCGTCATCAAATGGCAGCCTGGGTCCGCCTCCAGGATATTCTTAGCACCCTCCGCTTTCGGCCACCAACTGCTGCCTTGGTTGGTGACTTTACAGCCTCCTGGGATTAAGGGCCATGCTTTATTTTTGTCTGTCATAATTGTATAATTGGGAAAAATCTTTATCACTTACACAAACATTCATTCTGCCTTATCAGGCACTGAGAAGAAAGACCATGGTGTTTCTTGATCTTAAACTCAGAGGTAAAAAGCCAATAAACTCACCACGCTGGCTAATGCGTGTTGGTGAGCAGCCCATCCATGTTCGTATACTATATGAATAAACATATAGTAATAACAGCTGCAACGACAAGAACGTATGGAGTGGACATTAGGAATTTGCCCTGCTCGGTTCCTTTAAGGCCTCCAAGAGGACTCAAAGGGTCTCCTTTCAGTTAAGTAAAAGAAAAAGGTAATTCATAAAGTTCACTAATATATTTTTAAAGACCTTAATTTCACTAATCACTTCACTATCAAAGTAAGAACAAAACTTATTAATAATAATTGAATATTGCCTTGAGAAAAATATGCCAAACTAACCTAGCAAAGGCAGAATTTAGTGCTTTAGTGGATGGCATGTAAGGGGTGGCATCATATTGTCATAATATTTCATGAGCATCTTTAGGTAGTTTTGTCCATGGCCCTCATGGTTTTTTTTCTAAAAATATAATCTGTGGAGATATCTCACAACTGTAAGGCAAATTTAAAATCAGAGGCATGAACCATCACAAATACTCCAATACAGTTTCTCCTGCCTGATTTAATTTAAAAATGACATGAACAATCATGTCGTGTTGGTGTATGATAGTTTTATACTGTTATTATTTACTTGTGTTTAGTTCATTAAATATTATTTTGACAGTTTGGTTTAATCATGAATTCCTATTATTTAAACATTAAGGCTGAATCCATGTACCAATGTGGAAAAACATATTTTTCTGTTGGAGAGTCATGAAAATATTTACAAATTTCAAATAAAATAAAAAATCTGCTTATGCTTATTATGACCCCCCCCCCCCTATATGTTTGAAATAAAAGAGCCATATATAGTGTCATAGGTGCTGGCTCCAAGGTGTAAATGTAATTAAGTCATATGATTATAATGCTAAAATCAACTTTCATGGGAGTCACATTAATAAATTTTTGTTTTTAATTATATCTTCAAGTTTGCATGAATGTTTTTTGAAAGAAATAATTAAATAAAGATATTACTTATTTAAACTTTTCAAAAAATACTAACAAAACTTTTTTAAGTTTTTGACAAACTGGGTATTTGGCATTTCTTAAAAGAAAACAGTATTATTACTATTATTTGTTTGACAGAGGTATACCAAATAGGTTCCTATAATATTTTTAGGATTTTTGTTATTAGTAAATTTAATGATTAATATTTAATACTGTATCAACTTTATTTCTTTTTGGTATCTTATGCATACAAGTTAACTAAATCAATTTCACACCTGTTCAAATAAACTTTGAAGCTAATTTCTGTTATATTTGTTGATATTAATAGTAATGAATTTAGATAAATTTAATTCTTACTGGTAAATCAGTAAGACTAACATTGTTTTTTTTTTTTTTTTAAAGAATAGGATAGCAGAAATTTTTTATTTAAAAGTAGATAACTCAATTATTAGATATATATTCTTGTAATGTCATCTTCATTTATAGAAATAATATTACAGTGGAAATAGATGTCTTCAAAATGTTTTTGCACTTTAAGACCTAAAAAGCTTTATCCTAATTGAAACAACTGAAGTAAAAATAAATAAATGGTTTGATAGTTGCAATTTAGCGTCCAACCTCCATACTGATGGAGATTGTAAAGTCATTCACTTTTGTATCCTTAACTTATGACAGTTTATCACATATCAAATGGCACTTGTAATAATTTTTTTTGTCATAAACTGATTGCTTTCAGTAGAGTGATAAGGGTTTGCACAGTCATTTTTAAAAACATAACTTTAGCAAATTGGCCCACATTTAGAAAATCAGTAAAAAGTTGATAGTTTTTATTAATTATGATAATTATGAAGGTTATATTATATATCATTAATATATAAGCACTTCATTAAAAATAATCACTCTGTAAATTAATAATGTTGGTGGTTGTAGAAATTAACTAGATACTGACTTACTTTATGATGGATGGATGAAGATTTTGCTGTTGTTGAGGATTGGACAATTTATATAATCTCATGCAGGTATATAATATAATGTCAATGTGTGGTATATTTATTTTCATCATTATCTCATCGACTACAATATATGTCTACTTTGCAAAAATGTTGATGCTTGTATTATGTAGCAAAGTTAACTGCTATTTTTGCAATTAATATGTGTCGTAAAAAAAACTTTTGATCTATAGAATTCAAAACTGTAAGAATTCTTATATCTTCTCTTTTACTTCTTTTGCATTTTTTTTTTCATGTATTCATATATATTACTTTTTTTTCATATACACTTTAATGCAAATTTTGTATAATTCCTCCTTTATTTTTAACAACATTTAAACATATATATATATATGAAAAATAGGCTAAAGAATTTAAAAAATAGCCAGTTATAAATGTAAAAAGATATAAAAAGGTAAGTAAAATGAATAAGTAAATTAAAAAATGAGAATAATTAATAAAAATAAAGACAGGAATAGGAATAAAATAGAAATTATTAATAAAAGAATAAATATAAATAAATAATAGAAATGAAGAAAAGAAATTAGATTAATAGGTAAAAATAAAAAATAAAATGGAAGGGTTATAGAGATGTAGAATGATAGATAGGATAGAAGAAAAAATAAAAATAAAAAGGAAGTAGAAATAATAAAAAAATAAAATAGTAATTGGGAAATAAGAGAAGTAAAGATATAGAGTTAGAAATAAAATATGATTATGAATAATAATGTAAAATATGTATGTTTATATGTATATAGAATAATGGTTATATGATTATATGTTTAAATGTTGTAGATCTGATGAAGACTGCAGGACAGTCAAAACTATTAGAAAATTAAAGGAATTATATAAAAATTGCATTAAAGTGTATATGAGATTTATATAAAAAAGTAAAATTGTAAGAAAAAATAAAAAAGCAATTTTCTAAAAACATAATTGTTTCAAAAGAAAAACATGATATTTATACATAAAAATAATGTGATAGAAGTGAACTTTTTATTTGTAATAAGTATTTATGTGAAGCATTAAATATAGCATTTGTGATCATTTTAATTTTTAACTTTGCATATGTTTGATGTCTTTGACTTGGTATAAAATGTTTGATAAATTGATCTTTTTATCTTTAGAAGAACACATAATAAAGTATTCAGTATACATAAAGTACTTAAAATTTTTGGTTACCATAGTGTTTTATCTTTATTTACTATTTATTCTTTCATCACACTTTTTACAAAGTGATAACAAATATAATAAACTATCTCTTAGAATAAAATGATTATGAACACATTTTAGTATTTTTATTATTAATGTATTTATTTCATACATAACATTTTAGATGCTTCTGTAAACTTTTTATATAATGATAAATAATCATTTTTATTAGTTATTTTGAATAATGTTATTTCCGATCATTTCTGATGTGTGGTTTAATTGGTTAGTGATATTTAAACTTAGAATTAAAAAAATGAAAATTTTGTCACTTGTTCTTTTTTTTTTTTTCAGACATTTTATGAATAAATATTTGTCATTATTTTTACTAAAAAAAGTTTAATGTATATATATAATTACAGGATTTTTTCTTTTTTCTGAATTTAAATCTTCAACTTTGCTGGTCCTTTAACAGTCATTTGAACAATAACAAGTCCCAAATTACAACTCAATATGGACCTGACACTGGTTTGCTTTTAGCAGTTGACATGCAAAGAGTAAGTTAAAATTTATGTGGTTGATTGTTTTATTTTAAAGTATAAGGTTAATATATATATATATGCACACACAATAAAATACTAAATAGTGATAGGGTATTTAAAACTAACAAAATTTTATAAAGATATAGTAATCACTTTTCACCCATGTATCCCATTACTTTTTTTGTTAGTTTGATTTTCTAAAGATCAATATATATACATACACACCATTATAAAAAAAATGAAACAGAAATGACTACTTATTTCAAGTATTGTTAATTCCATTTAAACCAGTCTTATTTGTTAGATAATCAAGAGAATGCAAAATGACAATTTACATTTTTAATCTTAGTTTATTAATAGGACTAAAATTCAGTCTTTTTCAATACAGCTAATAATGAAACATCATAAGACAGACTCTATTTCTACTAATTTTAACATTTGTGAATAAGTAAGTCATACACAAAATTTAATAAATAATAAGTTTAAATATTTATTAATTTTTAAAATTACACACTTGCTTGACTTATTGTTATTTACTCAAGGTATTAAAATGAGTAGAAATGGATGTTATCATATGAAGTTTCATTATTAAAAGGCTGTGTTTACATTAATATAATTTGTTAGACTGATCATCTTTATAAGAACTGAATTTAACAAGTGCAAAATGGTTATTTTGTTTTTATTTATTTATATAATAAATAAGAGCAGTTAAGTGATATTGACAGCTTTCAAAAAATCATTTGATTTATATATATGTATATAGTTTGAAATATTACTTTCTTAAATATACATGATAATTAAACTTATAATCACAGTCCTTATATGTTTTAATGTTTCAATATACATTAAGGAGACTACATTTTATCAATTTCAATTTTGTGTTTTTTCTATTTCTCATTTGGTAAAGTCTAAGAATTAAGAGATTTTTCATTAGAATTTTATATAGTAGAAGTTCAGCTATTATTTTATAATCATGATAAGTTTAAAATGTTGCACCAGGAATATTCTGGCTTTATTGGCATTTAATTTACCATTATAGTTTTCTTCAAGGCATTTTGTTTCTCAAAAGAATATGTCAGTCTTATATTGTTATTAGCACACATTTGAATAGACTTTTGTAATCCTGTGCCCCTATAACATGCTTCTGCTTTTGGCATATCAATAATCCAGAAAGTAATAGATTTCTATTTATTTGAGAATTTTTTCTAAATATATCATATGATTATTAATTGATTGACTTCTTCTTCTCTAAATCATTAGGAGATAACTATAGCAATGATTTTATCAATTAATTTTATTTTCTTATGCATATCTAAATTTACATTAGTATTCCAATAAAAAAATAATTCATCACAAAATGTATAAAGATGCAGACTAAGGAAATTCTACTCTCTGATGCAAGAATTCCATAAATAATTTTAATTGATCTGAAATTTGGGTGACCACCATAGAGATTTTATTTTTTTAAAAAACAGTAATTAAGACCAGTGCTTAGTTACCTATCATGCATAATTTTGATGAGTGTGTCCATATTTTTATGAGATAATATAGTACCAACATCATGATTGATGCCCAAAAGCAGATTGATTTTCGGTGTGCTTATATGCTGGACTATTAAATATTGAATGACTGTAGAAAAATTAAGAAAACTTGTATAAGTAAATAACAAAAAGAAACAAAAAAAAAAAAACAATTATTGATACTATAGTTATATCCATATATACCAGGGGATTAATAGCCAAACTAAAGAAAATCTATAGTCAACATAATATCAAAACAGTTTTCCAGAAACAGAACCACACTATGAGGAATTCTAACATTTGCAAAGCCTAAATTTGAAATGCTAAAAAAAAAAAGCTGCATTCATGAAATGTCATATGAATGCGGAAGGATATATATTGCTGAGACCAATCACCCCATTGAAATATAATTGAAAGAGTCCAAACTGATAATTAGAAAAAAACATCTATGGGTCTAAAGTGATTGGGAAAATACAAAAATATTGGTAAAAATCAAAAAATTCAAAGAGCCTTCCATGACTGAAATAACCCCATAAGTCAACCTGGTGACTGTATAATGTCTGGAAGGCATTAATTAACTTTACTCTTACGAAAAAGTGAGAAATCATGACGGTTCTCATAGGTAAGTATTTGGAATCAATACTGACTGTTGCTTTTAGTAGAAGGCCATTTGGTTAGTGTCACCTTAAAATTTAATATTTAAGAATATAAAGATCTAGTTTAATTTCCATGCTAATACTTCCACTAGTTAGGCTATAAACACTTGAGAGGCAAGAAAGTATTGTGTTATATGCTAATCTATATGATGTTAGCAGCAGTGTACTATTCCAGCAGTTAAATATATTTGAAAAGTTTAATGAAGTTTGTATTTTTCAAAATATTAAAGTATTCTATTAGATGATGACAATACTTTAATGTATAATTACATTCAACATGCATCATCACAGTGCTTTTTGGTTTGGTCTTTAAAGTTTGGTTGCCTTTATAGTTAATAAAGCCTAGACATAATTGAAACTCTCTTTTGTTTACAGAAATTATTTTTTCATGCATTGCCTTCATGTATTGTTTTATTAGATAAACTGCCTTTTTTATAAATTTTATATTTGAGAAATTCCAGCCCCATACTCTAAATCAGTGGTCTTCAACCTTTTTACACCTGCGGACCGGTAAAAATAAGGATAAGATTTTGCGGACCAGCAGAAGTCTATAGTTACATTTTCTTAAAGATGAGCATAATTGTTATAACTGATCAAAATAACAATGTTAAATATATAAGATAAAGTTTTATATATATATGGAGTTTGTATAATAAAAAACTTTTTTTGTTAATTTTGAATTTTTTTAGAAAAGTAATAAAAAATTTAATTCTACCCCCATAAACATCTGTGATAATTAGAAAAGCAAATTAATTTACGTATGATTGATTAGATTTTGTTTTCTTTCTGTTTTCTTTTTTTTTTAATTGGGTAAAAATGAGATGAAAAAATAAATAAAAATTGGTTATATTAATTAAAAGTTTAAACTATTATTATTTTGTTATTACAAACTCTAGGAAATCCTGCGGCTGTGGCCAAGTTGAAGCCACTGCTCTAAATTATATATTTTTCTAGGCTTATCTTGAAAACTAACTTTTAATTTATCTTTTTTCTTTGGTTAATATTGGGAATTATTTCAGAATATATCCTACTAATAACAAATGCAAGAATGGAAAGCACATTTTTCAGTTGTAAAACTCTACAATTTCAATGTGTTCCTCAATCATGTTGAATTTTAAAAATTTACTACAGTGCAATTCACAAATATTTCTTAATGACTGATTTAAGTTAAATCTTGAACCTACACATATTTTGTGCATAAAATATCTGGAGAAATGCTACACCTTTTTCATACTTGCCTATATTTCTCATCTCTATGACATTCATATTTCATAAGCAAACAATCAACCTCACAATTACTAAAATATATATAATACTTTCAATCTTTTAATGCATCTATAATAGTTTATATACTAAGAATTATGTGTGAGAAATGCTTTCATAATATTTGACAATAAAAAATATAATGTACAAAAAAAATTAACAATAATTTTATTCCTTTTCCTTAAATATTTACCAAAACTCTTAAACGTTTCACAATCTATCTCTTTGTGCTCTGTTATAGCTAAACTTTATTTCAATTAACTTCCTTATCAGTTTACTTTTGAAATATTCTAGCCTCTTCCCATTTAGTTATCATAATTGTGTAATTCTAGAACCGTTACACTTCAATTTTGGAGGCTTCATTAGAAATTAATAACCTATTGTGTTACCCATATTATTATGGTTGCATTTTTGTCATACCTTTACCTATGTACACACCTTATTTTAATGAATATATTAATATTTGTAGAAGTTGTTATTAATAAAGCTTTTAACAATAATGCAAAAATAGTTCGCGCAGTTGCTGATTCTCACTAGATTATTGTCAAACTGTTTATTTATTTTAAATAATTTTTTTATGTATTATGCCTTTGAAATTGGTAAATAGACATGCAGTATCAATTTATAAAGATTTTTCAGTCAGTGTATAGAGGATACATTTTATGAATAGCTAAATAATTATTGACTAACATATCATTCAATAATTCTCACAAATTATTGTTATTTTTAATTGTGAGTTTAACTGGGATACCCATTATAATAACATAAAGATTTCATGATCAATTCTATGTGAAACCTATCTAATTCTGCTATTACTTTGATTCTCAAGGCAAATGGTCCATGTAAATGAAACAATCACATCCTAATAAGTTGTTTACTCCACAGAAATAACAAAAATATATTTTTATCTGGTATTCTAATCCTATCTCTATCTTGGTCATCTTGGTAATTAGCTTTATCTTATTGCTGATGAAGTAATTGTTATTTTTTTATTTATAACATACCATCCTTTTTATACAATAAAGTTGACACTCCAAATCTAGCTCCATAATATTGCAACTCATTTGTTTTCAAATGATGACAGGATTAATGGAGTGTTCCATTTCTTTTAATCCTATTACTTGTCTGGCATAACAAGTTTGTTTGCATATTGGAGGTTACTGCACCTATAAAAGCTTTTCCAAAAGGTATCCACCTCTAGAAAGCTTTTGTAAAATCTTATGGCATGTATTTAATACTTTTTTTAAAAATTTGTCTGATCAAAATCAGACAAATTTAAATCTTTCATATTTCTGGATAATTCATTTAATTCCAAAGATATTTTTTTTTTACTGATGTTCCTGGATAACTGTGGTTTCACCTAGTTATATTTGAAAAATGCAGAATTTTTGTGTTAATGGTCTATTAACAGCTTGACTCACAACCACAATTCTTTATTTCACAGATAAATTATTCTCTTAATCATTTCTAAGGAAGAACTTGATTTCACTTTTAAGAGCTTTTCCTAGTTCCATGGCAAAAGCTATAGCTTTTGCCTTCTATGAAAAAAAGGTTGAAAATATAGTCAAGAGTTTAAGACAGAAGTAGACCTGAGCAGCATTTTACAAAATCTAACCTAGGAAGATAAGTTAATGTAAAATTGTTGCTCACCATATTTAGTTCATAGCTTTTAAATAGTTCCTTGTAAAAAGAAGAAAAATAATCTATATAATCTTACTTGCCTTAAATTCTTCATAAACCAATCATTGTCATTGTGCTTTTCTTTTTTTCAAAGAGGGAAAAAATATTTGTTGAATGTTTTTGGAAGAAAAGAGGCTGTTTTTAATCAACTAATGGCAACAATGTTAGCCACTGTTAAATATTCAATTCAGTTGCTAATTATCATGTTATTTCCTTTAATGAAGAAGATTTGATCAATATACATGAGTAAATCTTGTCAAACTGCAATATTTTCCAGCTTTCCTAAATTTTCAACTTGGAGTAAGAGTTATAAATATTTAACATTTATTACAACTTATATTTAACATTATTACAACTTATTAAAACACTACTGTAAATCTAACTAGAAAAAGCAAAGGTTACTATCATTAGTTTCTTTACATGATAATGAAATGTTAGAAGATACATTAATGATCATATAGACTCTTCCATTTTTGCCTCATGAAAGTTCTAATACCAAATTATTTCAAGAAGCTTCTATTCTTATTTTAGCATATGTGATTGCAAATTGGAATCAGATTGGACAATCTCCACCGTCAACACCAATCATATTTTAACTAGCAATTTCAGGTTGTAATTTACTCTTTTGACAATAAACTCATTATTTTCAAATGGAATTCAATATTTAAAAATGTTTCCCCATAATAATATAAACAACATAAAATCCCCAATCAGGTTATTTACATTGTCTGGTTGTAAGTTATTTATCAATTGGTCAACCAAATTATAGTGTTGAAATTTTTTTGATGTGTCTATTATTAAAATAAATTTCAAGTGAGTCTGAATATCTTTTTAATTATTCATGTGTAATTTGGGTTTTTTATTGTTTTTTTTTTGTAAAACTCTTAACATTGGAAAAGCAATGATATGGAAGTATCATTTTGAATGAGGCAGTATAATTAATAATGAGTTGTTTTGGAATTAAATTTGAAACAGAATTTTAACTTAGCAATTAATTGTATGTTAGATCAGACTTATTTAGTGTATTGGACACTCGATCCATCATTGATCACAAAGGGCGCCACCAGATCACTACGTATCTGGAAAATTTATTTACTGTGATCAAAAATGGATGAGGATGATGGTTTGTGCTGACTAGATTCAGGGAGAAACAAGAAATCTTAAATATTGTTCTGACAATTGAGAAACAAAAGCACTAAGGCAAACGTCAGCCAACTTAAGTTTAAACAATTTTTAAATTTTCTTTAAGAGAAATATAAATTATAAACTAAAAGTTTATAATACAATAAATAGGGTTATATCAGGTGTGTACCAGAAATAATAAAATTCAACTCTCTGGCAGACAGACTAATTTTCTAATAGTGAATTAGAAAGGGAGGGAACAAATTTCTTTCAGCTGAGAATTCACCTACAACACTAGTTTTCCTATTCAAAGATATGAAAACAATACAATCTTGGAAGAAATCAATGAAACAGTGCCAGTGAGCATTTCTTGGCCCGGAAAAATGTGTCGGGACCAAGAACATCATATTGCTGGTAGAACAGCCCACAATATACCATGTTTAAGGCAATTGCGTGGTTGATTTACTCCAGGAACAAAAAAAAATAAATGAATACATCGGAGTATAAATTATAAAACGGGAAAAAATTTATGTCTCCAATTTAATGAAATAAAATTAGAAAATATGCCGATGTAAATGATTTCAGATTAATAAAATATTAAATCTATGATTTAAGGACAACAGACATTTAAAACTGGTGAATCCCCAACCAAACAATTGGCCAAAACTAAGCTGAGAATAATAATTAGAGGTCTCAGTAGGAGACAGGTAAATAATTAGAAAACCAGTTATGTCTGCCCAAGCATTTCAAGAAAGTGAAATAATTATAATTACAAATAAATTTACAAACCAAGTTCTTAGTATATGCTCTGATAAAATTTAAAGCAACATGTAAAAGACAAAATAAATCTAGCAAGCAAAATATAAACATTGACCTAGATTTTTATAAGTTAGTTTATCAGAGAGTGTATATGAGTAGAAAAATTAAGTAATTTAGCAGAAAGAAACTTTCTTTCACTATAATTTACAAAAGGGGTTAATATTATCTTCCTGCTGGCAATTTATAAAATTACAAAGAACAACAATTCCAGTTTCCTATTTCAGAGACATAAACACAAATACGGTCTTATAGGAAATCAACGAAACCAGCATGGATGAGCTCACACTAGCTTATGGACTAATGAGGTCATAATGCCACAGGACTGCTGCATGTTATACTACATTTAAAGCAAACATGATTGATTTCTGACAAGAAAGAGAAAAATATGATTACGATCTTATGTAATCTAGGAAAAAAGAAACGAAATCTCCAACTATGGAAAACCAGAACAATAAACATGATAAACCAACAGCCAAAACATTTTGCGGTTTGCAAATGCGCAAACACAGTATTTTAAATCAATTATTGGACAATAAAATAAATACAGATGAGCAAATTAAAATTACGCAAGACTGCTAAAGCATTTAGAAAAAGTTAAGCATATAAATAGAGATATATTAAGCATATAAAAATATAAACTCACCAGACACTATCCAATAAATAAAATTGAAAGCAAACTTGGAATCTTAAAACTAAGATTCCTAGACACACTACAAAATACAATGAAAAACAAATACAGTTAATAAATAGGAGGTTAAATAATTATTAAGACTATGGATTTATTTTTAGATTGAGCGGAGATTTAACTAGAGAATATACCCTGGAAAGAATAAAAGAAAATATTTACCTTACGGTAAAGCAAAGTTCGCGTAGTTTCCAAAGAGCGCGCACTTTTATTTAAATTCATATTTCAGGTGTTCCATTCTTTTACAGCAGCAAGTGTAGAGGCATATTGGGGATCTGGTTTATTTTAGACTTTCATAGCATGACTGAAGAACAGCTGGCAGATGTGGGTCCATCCTTTGGTTAAGCTAGCAAGACATGTTGGAGTTTAGAATACGTATGGCAGTGAGGTTTTGACATCATGAAGAAACAAATCTTTTAACAACTGCAAATTATTTTTTTTTTAAAGAAATTAATATCCGAATTGCTAACAATACGGTACGACTCTCAGCAGACTATAATCAAAGTGTAAAATGAATATTGAATCTATCACTTTGAAGCAGCTTGTCTAGCCAAGAATAATACAAAACTCTTGTCCCAAAATTTGCAGGGTTATTTATACCCACGCTACATTCCCGCATAAACTTTTCTTGTTTTCGAATTCTACGCCTTAGGGCAGGGCAAATCTCAATCTCCTGCTCAAACTAATTAGGAATTCTAACCAGGGATTATTTTAAACAAAAACAACAACACAAAATTAAATCTCCGCTTTTAGAATTAACTTAGAAATGATTAAAAAAAAAGAGACAGGAATGTAATTAACAAGTTTGCTTGTTTTTAATCAAATTAATAAAAAAAAAAATCAAAAACAAGCGGAAAAGAAAACTATTTTAAAATCAATTTTATATATATATATAAAATAAAATATAAATGAGTATGTGTTTTAATACATGTACTCTTATAAACAATTTTTTAAAATAGCTTTATAGATTTACGTTTAATCAAACCAAAAGTTAGTTTTATTTTTAGTGAAGCGACTTTTGAGACGGATGCTATCCGGTTCATTAGGGATCCCCCTGTCTATCACAAAGTGGAAAAATATGAAAAGTGATGTAAACATAAGCTATTTTTTATAATCTACCTAAGTCAGCATTATTAGTAGATGCTTATCAAAGCAATAAAAAATAATGATAACCAGTAAAGCAAGAGGTAATAATAATAAAGATAATTATCTTAATTTATATCTAAATATATGTATATTGAGTATGTGAAAACTGTGTTGATGTTATCCTTTTTTATGAATTGAATAGAAGATAACCATTGTAACTAAAATTAATGTAGCTACTTTTTTATAATACTTCAATATTTTTTGGAACTGCAGGTTATAAATTGAAACAAAATTGAATGATGATGGATTTGTAGTCATATCAAATTTTGTATTTTCAAGTCTTGAAATCTCAAACATATTAATGAAAGGCTATTGACATTAAAAATTGGTTTGTATAATGATAGGATGCTTCTTTTAGCAGTACTTATGTGCTATCATTAGATTTAGAAAGCTTAATATTATTACATGTTACTACATCAATGTCATTAAGATTCAATTTTTTTTCTTATAGTTATTAATATCGTGTCAATAGAATCAATAAAGTTTGACTTAAAATTATTTGAAATAAAGGAATGCTATTACTTTTCTTCAGAAAACTTATATAAAGAACTAGGAATATTTTATTCACATAGAAATTTATAAAAATACTTGGATGTATATAGACATAAAAAAATAGCACATTATAGACACTACGCATCTAAATAATTTTCTCATTTCAGGTAGTCATGTGACATTAAAGTACTATTGCAGCTGATCTAGCATTTAACAATTTTTATTTTTTTTATTTGCATTACTCAGTTCAAAATTATTCTAGGAATTTTTGTTTTTGAACCCACCATTCAACCATAACACTAATTATTTTATAGTTAAAAATCATATTATAAAAACAAAATCATTTATATTATATCAACATTTATGATAGATTTTAAATTAATATTCGATTCTTAAAGGTTAAAATGATGGTTTTATTAAAAAAATAATTCCATTCCCAATATCTTGATATAAAATTTGACTATTCATTTTACAACTACTAAATATGTATTAAAATCATCAATTTATATTTTCAAATTTGTCTTATTCTTAAAGAGAGTATTGTGAGTCCAGATAATTCTACTCTTGGTTTACTAAAATTACATTCTAACAGGTTCATTAATAGTGATTTTATTATTATTGACTTTTGAAAAAAGAATTGTGAGTACAATAAGAAATTAATTATGGAGCATGATAAATATATATAATACAGTTCATTTGCTGATCATATTTATATGAAGAATAAAAAAGAAAGCTGAAGTATGGAGATTATTAAAAACATAATAATGAGTAAATACCATAGATAATATGTAATAAAGTAATCAAATAATATTACAGTGAAGAAATTTGATATGTGTGATATAAAAAATATATATATTTAATTTTATTAATTGCTAATCCAGGCTTTCCATATGTAGTATCAATTTTTAAATGTAAATAATTTAAAAAGAGTTTAAATAAATACTATTGTATTTATATTGTGTGTATAAAACTAAAAGATAAACAGCTAAACTGCAGGGCAGAGACTTTTCCAGTACATATATAGTGAAAAAAAAACAGTTTTTCACTAGACTTGCCATTTACATTCTAGATAAAAAAATATTTAGATACTGGATTTACTAATCAATATTGGCTGGTTATTGGAGTGGCTGTGGACTGGATATTTGAAAAAAAAATTTAAACTGATTGAAATACTGAAAAAAAAAAATGTTTGTTTCTGAATTTATACTCACATTATAGATAAGATAGATAGTTATTCTATGATTACAGCATGATAGTTATTCATATTATATATATTTAAAATGTATGTGAATTTAACAAATATAATAATAAAAATTATATACATATATATTATTTTTACTTTTTAAAATTTAGGATCATCACTCAGTATCATTTCAATTATCATTGGCTAAATTTTTTGCTTTTCTAACACCATATGGTGAAATTCCATTAAATTCTGATTTGGGAATACCTATTGGTCCAGGTCATGCCATTTACATGAAAATGAAATATAGTCAGGTATTTATTTAAATACATTTTGATCACATATTTTGTTATGTTTATTAGTAAATATATTTTTTAGAATGACATAAAAGTAGGAAAGCCTGATTGAAAAGTTTGAAAGCAATGTCAAATGTTTATATATTGTAAAAGAATACAGTTTATACATTGTAAAAGGACAGATTCCTGACAATTGTGTGTGTGTGTATATATATATACATATGTAATCATTAGAAACCAGTCATCTTATAGATCATTCTAATCTCAAAACTGTTGTCAAGGCAACTTCCTTTTAATAATAAAGTTAGAATCATATCTTTATTTATGGTCCAATATATTGAAGCTGGAAATATAGTACATATTTCTGCTTCACCTAGTGCCAATGTCATCAGCACTAGTGTGGGTTTGAACCCAACCTTTTATAATAACTGACACCCACCTCATAATTGGTGGTAGTATAATTATAAGCAATATTGTAATCTTGTATCTAATTAATTTGTATTTTATGATTAACTAACCTTTTATAATAGTTTATTTATTTTATAATATTTGTAAAACTGTATATTATGTTTATTTTATTAAATTGAATTGAATCCTAGATATCTATAAAATGTTACAAATATTTCAAATTCTTTATTAAAGTTCATTTTTCTTAAATTAATCAGTTGGTAACATTTTATATTTATCTTTTAATCAATGTACATTTGAGAATCAATTATTTAAACAATGTAATATTTGTAAGAAATATTTTGTAAATTTCTGTTTAAGTTTATGTCAAATATCAGTTTGAAAGTCATTGTACCAAATTCCTAAAATTTTTCTGAATAAAATCTACATTTTTGTTAATCTAAACCTTAATTAAATGGGCTTTGTTAATACAATGACTGATAAACTTAATATGCTTGTTGTTTTTTTTAATTAGCAAATCTACCCTTGGGGCATGTTAATGCAGAATTATAGATTTCCCTCCAAAGCAGGCACCAACCTCAGAGAAACACTTAGAGCAATTGCAATTGGCAGTTGTCACTGTAGATTGAATCCTATAGATAAAGCCAGATCAAATAAATAGTGGAAATTTTTGATTGAAGGATTATTATGATTATTATTTGAAGAGTTCACTGAAGAGAATAGTTTAGATTTACAGTACATAGTGATTAAAGAAATGACGGGGTGAAAAGATCGGCGTTGCTTCCTGGAGCTCTGTTTCCACCAGCCCATCAATGCCTTTCCAGTGCTTTCAACATCTAGCCGGAGACTGTCTGTGTCGAGGAAGCCTGAAATGATCTGACTGTATAACTGCCTGTTTCAAGCCATGGAAGGCCTACCGATTGATTCTGAGGTAACGTCCAATTCGCCACAAGCCATTGATTCTATTTTACTTGTTTTCCAAATAAATATTAATCTATATTTTATATATCTGTGTAATGTTTATACGGCTGGGTTTAAAATGCGTCTTTTAATTTTTCTCTTAAATTTAAAATATCAATTCTTCTAAAAATCTCATATTATTTTGATGCGGCAAATTTAAATTAATTTTTGTTGGTTTATTTATAATATTGACTTACTGAAATTGCCAAGTACAAAATTCAATGAGATATTAACTTTAAATTCTCTCCCTCTTATTTTCTTTCCAGTCAAAATCATTACAGGAGACTTATTTCCCGAAATTAATTAATAGAAAGCTCGTTTAGTTTTGTACATCATATTATAAATCTATTTTTAAATGATTGAAATGATTGTAAAAGTTATGTGTCTTATTATTATCTCCAATTTAAAATTACCCTCGTAATTAAATCAGTTAGTTAAATCTATTACGATTTCTGTAAAACAAATGTTTTAAAAAAAATCGTTGAAGGCATTTTATCAGTACATGTTTCATACATATATATTTTATTTGTCAAAAAAAATAGTAAAAATTTGATGTATAATTTGTTATGCTGTATATTGTCAAACTTCACCATAAGTGAGTTTGATATCCAATGCTCCGTCTATGTTAGTTAAAAGACAGTCTTATTTTGTAATTACCGATGATAAACTATATTTAATAACTTATTAATAAATGAAATATTTGGAAAGTGTGGAAAACAATTTATATTTTAATTTTAATTCTTGCCTTCCCTTTTTTATATTATATTTTATGATTCATCCATTAGTGTCCTAGGGTTTTTGGGACTTTCCATTATGTCAGAGAGGCAGTAGTTCAGGCAAATAGGTTAGGATTCAGCCTTGCCCTGACATATGTATCTTGTGCATGGTTGGATTCAAGGTACTTTTGCTTGGATTATTGGTCTTGTTGAATGAATACACGATTTTGACCGGCACAGAGGCTGCATTTTTTTTTTCCAGGTTTGGCCGCCCAATCGTGGAGCCTGTTAATTATTCTCATGCCCTGAATAATTCATTAGCTTTTTTTTATAATTTGATATATATAATTTAATATATACATAATTTTCCACACTATAAAATGATTTAATTTTGTGATATTGATTTTATAAAATCAAATACTGCTTTGTTAATAAAGTAAAGAGGACTACCATGTTTTCCAGCCATAATCTGTATTTTTTTTTTTGATAAACTTATTAATTAAAAGTGAAAACTCATATGGATAAATAGATTGTATAAAATGTGAAAGTAGTTTGAACTATATTAATGTATATGTAAGAATTTTTTTTTTACTTCCCGAGGTTTGTTATGTAGAATTTTTTTTTCTCTACTTTTCTCCTGTGTTTGCTAAGGATTAGAAATATTTGTATAGAAATTTTTTTCTTGATAATTGAGTATATAATGTTGTGATTATTTTAAAGCAAAGTGTAAAGAATTTGACATGTATATGGATTTTTTTTTTTTCAACTTTTTCTCCAAAGTGTTTTTTCTCTTTTCCAATAGTGTGTAGTATTATGTAATGTATGTAGAAGTATATGTGTGTAAAATCTGTGTACTTGTATATGTAGCGCTGCATATATATGTACATAGGTGTGTATGTGCGATGTGTAAGTACATGTAATATCTCAAAAGGGAATAGATGTGTTTGAAATTTTTTTTTATATGTATTGCATTGCTATATATATATTTTCTTGGAAACCCATATGTGTGGAAAAGTTGTATTGTATCTCAAGCATAAAAGCTTGAGAAACTTTTTCCCAATATATAGATGTACAATTTTTTTTTTTTCTGGATTTAACAGTTGAACAAATATTCACATCCCCAAATGATATTTCATATATACAGTTTTATATATTCGGACCAATATATTTAAAAGTTTGTTCAGTTCACCTGAGTTTGAATCCATAGTGACATGTAATAATTTATGTAAGTGCTCTTAAGTTTAGCAAAATGTTTCTCTTAATGTTACATTCATACGAAAATCAAACTATGTAAAATAATCATGAAGTGATGTCAAAATGATGTAAAGTTTTTTTTTTTCACGAGTGTCAAAAACCAAAGACTGTGTTTTACAACCATAAGATGTTGTGCAAAGTTTTCTTTTAAATCCAAATACTGTAACTATAACTGTAGTACCTGATTTTTCAACCATATATATATATATATTGTAAAAGTTTTTGAAACCCATGTATTACAACCATATGTAGAATTTTTTTTTGTATCTGGTTTTACATGCACACATGAATTTGTTTTCTGTTTTCATGTGTTTAAAAAAAATGTTAAAGCCCCATGTACTACATCCATAAGCCTTATGTGTAAAAGGTTATAACAAGATGTATTTAATGTTTATTCATATGGGCACACTGTGTTAACAATCAATAAAAGTACATATTTTTTATTTATATATATATACCTGTTTTTTTTTTATTATTATATAGTAGATCTATCTGTGTTATATTATTGCTGACCTTGATAACTGGCACCCTGGTGTAGGGAATAGAATACCTATTACCATTATAAATTCATTATCAAGTTCAAATAAATAAATAAAGAACCGTGGTAATTCTTGGCAACAAATTTTTTTTTATATATATGAGATTTGGAGAGTGAAGAATTTTATAACTGGTGTAATATGTAATAAAATTGTAAGCAATGTAATATTCATAACAACAAGATTATGTATTGAATTATGAAAATAATGATTTTTTTTAGTCCATTTCAGAGGCAAGGAGTGACTAAGGGTGACTAACTAGAATCAAGAAACAAATCAGTCATTCTCATGATAAATAAAGTAAAGTTTTTTTTTTTTTTGTTGAAGTTTGAAACAATTATTTAAATATCCGGCATAAAACAGACAGAAACTTAGTAGGGCAGGTCAGAAAGGACACAGTCAGTAAAGCATGATGAGAAGAGTGGATAGAGTATGGGAAGCAAATGCTCGAATTAGTTATTGTATAAATTCCAAGATAAAAATACGTTTATGTTCTAGTTATTTAAGATTGTGTTAAAGTTTCAGTGAGTCATAGTTCTAGTAAAATAACTTTGAATTCTAAGATCAGCATTATTACCATTATTGTGTCAAACTTTTTGAAATCCAAATGGATAACAGTATAGAAGAAAAGGAAAGTGAAGATGTTGATGCCAGCATCCCAGTGAAAGAAGAAAACATGGAGGAACAAATTTCAGAGGTCATAGTAAAGGATCCATTTTCCCTTATCCATGAGTTCAAACAAGATCCTATACCTTATCAAAATGAGAACTTGACCACCTTACTCCATAGTATGATGTTTTAAATGCAAAGGATGCACAGGAATTGAGAACAGCAATCCATGAAAATTTAAAAGAATGGACAGAGGAAAATGTCCGTTTTCTAAAAGCAATAAAAAAAAATTACCGGATCTATTGAACCAAAGTCAGAAATAAAACCAGCAAGAGATGTAATTACAAAGGAAGAAGAAGCTGATATTGTTATACCTAAACTATCTGGGCAAAGAATTGATTCAGAGGTTGTAGAAGAAGAAATGTTGCAAGTTGATATTCAAAAGGAGATGTCAGAAATGATTGAAAAAAATAATTTAGTGGAGGAACATGTTAAAACAGAAAAGAAGTCAGAAGATATTGTTGAATTAAAGCAAGTTGAAAGAACTTTGGAATTTCCAACCAAAGATATTTTAAAGGAATCACCAGTTGAATATCCAATTACTGATGAAACAAAATTTGAAAGTGTTAAAAAGGAAGAAATTGAAATTACAAAGGATGTGATTGAAGTTGTCAGTCCACCTTCAGGAAAACCTCTACTTCTGGAATATATCTCTAAAATTGCAAAAAAAAAGAAGTAGTATATACAGAAGCTGAGATTGAAATAGTATCAAACACAGTAAGATAATTTAAAATGGATGCAAAGACTGCTTATGAGTTGCAAGATGATTTAATAAAATCTAAAATTGATTTAATAATTGTGAAAGAGTCTAAAATCAAGGTTGAGATCATGGAAGAGTCTAAAACTGATGTTGTAAGTATTGTTAATTGTAATATCAATATGGAGATACCAAAAAAATTAAAAATCTATTCAGAGACTACAATAGATACTGAAATCGATACAGAAAACATGGAAAATATGAAGTCTAATATAGAAATCATGCCAGAACCTGTTGAACAACAAAGAATAGTTGAGAACTTTGAGAAGTCTATAGATACTGAAGCAGATTTATTTTCACATTCGCAAATCCATTCATGAAGAGCAAGATACGTATTTAGGGCATAACTTTAACCTTTATTAGAAAACCTATTCAATTTGAGATAACTGAGAATTTGTTCGACTTTAATTGAAATCACTTCATCATGAATTATGAGCATAAGAGCGGGCTTTACTGGAACCAAGAGGTAATGGTGCTGATGAATTATGAGCTATAAATGAAAAGGAAAGATAATTGCTGGTCGGTGGTTTAAGTAGTATGGCGGCTTGTGTAACACAAGTCTTACTGCCCTTTAAGTAGACGGGGAACATGGGAAAAGCCAGGCTGAGTTATAACTACGAACCTTTGGTGTTCCAAATATAACATGAGCGATGGAGGAAGTGCTTTCTTCCTCTATAATTAAAACAACAGTAATATTACCACTGACAAGCCTATGGAGCGAAAAGATTGCCCTATGTCAGCAACGTTCGAAGATGATGACTTAAATAGTCACCGTTTGAATGATAAAACCCAATTTATTATAGAATGCTCTACGTGATAACTTGATCAAATTAATTAAAGTCAAACGAGCTTTTAACTAAAACTATTTTAAAGCATTTATAAATTATAGTAATTATGCCCCAAACATTGTGCCCTTCCTGAATATTAATAGATAGTGAAAACAATTTGAATTAGAATGTATTTAGTTGATTCCTTTATCGCCCCTTTTGCAAAAAAAAAAAACATTTTAACATTATATATGAGTAAATACGCATTGGTGAATATGAGAAAATAGCTGGGGGATAGATTAGAAACGGAGCTAATAATTTATTATTAGCCAATTATAAAAATAGTAAACATTTAATAATTTCTTTCGACTCTATGATTAATAGAATGTATAAATTTAGTTCTAATGGGCGAGAATTACGATTAGACTTGATATTATATTATTTGAATAAAGCAAATGGAACAAAGGAGCTCATCGAGTCGAAAGATTATTGGCATATAATTAAAAATAAACAACATTAATAACTCACATGATAAATATATATAATATAGTAAATGAACCGCCATTGTAAGAAAGGAAAATTAAATCTAAGGACTAGAGTTTGAGAGAATTACTATGAATTTAAAAAGCATAAATAAAAGAAAGTTTTGTACAGATTTGCATTAAAGAATGATAAGAGCTCTTAAAGGGAGTGTAAAGTAAAGTTTGAAACTGGCCAGAAAGTTACGGTTCATTATGGAAATATATTACCATTTCTTCCGGTGCTGGTTCCTTAGTTTACATGTCCGGGTTGGTAAAACGTAGGCATGCATTTGGTCGATTACTTGAACAGCATTTTATTGATTTTTCATGATTTTTGCAGCACGATTGGTCCGGAAAGGATTTAGCAGCTTCATTGAAGATTTTCAGGGGACTTCAGGAACCGTAGCCAGATTCCTGATGTTTTAGCCACTCACCATGCTAGGAACACTATTTAAATTCATTATTTTAAGACCCACAGAATTTACTGGCACTTCTCTACAACAAAGATGGCTTCCTCTTCTCCAAACTTTTCAGAGCTATTTATACTGTATCTGATGCCTTTGGGCTAGCGCTTCTTTCATTATCAATGTTACAAAATTTACTAGTTTTTAGATACATTCCTTCGATAAGGCTTTCAAACTCATTAACTTGAATTCATTTTCTAATTAGAAAATGAATTCTTAAAATCAGAAAAATGATTTTAATTAGGAAATCCTTACATTTTAAATACTTATCTTTTTTTTCTAATTAATAAAACTTTAACCATTGTTTTGGAAAGGGAAAATCTGAAAGCTTATCGAAAGAATGTAGCTTTTAATCACTAAAATTTTTAACAAATTATTTAAAGTAAAATCAAACATTCCCGATGCAATGAAACTTTCGAACAATTATATATATTTAAATATTTATAAATATATATGCACAATCCATGCAGTTGTAATATATATAAATTCATGAATAATTTTATCATGAATTTATTAATAGCATCGATTAATTTAAACTCAAACGAATTAATTTTAATACACATTTATATAATAGTTTTTCTTTACGGAAATTAGTGTGGATTGAACATATAAAGGCCCATTGCATCGGAAATTTAAGGTTAGTACTAGGGTTTGAAGTGGGCTTATGGCTAGATGTCATGAAGCTAGGATCGAACTCAGATCCGACTGCTTCATTACTGAAGTAAATGAAAAGGAATACAAAATAAACATGTTAGAAGATAAACCTACCTCAGAAAGTCCCAAAATCAATGATAATGTAATAGGAAATTCAAATAAAAATGAAATTCCATTAGAAACATTGAAAGAGGATGTTGCAAAAGATAATATACAAGAATTGAGTAGTAATTTGGAAATGATTGAAAAAAGAGAGAAACTGCTTTCAGGAATAGTCATGAAAATAGCACACAATATGATGAAAGATCAAGATAAAGGACAGGATAGACAGCAGAGCATGGAAAAAGAGGAACATAAAAAGCAAATTTTGAATAGATGGTAATAGTACCTTCATCCTAGCTGATGATAAAGTAAGCAAAGAAATTTGTTATGAACAAAAAGGGACTTAATGCCTATCATTCAAATCCATATGAAACACCTCTAGACCCAGGGGAAGTCTAAATTATTTTCAAAATGGGAGGCTTTTTTTTTTTTTGGACTAAACCAAGAAAATTAATTAATCATGTTAATAAACTATAGTTTAGAAGTTAGCAAATCTAAACACTGTCACTATTCCTATAATAATATAATAAATCTCAGTCAGCAAACCCTTGGTCAGCCTCTATTGTCACTGGACACCCAAGTAAAATTTTTTTTGTTTTTTTCCTCAAGTTGAGGGATATGAAGCTGGAAATATAGTACATATTTCTGCTTCACCTAGTGCCAATGTCATCAGCACTAGTGCGGGTTTGAACCCAACCTTTTATAATAACTGACACCCATTTCATAATTGGTGGTAGTATAATTATAATCAATATTGTAATCTTGTATCTAATTAATTTGTATTTTATGATTAACTAACCTTTTATAATAGTTTATTTATTTTATAATATTTGTAAAACTGTATATTATGTTTATTTTATTAAATTGAATTGAATCCTAGATATCTATAAAATGTTACAAATATTTCAAATTCTTTATTAAAGTTCATTTTTCTTAAATTAATCAGTTGGTAACATTTTATATTTATCTTTTAATCAATGTACATTTGAGAATCAATTATTTAAACAATGTAATATTTGTAAGAAATATTTTGTAAATTTCTATTTAAGTTTATGTCAAATATCAGTTTGAAAGTCATTGTACCAAATTCCTAAAATTTTTCTGAATAAAATCTACATTTTTGTTAATCTAAACCTTAATTAAATGGGCTTTGTTAATACAATGACTGATAAACTTAATATGCTTGTTGTTGTTTTTTTTAATTAGCAAATCAACCCTTGGGGCATGTTAATGCAGAATTATAGATTTCCCTCCAAAGCAGGCACCAACCTCAGAGAAACACTTAGAGCGATTGCAATTGGCAGTTGTCACTATAGATTGAATCCTATAGATAAAGCCAGATCAAATAAATAGTGGAAATTTTTGATTGAAGGATTATTATTTGAAGAGTTCACTGAAGAGAGTAGTTTAGATTTACAGTACATCGTGATTAAAGAAATGACGGGGTGAAAAGATCGGCGTTGCTCCCTGGAGCTCTGTTTCCACCAGCCCATCAATGCCTTTCCAGTGCTTTCAACATCTAGCCAGAGACTGTCTGTGTCGAGGAAGCCTGAAATGATCTGACTGTATAACTGCCTGTTTCAAGCCATGGAATGCCTACCGATTGATTCTGAGGTAACGTCCAATTCGCCGCAAGCCATTGATTCTATTTTACTTGTTTTCCAAATAAATATTAATCTATATTTTATATATCTGTGTAATGTTTATACGGCTGGGTTTAAAATGTGTCTTTTAATTTTTCTCTTAAATTTAAAATATCAATTCTTCTAAAAATCTCATATTATTTTGATGCGGCAAATTTAAATTAATTTTTGTTGGTTTATTTATAATATTGACTTACTGAAATTGCCAAGTACAAAATTCAATGAGCTATTAACTTTAAATTCTCTCCCTCTTATTTTTTTTCCAGTCAAAATCATTACAGGAGACTTATTTCCCGAAATTAATTAATAGAAAGCTCGTTTAGTTTTGTACATCATATTATAAATCTATTTTTAAATGATTGAAATGATTTTAAAAGTTATGTGTCTTATTATTACCTCCAATTTAAAATTGCCCTCGTAATTAAATCAGTTAGTTAAATCTATTACGATTTCTGTAAAACAAATGTCTTAAAAAAAATCGTTGAAAGCATTTTATCAGTACATGTTTCATACATATATATTTTATTTGTCAAAAAAAATAGTAAAAATTCGATGTATAATTTGTTATGCTGTATATTGTCAAACTTCACCATAAGTGAGTTTGATATCCAATGCTCCGTCTATGTTAGTTAAAAGACAGTCTTATTTTGTAATTACCGATGATAAACTATATTTAATAACTTATTAATAAATGAAATATTTGGAAAGTGTGGAAAACAATTTATATTTTAATTTTAATTCTTGCCTTCCCTTTTTTATAATATAATTTATGATTCATTCATTGATGGCCTAAGGTTTCTGGGGACTTTCTATGACGTCAGGGAGCTGATTATTTTAATCAGGAATTCATTGATTATTTTCGTTAGTGATACACTATCTATCTATATATCTTAGGCATTATGTATTTTATAGTTACAACCATTTCATTATTATTGTTATTCTTGCTTTGCTACATATCTCTCAGGACCTTCGGAAGTTTAAATATGACCAGTCCAATCTTTCACACTCCCTCAAAGTAGACGTAGTTCATACCAAGGGATTCTTTTTCGGGCATTGCCATTAAGATGTGTATGGGAAGTCCAGCACATCAAAAATATTATTATTATTATTCAGAGACATGTTTTGGCTGGAGGGCCAGCATTTCTCATCATCTACCTGTATATACCAGGGATTTCTTTTAGTAAAGCCACCCAGAGGTTCATAACAGACCTCATTTATTTTTGTTGTAATCTATAACAGCATACTGCCTTCATCATTTTATATCTTTATTTAGCAAACCTGAAATGCTCTCTGCCATGATGGCACGTCTTTCACAAACCAATCCCGTAATTAGTTAAATATGATTATCTAATTTATTTAAAATGAACTATCTTGCTTTCCACACTCATTATAGAAACTGATTTAAATGTAATAGTGTTTTAAATGCACATCTTTCATATCTTGTAATATATATAAAATAGATTTATTTGTAATCTTTTAAAGAGGGCTAATAATATTTTATTGCTGATTGGTTCTTGGCAGACCAATTAACAAACTTTTACTTTGTTATTAAATGCCTTGCATTTAGCCGCATCAAAAATGAATTCAAGAAAATAACCAAGTTGTATAAACAAAGACTTAACTTATTTTGTAACTCAATTTCTTAATAAATTCCTGTAATATTATTATTTTAAATAAGCTTAGTTTGTCATCACTCCCAATCTCTAAGGTTAATTACTCTATTTATTTATAATATTTCTTTGATTTAAATTCACTTCTTTGTAATGTTGCCAGAAAGAATTATCATTATTACGGTTCAAACCATTAGTAATCGATATCCAATCACCTCTGTACCATTCTGAAATTCACTAAATCATTAATTTCTTATATAAACCTTTTATTATTTTGAGTCTCTATGTGAACCATGATTTCCAGCTGGGACGGAATAAAACCAAGCACTGCTAGTGTCATCACAAACGTTATCCATTAGTCAGAGAGGCAATAGTTCAGGCAAATAGGTTAGGATTCACCCTTGCCCTGACATATGTATCTTGTGCATGGTTGGATTCAAGGTACTTTTGCTTGGATTATTGGTCTTGTTGAATGAATACACGATTTTGACCAGCACAATATTTATATAGACATTGAGGATTGCAACTTGACCAATGAGATGAAATTATTGATACAAAGAAGTTTTTTGAATAAACCTCTTTAAGCAAGTAAATATAACCTGTTCTAAATGCAGATTAATAAATTGTCAGTTATAACATTACAAACTGCAATTATAATTTTTATATTGCTTAAATAATAGTAAAAATGCCCAAAACTAAACGGGTTTAAAAGTAATGATTAAAACCAGTTAACATTTAGACAATCCCAATATCAATAACAATCAACAATCTCAAACTGTTGTCAAGGCAACCTCTTTTTAACAATAAACGTGGAATCCAGTCCATTATATTTATATAGACATTAAAGATTGCAACTTGTCCATGGAGATTAAAATTATTGATATGCGTGGTCAAGTTGCAATATTTAGTGTTTATTTAGATATATTGGACCATAATTAAAGATGGTATTCCTCCTTTGTTTTGACTACAGTTGAAATTATTGATTGTTACTGATATTGGGATTGTCTAAGTGTTGACTGGTTCTTAATCATTACTTATAAACCTATTTAGCTTTGAGCATTGTTACACTTATTATTTAAATAATACTTTGGGTGCAATTTGAAAATTATAATTGCAGTTTGTAATGTTATAATTGACTATTTATTAGTCTGTATTCAGAATAGACTTGTTTAAAGAAGGTTATTTAAAAACTTCTTTGTATCAATATTTTCAATCTCTGTGGTCAAGTTGCAATCTTTAGTGTCTATATTAATATATTAGACCATAAATAAAGATGGGAATCCACCTTTATTATTAATAAGAGGTTGGGCTTGACAACAGTTTGAAATTATTGATTGTTATTGATATTGGGATTGTTTAAGTGTTGACTGGTATTTATTGATTACTTATAAATCTTAGCCTTGAGCATTATTACATTTATTATATATATATATTTAATGATTGCCAGGAAATAAAGTCATATATCATGTGACTTAATTTAATAAGCTTGTTTTACAATTGTTATATAATGAGAATGTCAATAACTCTTAACAAGCTTTTCAGAATATCTCTATCCGTAGACTGATGAAAGCCAGAGCTAGAAACCAGTCTGGGGATAGAGATATTCTAAAAAGCTTGTTAAGAGCTATTGGCACACTCATTATATAGTATATTTAATGAATATATATATATATATAATAAAAGATAAACAATATCCAAGAAAAAATATTGGTCAAACAATACATATAAAATAAATATACTGTCGTATTAACACCTCTTTTAATAAATATCCCTTAATTAACTGAAAATCAATGGATGTCTCTTTATGGTGCATGTGCAGATAGAAAGTTATGTTGTTTCTTGTACACACATATTTGGTTTAAGTATGTTATAAATCTTCAATTACTTCTTAATATTTCAAAAAGAAATAATCATATTAATTTTATCTTTTTCCAATTCAAATAATCTTGGTAAATTAACATTGGGCAAAGTCAAGAGACTAATTAATGCGTTTTTCAGCTTGCAGTATGTAATTATATTGGAACTACTATAATACAAATGTATTATTACTAGAGCAGTCATGAAAAATAAAAAAATAGTTACACAATTCTTAAAATTGTATTTAATGATGAACAGAGCATCATGGATATGAAAGAAAATCTAATGTGTATTATAAAGATGATCTCAAACACATTTCTAATAGAAGCATTTGTTATTGCTTTCAATAGAAAGATATAACTGGTGATAGAATGTAATGGAAAACTATACTTAGATAGTTGAAATATTTTATTTTCACTATAAAAGAAGTTGAAAGACAACATTGCAAAATACTAAGTGAATAGACTAAAGAATTAATGGTTGACAAATGTGCATTTATCTGTAATTGTCATTGATTAAATTGTGTAATTATTATAATGTTCATTTATACATATATATCTTTATTTTTTATCTGTAGTTAGAATGACTTATTCATTTATATGTGGCTGATAATGAAAGGCTTAAAGCATTTAAATATTTCAGTCATTTTATTTTTTAGTAATTATGATAATAAATATTGACTTATTCTGATGGATTAGAACTATAAAAAGATTATAAACACTAAAATTTATCTTAAAATAGCTTGCCGTCACTACCATAAGCATCAAAATCTGACATGCTTATTCCAACTTTTATATATATGGATGTGTATTAACTTAATTAGAAAGCACTTAACCTGTTCCAGGCTGAGGGCTAAAGTTAATTATAATTGGATAACTCCACACATTCAGTATTTCCATCCAAAACAACCATTAAAATATTGCATTATATATGCATTTATTATATATATTTTCCATAAGAGAGTATGGATGATCAATAGATAATATGCGATTTTGAAGTATATCACCATATTATTTATTAATTGACCATATTAGCTTGGGAAATATTATTTTACTACTATTTAAATATTTTTACACAATAAAAAATTGAACTACAATTCACTTTTTGTTAATATTTTGAATAGTCATCATTCAAAACAATGCAAACAATAGAGGCTAATCTAAACAAGCTGAGTTGTTATAACTCTTATTGATAAACTTTTTATTTTATGTTCACAGATCATAATTAATTACTAATCTTTTTGTTAATCTTATAATTCTCCACAAAAATCCAGTTTATGCATAATGCTACAGTAGAATCATCTGCTTGTAATAAAAGTAGCAATTTAGTTAAAATAGTGGGATAAATTAATGTTGTAGTTTATTGTATAATTTGTTTTCATGATTCCAGTTCAACATTATGTATAATTGGATTTCTTATATCCAATATATTTTCTAAAATTTATAACAGAATGTATATTTGTTGTGCATTAAATATATAATTATGCTTGATATCAATTGATAGATCCACTTTTATAGTACAATAAAATCCAAGTGATGAATCAGAAAGTGAATGGGCTGCATCCTATATTTTTGAAGAACTATACTTTTTAGTATCCTAATTTTTAGAATGCATTCTTTGCTGTAACTGAGATATAAATATATTCACATTTTCAAAATATTTTTTATGTTATTTATAAACCATTGTATAAATCATATTTTTTTAATTTTACTTTTCATTAAGGTATATCTTTTATGCCATTATAATAGAGAAATTATTATCAGGAGAAAGGTTTTTTTTTTTTTTTAAAAAAAAAGAATTTATATGACAAGTTTATACACCTACACAAAATACAAAATACATAAATAGATTAACTGTTATGTACCAAAAACAATGCATTATGTGGTGTTTTAGATTACATTTAAAATCTTTATTGATAGTAATAATCTGCATTAATCTATTTTAGACCTATATATATATATATTATGTAGAATCAATGAATCTTGCTGATTGTCTACACAATATAAGCAATTAGATATTTTTGTAATCTTACTTATAAACTAATTTTTAGTTATCCATGACCTGTTGAAAAGCATTAACAATTGATTATTTTGGGTTGAAACTTTAGGATATTTAAAAACTTTCAAAGTCTTTAGTTTGTATAGCATAGTGGAAGTGAAAGATATCTGCTGATTATTAATATATGAAGTTCTATGATTCTCATTAAAGAAGTCAGGGCCAAAAAACAAACTGGGATCTAGTTGGCACTACTGTTTCATATTCGTTGCCTAGTGTAGAATGGTGTAAAAAATGAAAGTTGACTGCTGAATGTATATTATAATTTGGTGATTTTCACTGATGAAGGACAATGACCAAGACTGTGTTTATTGATTAATCATGCTTAATTGTGTAATTGTAAGTTAGGATAATGATAAAATGATTTTCTACTGTTAGAACATGGTTTAATTTTAAGTCAGAAAATAAAGTGGTTCTATGTTTTGTTAAGTGTCATCCTTTTATTAAAGGGAAATTCTGTAATTATATAGTTTCTGACTTGGTGTCAAATCTAGGGATTAAAACATCTGTCCATGCTCAAAATATTATAATACTTTGAAAACCTTCAAGTTATAGCATAATGAAAGCAAAAAATATAATGAGCAATATAGGATTATCTATACTGAGAAATTGGTTGGAAGCACCTTCTAATATTCATTTATTATTAACACTTACATATATGTCTCTTGAATAGAGCATTCTAAAACAGATTATTACTATCAATATTAGTAATTAATAAAGTAAGTCATAATTTTATAAACTAATAATAAATCCAAAAATTTACATAGTGTTTGATATCTACTTTATATTATTTGTTGCTTCAGTTTTATGCTAGTATTATCACATCTTGTACTTTTATAATTGAAGACACATTTGTTTATAAATCACATAGTATCAAAAACATATATGATTAATCTGGTTTCATGTATGTAGATTAAATATAATGTTTTAATGAGAGAATTTTTTTTTTTAGGTCTATGAAAAGATCAGTTTCTAAAGGCAATCAATTCATTGCCACTGCAGTTGTGTCATTCTAGTTATTTTATTCATACTTTATATGAACAACATCCAATTTTATTAATAATATTTTTAAGGTTAAAGGTTTTTGGCATATCTCTTTCCCAGAACTTTATCTTCCATATCATTTTGTAGAAAACCATCATGTTTTAAAAATGTGCTCCAGAATTTTTTTCCCATTTTTATTATATACAATAGTGTCTTTTCCCCAATGCTAGTTTGTCTCAATATCTGGTCATTAGTCTTCTTTTTCATCTAACTCACCATAATCAATTTTTCTAAAGCTATATTTCTACATCTGACAGTTTTATTATTTACTGCTATTTCAAATATGATGTCTCATATTTATACTTCAAAATATTTCAAAGAAAAGTTCTTACAGATTTCAGTCTATTTTTGACATTAATATATTTATTTAGTAATATGATATTTTTATTTTGAACTAAAAGACGTGCTATCTTAAATTGGTGAAAATAGGACATTCATAAATGATATGTAAAAACATGTTTTCTTTGCTTTAGAACAAAACACATTTTGGACTAAGTTAGAGACTAAGTATTATTATTAAGGAAAAACATTATAGATATAAATAAGTGAAATGGAGTAAAGGCAAATTTTAAATGGCATTGTAGCTCCATGTTAATCCATAAATATTTTATTAACTTTTGAATAAAAAATAAAAACCAAAGTAAGACTGATAAGAATTTTATATTTTTAATGTCTTTGTATGGGAATCTGTTTCATTTACTTTAACTAATTTTTCAGGTGATATTATTCAATTGTAAGATTTATAGCATATTAATTTTTGTGGTTCAGGAATTGAAAAATTAACAAGTATAATAATGAGTGTTTTATTTGAAACAAAGTATATATGAAATATTTTTTTTTCACACCAACACACACACACAATCTCATACAAATTAATGTCTAACAGATTTAATCCATTATAAAAATAACAGGAATATAATAACTAAAAGTGCATAGTTGATTTATTATTATATTAATAACAGGAATATTATGTCTATGGTTGAAAAAGGTAGTGAAGACTTACTTCTTATATATTCTCTTGTTTATTTTTATTAATAATTGTTAACAGTAGGTATAATGAAATTAATATCTTAGTTTGGTGATTAGATACAATCAAAGGAGATATTCAACATTCTGATTTGAATTCATTGTAGGGCCAGTTGATTATTAAGTTTACAAAACATATAGAAATATTTATGATAGATTAGTTATATTTTTAATTACACCATTAAAAAAAGCAAGAGAGAGAGAGAGAAAGGGGACAAAATTACAATGGAAATGGGTTTTGCAATAACTTTATTATACAAAAAAATCTGAAAATCTTGTATATCCATATTGAAGCAATGGATCTGAAGTCCGATCCATGCTTCACAGCCTTCTATAAACTTAGTTAGTATTATAGACCTGAATTAAGTTTATAGTCCAATATCAGCAGGGTTTTGCATTGAAGCTAAAATTAATTACGTTTATATAATTTGTATTTGCATTTAACTATTTCATTTTAAATAAATTCCATTCTAAGATTAGATTTCTGTTAATAAAAATTACTTGTCAAACCTATTAGTCAAACATATATATACGTCAAGCATATATATATGAGTTAATGCAAAATTCTGCTGAAATAAAAATGCTTATTTTATTATAAAAAAATAAGATATTTTTTTGTTAAAATCTTGTTAAAATATGCGCATGATTTACTTTGAGATAAGCCCACCAACATTTTCTAAAGGAATGTATGTTTTAATTAGTGAGCCCATTCAAGTCAAATTAACGATGGCTTTCTCTTTCTTTTTTAATTAATAAAATTCAAACTTTAAAGAAGAAATTTAGAATAAAAAAGTAAAAGTTATTTTTAGAAAATGTTACCTTGAAACAAAGGAGCATGTGGGTGGGATTATCAAGATTTAAGATCATACAAACAATAGAAGGTAGCTGATAAAGAGGGTATAAATAAAAGTGAGAACAAAAGACTTGGTGATTCAGAGTTTTCTTGCTGGCATTCAGATTTCTCTTTGGAGAACTCTCAGATTTTGCTTGTGGAGATTTTATTCCAAAAAGTTAGACAATTGTTGTCTTCAAAATTCATGGAGAAGTTTGAACATGCTCAAGCTAAAAGTCATATGAATTTGATGGATTCTACTATGCTTGGCTAGGCAAATAAATAGCCTTGCCTATCGCCGAGGTTCCTAAATACCATCAAAATGCCTTAGTATCCATTCAATAGTCATCTGAACTCTGTGCCATGTCTGTAGGACTTTTCGTGAAACCATGCTGCATATTTCCATTTTTATTGTCTGGACAAATACCTATCGATGGTTGGATCAAGCCATGCCGCCACCGAACAGGAGCAAGGAACCAGGACGGTAATCATATCTCTCCTCCATTGAACTATTTACTTTCTACCCTTTTGTTCATACCTTTCTTAATTGAATTATATTATGAATTATTTTATTTAATGATATTTGTAATGTAACCATTTTATTAGACTAGTCTTAAATATATATATGTGTGATCATCTATCTATATTTAACCTTTTTTTCTCTGCTATTCTTCATTACTAACATGTGTAAATATTTTGTATTCCATTGCGGTTAAGTTTAAAAGTTATTTTTTTTCATTTAAAATCTCTTTCCAATTTTATTTATGTTTCTAAATTCCATACGAGTAAGTTTCATTTGTTTGCCAACTTGATCTCCTCAATAACACCTCTTTTGTCCGCCAGTAGCTTATTACGTATATATGATTTAGCTATATACGTTTTAAATAATTTTTAAACTGTCTGTTTTTAGCGCAAAGCAATTAGAAAATGCTTTGCGAAAGATTTTTACTATTGTATTTTATTAAGGAGATTCAAGTTGCCAATTTTATTAAAATTGGGAAGAAAAGACTTAGACCGCAAAAATATTATATCGTTTAATCTGTTTTTAGTGTCTAATTAGTTTTTCATTAATTTAGGGGAATAGCGGAGGCCATTAAAAACATTCTTAATATTTTAAAGTCATTAATTAAACATATTATTCAACTATCAAAAGCTTGAGTTTCCTAATTTTATTATAACGTTTTATTTTACTTTTCCAATGATCCAGGCACGCAAAACACATGTTTCTTAGTATTTTTATTCCACATTTAACTATTTAGCTCCATAGTTGTTCCTGTCCATGTCTCTACCTCTGTTGTTAAGCTTTGTGGCTGGTGAGAAGATAATTTATGTGTGTCTCAGATAATGTTGTTTGTTCATAATTAGCCTTGAGAATAGGCAAATAGGGCAGAGGTCATAGTATTCTTGATTTAATATCTCGCGTATGGATGGCCTCGAAGTACTTTTGCCTAGTATTCGAACTGGGTTAAACCAACATACATCATCTGACTGTCACAATATATAGAACATGCTGATCCATTTTGTTTGTTTATTTGATATTTTATGATATCTTCACAGAAAATTTTTCTTCTGGAAAAACTTCAACAGCAGTCTTACTGTTATCTCTACTATATCTTTTCAACGGATACAACAGACATTGCACTTTTTAGAATTTCTTTGAGATAATGTTTACAACTTAGATTGGGTATACTTTTTTTCTGAAAACCATGTTCAAGTTTAACAGTAAACATTCTTTTAGGAAGTTTTGCACCGGTCATTCTTTTTACATGTCTGATCCAACAAAGATATGATTTTACAAATAATGATTTCTATAATATTGTCTCTATCAGGGTCAAGACTAGATTGATTGGTTTTATGATATTGCCATTGTATTTTTTAAAATTTTATGAAGCATCCTTAAATGAAATTAGGCCTCCAAATTTCACTTTATTTTATTAAATGCTATAAAATAACAGTTCTATGTACAGTTAACATACATGCTGTAGTGATTTCCTTACGATAAAATATTCTGTCTTTTAACTTGTTAGAAGCAGCAGCACTTTGGAATCTGTGTTGTACCTCAACATCTCTGTTCTTCTTCTTATTTCTAAAAGTATTGGAATATTTGAACTGTTTCTACATTCATAAGAGATAAATATCTAAGTTAAAAGTTGCTGAGGATTTTTTTTTTTTGCATTACTGACTAAAAAAAAAACTTGGAGTTTTTTTGAATATTAATTAATAAATCAAAATCTTTATATGTTGTATTCAAAATAGTACATTATGTAAACCATCTTTTGAACTGGCAAAAGTAGCACAATCATCAGCTTACTGTAAATTCAGACTTCAAGAAGAAAACATTGTTTTCACTTTTAATCAATTCAGATAAAAATTTTAACATCAAACTTGTATCACACATTTTGATTTCTGTTTGATTAAGTGACCTTTAGACAATCCCAAAAACTGTTGTCGCAAAAAATTAAGAATAATGTTGATGCAAATGCATATCATTGTTTGTTTTTTTGAAGTGCCTCAAATTTTTCACTGTAATAATAACACTTTATCTCATTCCATCTCATAGAAGTTGTATATTATGAATTAATTTTGGTGATCGAACAGATAATTTCAAATAATGCTATAGACTTATTTAATTATCTGATTGAAATGCCTTAACCTAATTAAATATATATATGTAAACTTATAAATAAATATTAGAAAATACAGTAATTAAAAATTTTAAAAAGAACAAAAAATATAAACGTCACTTAGGAATGCTTTCGACTATCCTCATAGTCTTTGTCAACTAATACTTTGAAAGGTCAATTTTCCCATAATTCCATGATCATAATGTTTGCTGCCTGTCTATTGATTGAGTCTTGCTTGTATTTATATATTAACATAGCTTTCTTGATTTTTCTTTTATTAGTATTTCTTTCAATTTGCAATATTTTTACATTGTTATAATTGAAATCAAAACCATATATACTTGATTTATTATGGTCATAAAAAATGGAAGCTGATAAATTATCATTATATTTAAAATTTTGTTTCGTATTTTGAACCCTTTTTAATAACAAGTGCTCTTTTGTTCTTTTCTCCAATGTGCATCTCGACTCACCTATATATACACTACCACATCTACACATCCATTTATAAATGATACAATTTTTATTTGTAAGTGAGTTATTTATTAATTTATTTAATATAGGTGGTACATAAAATGCAATGTCACATATACCTTTATAAATTTTTCTTATGAAACTTGCCTGTTGATTCGAAATGTATGGTATTGATATCCAAATTTTATTATCAGAAGAATTACCATCATTATTAATCTTATTTTTATTTTTGTATTTATATTTTGAATTAAAATTTTTAATAGTATAATAAATATGTTCATAATTATATCCAACATTCAACAATTCATTAGAATACATTTCAATATTTTTGCCATTATCCAATAAATATTTACAAATATTGTAATTTCTATATAAGAAGGACTTCAAACCTGCCATTTTATGTGACATTGGTCCTCTTATTTTATGTCACATGAAATGTTAGGTTTGAAGTCCTTCTTACTTAGAAATGATAATCTTTGTAAATATTCATCGGACAAAGGCAAACATCTTGAAATGTATTCTAATGAATTGTTAAATGTTGGATATAATTATGATCATATTTATTATACTATTAAAATTTTTGGTAGTTGTGGAGGGACCGTACTACCACCGGTAGACAGTGCTGCGCCACCATCAACAACTGGCCCGAAGCTTGCAAGTGATAAATTTATATACAAAAGTGGCTGAAAATTGACAAATAAAAATGGTCCCTCCAAAATGTTAATCCAAAATATAAATACAGAAATAAAAATAAGATTAATAATGATGTTAATTCTTCTGATAATAAAATTTGTATATCAATATATATATTTTGAATCAACAGGCAAGTTTCATAAAGAAAATTTATAAAGGTATATGTGTATTGCATTTTATGCACCATCTACATTAAATAAATTAATAAATAACTCTAAAGATAAAATCTTATTTACAAATAAAAATTATATCATTTATAAATGGATGTGTAGGTGTGGTAGCAGATATATAGTTGAATCGAGATGCACATTGGAAAAAAGAACAAAAGTGCACTTGCTGTTATTAAAAGGGTTCAAAATATGAAACAAAATTTTAAATATAATGATAATTTATCAGCTTCCATTTTTTATGACCATAATAAATCATATATATATATGGTTTTGATTTCAATTATAATAACGTAAAAATATTGCAAACTGAAAGAAAAATCAAGGAAGCTATGTTAATATATAAATACAAGCAAGACTTAATCAATAAGCAGGCAGCAAATGTTAAGATCACAGAATTATGATAAAGTTGACCTTTCAAAGTATTAGTTGACAAAGACTATGAGGATAGTCAAAAACGCTCCTCAGTGACGTTTATATTTTTTGTTCTTTTTAAACTTTTTAATTACTATATTTTCTAATATTTATTTATAAGTTTATGTATATTATTTTGAAGAAATACAGACATCGATTTGTAGTATTAATATATATATAAGTCACTCATTTATTCCTGACATTTATTTTCCATTTGTCTGGTAACAAAAACTATATCTGCAGAGTTTCTTCATTTTCTAAATTCACATTGAATCACTATTAATTATTTATCTATGATTGCAACCTATCCAGAAAATTATTAAAAGTAGTTTTGCTGTAATGGATAATAATGATATTCCATGATTGTTACTGCAATCTCGTCTATAAAATTTATATGTAAATAATTATTGGAAAAATGTGTATAATTTTTGTTTTTTGTTAATAAAATTTTAATTAAAATAAAAAAAATGAAAATAGAATGTATTAAAATTATTGTATTTACACTCTCCACAGAAATTTATAGAAACTTTCAGTCTTATATATATCAAAGTTTGATGATAAATCAAATATTGCCATCTATAAACTATAAGTTTCTATACTTTTCTGTTGATGGTGTAAATACAATAATATTTATGCAATATTTAATTCATTTTTACATGTATATATTTATTGTAACAAAATTGGTTAGTTAATTAGTTTACAAATGAGGTGGTATTTTCCTTCATCATTCACAATATTTGAAAATTGCTGTATACACACACACACATATATATATATATTTTACTGTATTTATTAAAGATAGATAAAGATGTGTGTGGGCAAGTTTTTAATAATAATATGCTAAAATACTCCAGAAAAGAAACAGCTAATTAATTACACAGAAATAAATAAAATTTATTGAAATAGTTACTTTATGCAAATTAGCCAAAATGATAAAAAAAAATCTGTAAAAGAATTAAGTAGTGTTGTCAATCAGAATGTCAAGTGTGAGAAGTAAAAGTGAAAGGAAGTAGAACAAAAGTAAACTAGTGAAAAGTTAAACTATTAATGTGAAGTTGTTTTGGATATAAATAAAAAAGAGCTCTAGTCACTAATCTATTTGAACTATCTCTGAAATAAATGTGTGTGAGAAATAAGTTGCTTGAAAAATTGTTGTATTCGTTTATTGATAAATAAATAGTCAGTTTACAAGAGACAATTTACTCCAGAAGTTTTCGCTTATTTTAGTTGAAAGTAAAAGTAATGAATTAAAGTTAAATAATTATAATGCAAATAATAATAATTAAAAACAAGCTGTGGAGATTTATTTTTATTTGAAATAAAAATAACTAATAATTATAATGGAAATAATTATAATTGAAAACAAGCTAATTAAAGTTAAGAACAATCAAAACGGAGTTGGAAACATGCGATTAAGATTTCGGAGAGATGTAGCAGTAAGACTTAAACAAAAGAACTCAGGGGGATATAAAAACTGCAAGAGGAAAACATCGTGCACTTGTTACAGTTTTGTTTAATAGAAGTTGGATACGTATCAAGCTGTTAGAGCTATTTGCATCACAACTGTTTTAAGAATTGGTGTTTAGCTGAGTTTCATATATTTATCTATATTTTTTGTCCTTGTTTGTGTTTATATATCGGATTGTATTTTTTTTTCTATCCCTCTGAAAACTTAGGAGCAAAGACATTATAAGATTGGCGCAGTCAAAATTTTCGAACCTAGTGAAACTTGAAAGAATAAGCCAGACGAGAAAGTCAACTGATACGATTGGAAACAAATAAAATTTTGTTAGGACAAAACAGTATTCCTGAATTTAGTATTGAAAATGCCGAGGAATGGCCTCTCTATATTATGCAATTGGAAAATTTTTTTCAAATTGAATGGGATAAAAGATAATGTAGAAAAAGTGGCTGCACTTTTATGTTTAGCAGGATGTAAAGTCATAGAAATTGTTAATAAATTATGGGACGGATCGATAACCGATGAAGTACAGTTTGAAGATATAGTTAAAAAATTAATGGACTATTTTAGCCCTAGACATGTAGCTAGATTAATTCTTAGAAATAGAAAACAAACCAGGGAGGAAAAAAACTGCGATTATGGTGTCTTTTTAGAACAAACTTTGCTGGATCAATTATTGTGGGGAATGTACGATGAACGATTGCAACAGACGTGAACGGAAAGAGATTTATCATACAAAATGGCTATTAAAAAAGGAAGAGCATATGAAGCAGTAATTGATCAAGTACCTAGTTTTTAGAAACAACTCAGAAGAGACCAGCAAAATGGCAGTTTATAAAATAGATCAAAGGCAGCAGCTGAAGAATGAAAATATAAAGAGAGAGACAATGTTAGCAGTGAAATGTTTCTGCTGTGGTAAAATTGACCATGTATCTAAGAATTGTAAATGGAGGATAGAAAGCTGTTTTAACTGTGGATTTAAAGGGCATTTAGCAATTGTATGCAAAAAAAAAACCATGACAAACAAAATGTAATCCAGGCACAGATGGTACAGCAATACCATTAACTATGTATCAACTAAGGGGAAAAGCATTGCCGTGAGAGATAGGATCATTTTGCAAAGACAAAGAGAGATCACTAAACTACAAGAATTGGAGTCAAGGAACCAAGAATTAGCTATCATGCTTCAGAAAAAGATGCAATCTGAGCTACAACCCAACTTGCAATTACAAGAACTGAAAAGCTATAATTCCAAATTACAAAATGAACTGGGAGAATTTAAAAAAAAATTGAAAGCTTCTAGACAACAAGTAACAGAATCAGAATGTAGTGTAACCAACACAAGCATTTCTAGTTGACAATATGAAAAGACATCTAAAGAACTATCAAAAGAAGTGGACAAATTAAAACTGGATGTTTATAAATTGAATAAATTAAAAGAATAACTTGAACAACAAAATTCAGAACTTAGTGGAAAATTACAAAGCAAACTTTCAGAATGTCAGAGTTTTGGAAGAGCAAATGATTTAAAAAGTAAACTTGCAATGTCAGAATTATCTGAACAGCTAGAGAGTTGGCAGCAGTATGAAATGGAACTACAAGAAAAGATGGATGAAAGTGAAAATGAAATGGACACTTTTGAAGATTTTTTAAAAGAACAGCAATCTTTAGGCAGTGAGTTACTAGAGACAGAAACTGAAGAGCAAAAGTGAACCCAGAGTTTCTCCAAGCAGGAGAAAAAAAGCACTCAGGATGGCGAATAAAAAGAGGAGTTTACACAAATTTCAAGGTTACATCGATTAATCGGAAAAATCAAGTGTTTCTCCAAGCTGAAAAAGAGAAACCACCCAGACCCGAATGGGATAAAAGGAAACCATGCAGATTAGATGATTATGTGTAACATAAATAAACTCTAACTTCTGGAGTGAGGGGAGGAAGTGTTGTATTCATTTGTTGAGAAATAAATAGCAAGTTTACAAGAGACAATTTACTCCAGAAGTTTTTGCTTATTTTACTTGAAAGTAAAAATAAATAATTAAAGTTAAATAATTATAATGGAAATAGTTATAATTAAAAACACGCTGTGGAGATTTATTTTTAATTTAAATAAAAATAACTAATTAAAGTTCAATAATTATAATGGAAATAATTATAATTGAAAACAAGCTAATTAATGTTAAGAACAATCAAAACAGAGTTGGAAAACATGCAATTAAGATTTCGGAGAGATGTAGCAGATAAGACTTAAACAAAAGAACTCAGGGGGGATACAAAAACTGTGAGAGGAAAACATCACGCACTTGTTACAGTTTTGTTATCAGAAGAAGTTGGATACGTATCAAGCTGTTAGAGCTATTTGCATCACAACTGTTTTAAGAATTGGTGTTTAGCCGAGTTCCATATCTTTATCTATATTTCTTGTCCTCGTTTGTGTTTATATATCAGATTGTATGTTCTCTTCTACCCCTCTGAAAAACTTAGGGGTGAAGACATTACAAAAATAAAGACTATATATATACATTCAATCTCTAAGGAGATTAGTGATCTCATATTCAACTAGCAAACTAGCAAGTTGAACTACTAACTCTCACTAATACCATTAGTATTCAGAGTAAATAAACTTTTGATATTTTATTAAATTTTCTGTTTAGTTTCCTTTATTCAATAACATATATATTCGGCTGCCAACTGATTGCATGGCCCTGAATATATTAGAGATATATCTGGATATACAGATCACAGATCTTTGCACACATTATTGGAATATTACTAGATGAGATGGTAATTACATATGATTGATATTCATAATCTCAATAGTATATCTCATCACTCATAGTTCGTATTATGAAATCCTTTTTACAAGTTCATTGAGTCATATGAATATTGACTTTCATAATCAATCATAAGCTTGACAAATAATATTGAAAGCAAGACATTTCCACTTTGCACAATCATGAAGATGTAATACTAGTTTTTATATTGCATTTTAAAGTATTTATAATTACCTCCATATTTGATTACTAATTATAAACCTACATTTTCCATAATGAATAAAATTAAGGGCTTTAATAATATTAATGTTTAAGCATAAAACTGATCAGTCTGATGTAAATCCCAATTGAGAAATTATTGTAAAGTGCATCAATAATAATTATTGCACTTCTGGCAAAACAATAGCAAGTAAAACTTTAGAAATGCTGATGATTCTAAAGCATCTTTATTTGTGATCTAGCTTGGATGTACATAATCAATAAACAATATCAAATAATATATATGAGGTAAAATTGGGATATTGATATTACATAGGTTAATTCCAAAATTATTTTTAAAACAGAAGCATGCAATAAAAGAGACAACAGAAATCATTTACTTTCAAAGATAAAATATTTTAATGGATGAATAATTCAATTGCAAGAAAAATGACAAGTAATGTCCAATTTAACAAATAATGTAAAATAACAAATAATTATAAAACTGTGCTAACCAAGTATAGACCTTGAATAATGCTACTTAAATAAGAGAACAAATAAATAAACTTGTAGTTTGCATACCCATGGAAATTACTAGTTTAGAGAGAGATTAATTAGATTAATGTTAGAATTTTATATACACATATGCTTATTCCACTATTTATCTCTTGCATTAAACCTTTTTCCTTATTAAAACAAATTCAAATAATATTAAAAAAATATCAGTTATAATATTTTCCACTATTGCCTTGTATTGTTTTCTATAATTATATAAAAATATATAATAAAATAAATATAGGTTCACCTTCCCTTCTTATGTAAAGATGATCTTAAATTTTTGGGGTGCACCTTTAATTAGGTAATGTTTTTTTTTAAACAAAAATGTTTATTACAATGACAAATCTTCAGTATAGGCAATTATTTCTGGAATGATCCATTCAAGAATGATTACTTTCACAGTACATTGATATATCTTCTTTTAGAATATTCCAACATAAGCATCCTTTAAATATAAAACCCTTACTTTAAAATTGATATATAACTGGTTTAAATATTTATTCCAAATGTGAAAGAGAGATTGACAAATTTTAAAAAAAATAAATCTATGATAACTTAAATAAATTTTATGAGTATTTTTTTTTCTTTAAAAATCAGTTATGGTCAAGTTCATTATTTTATTTTTCATTTGACTGCTTTTAATTGAGATACTTATTTTACATATGATCATTTTATATGAATATTCTTTAAGAAGAAAAACATTTCCATAAAAATGGGCTGAATTCAGAGTACTTTTTATATTTAATAATGCATTTTAAATACCACAGATACCATAAAATATATATTATAACTTCAAATAAAATAAAGATTTAAAAATAAGACTACTTTAAATCTTATAGAAAATGTTCTGTAATATTTCTTATTTTTAAAAACAAAATGTAACATGATTTCCAATTTGATTGTTTATTATATTTTATAGAGATAAAAATATATGCTCAATAAAAAGAAACAAACATTTTTTTAAACAGATGATTTTATAAGGTTTTGAATTAAGAAATAAGAAAATTAACATTATTTCTTTTTTTGAAATAAATAACTAGAGATTTATATTGTAATTAATCACAAGTTATGTCCGTAATTACAAATATAATTATAACTGCTTCGACCTCACTACATAAACATACAGAAAAGCATCCAAACTTAGGTAGCTGAAGATCAAGAAATGTGAGTTGTAGATTGAAATATCAAAGGATGTGATTATTATCTCCTGGTTATTTAATATTATTTGGTTAATATGAATTGTTAGAATGATAGTAATTTTAGTACATTTTCATACTTGATCCTTATCTAACATTGTTCTTTAATAACAAAAATATACCATAATTTTGACAAAGATGTACCATGTCACACTATATATATATATTATAACGGTCGGGGATTAATAGGAGTCTTACCGTATCTGCCGTACAAGGGCTCCACCAGGCCATTCAAATCTGGAAATTTATATAGTAGCCAGATAAGTACTGTTAAGATCCAACTTTATTTTATAATGACCATTAGCTCAAGGAGATGCAGAGATTTATAATAAATACTTCTTAAGCATTTGAATAAAGAAAAATTTAAAAGAAACTACTGCCAGTAATAACACACAAAAAACATTTATTAACGCACATATATAAATATTTAAAATTGAGGAATAAATTTAGACTTTACTATTAATTTTAAATTGGTTATTATTTGTTTAAATTTAAATTATTATTTAAGAAAGTCTGCACAGATGGACATTTTAATAAATTTTACTTTAGAATGTTGAGTATAGACAGGCTACATATATTTCTCAGTTAAAAACTTCAAAACAATCATTCAATCTCAGACTAAAAGTTTATAGCCAACCCAATGCCTGCTTCCAGATATACAGACACAACCAATGCAATATGAAGATGCTAACATAAACTATGCTGTCAAAAATGTGTGTCTGAAGCGTGATATTATTTGAAGGACATGATCCTTGTCCAGTACAGGAATGTGCATCTGTCTGGCGAGAGAATCGGATATATAAAATATTAAGAAGTGCTATGTATGGTGGGAGAGCAGAACTTTTGCCGACTTAGAGTCCCTATCCATAGAGCTAATGGAAATCAATGTCGCAGGAAATATGTCTGCGTACACATCTGTGTACATTGCAACACAATGACTACATCTTTGGGGTCATGCATTCAGTTGGCCATGTTGCCCTGTATGCTAACACACTTCATATTACATTGATATAAACACCCACACCTTTCTATAAGCATTGACTCAATTACAAGACAAATAGTCTGAAATTAACCCCCCTTAAAATAAACAAATGATTTTAAAAATAAAGTTATTAATTGAAAATTGCTGAGGGAAATTTACAGTAAAGTAATATAATGACACTCATTATAAGGTGGTTGACAACAATAATTTGAAAGATATTCCAGTAAATACATTTAGGCACTCAGCATGAGGTGTCATATTCACCGATATATATATTTCACGCATATGAAAATCTTAAAAAAAAAAAAACCCTAAACATTAACGAATCTATGCAGCTATTTACAATCAATTTAAATTTAATACATTTTAATTAACATGTAACAAAAAAAAAATGGAAATGATTAAACATATGCATAAAAAAATTATTAATGATTTGGAATTTTCCTTTTTAGATCAGATAAAAGGTATTTTCAGTTACTAATTGCAAATTTGAAAAAGTTCATATTAGACAAACACAAGAGTTCATACTTTACGGATTCCACAGATTTAGAGGTTCATCTTCATGATCACTTCCGTAGATTGTTTGTCCTTGAAACGAAGCCACTGCTTGCCATTTCTTTGGTCAAGAACTGTCATCGGGAGGCCTCAGCTGGTTGTCAGGAAATTAAATCTATTGCAGACTCCTATATCATGGAGTCTGCAATACAGCCACAGTTCATATAGTCAGCTCAACAACAACAATTATTTTGCCTTTTATACTTTTATGTTCCTTTATCAAAAATCCAACGGATCGATCTAAACATGATATCACTTGTTTTTAAGGTTTTAGATGTTATTTCCATTATGGTCCATGCGCTTGTTGCTGTTTCAGAGCGGGAAACAATCTAATTTCTATGTATATCTCCCATCTGACCTTTTAATTATTTAAGTGCCCCAAGGGCTAGTTTGCTTTACATTTAATTAATAAAACAATCATTTCCATTTACAAGGATTAAACATAATTCTTAAAATAGAAATTAACATTTATTTCTATTTTCTTTTATATAATTTTTTTATTAAAAATACTAATCTTTAGATCTTTACTTTTTTTAAAGATTTCTTACTTTTAAATACTACTTTTTTAAAAAAAAAGTTTTAAAGTTTTCCATCTGTGCGATATATATGTTAACATAACTTTTAATTTTTAATAAAACACTTTTTATTTAAGATATATTTTCTCCTTTATTTATTAATTTTAAAATAATGTAATGGCATATATACACCATTACAATATATATATATATATTACAATCTCAAATGTATGTAACATGTAAAGAAATGAATTTAAAGCACTATTAATATAAAAAATTTAACTGCCCTTTAACTGCCATATTTATTAAACATTTAACTATAAGAAAATGGGTGTTTTTTATTGCAACTCAAGATTTTATATAGAAAAGCTTTTCTCAAACAGCCAGAGGACAGACTGTTAAATCAGCTGAGATGTCTAAAATAAATCAATTTAAATCAAATGATATTTAAAATTTTAGGGTAGAACTATTTTTACTTATTTCAAATTATGGAAAAAAAAGGTAAAATATCTATAATATGTGATAGTAGGTGATTACAATGCCAAACATATGTAATAGTTGAAGTGACAAAATCCAAGCATTGGCAATGTAAACAATTGTTGTATTCAATAAGCATTTTGCAATGAGAAAACCATTGTAATTTAAGGTATGTTGAATTTCAGTAAGAAGCAGATATCTTATTGTAAAAGTTCATTGTACATGGCTATTCTGGGTGCTCAAATATATATTAACTGTGTTTGAAATTTGTCACTTCAGTTGTACATATATTGTGATGTTTGATAAACTTATTTCTAAAGTTAAATAAGTAGAAATATTTCTAGTCTCTAAAATTAAATAGTAGTCAATTCAAATAAATTTGCCTTAAGTATGTCAGTTGATTTAATATTTGTTCTTCTGGCTGTTGTAGTTCAAGATAACTTTTCATGTAAAATCTTTGAAATAAAAAGCAGTTGTTTGTTTTCTTGCTATTAAAAATATAATAAACAAGGCAACTAGAGGGCAGTTCAATTTTTAATAATAACAATTCTTGGAGTTTGTCATTTCAACTGTCATATATATATAATTTCAGTTATATGGTGTAAATAAAGTAGTTTTTGAATTAAGCTGTATTATTTTATATTACTACCCAATGTTTTGTTAAAATAGCACCCATCATTGATCAAGGTTAAGTTTTTTTAAAAAAACCATTGGATCTCAGATTGAGTGTGAGGTAAAAAATGATGTTGAATGTGAAGAAGTTGAACATTCAGGGTATGTGAATTAATAAAATGTTTATTTTCATCAGTTTTACCATTAATTGATTTCAAGTTTATATTAGAATAAAGAGATAAAATAGTGTCTTCACAAGGCAAAATAAGTGGTCTCCACATGGCCTCGTGGAGACCACTTATTTTATTTCTTCTAATATAAACTTGAAATCAATTAATGGTGAAACTGAAGAAAATAAACATTTTGTTAATCCACATATTCTGCTTGCTCAACTACTTCATACTCAAACACATTTTTATCTCATACTCAATCTAATTACTATTTGAGATCTAATGGTTTTTCTTTAAAAGCTTAATCATGATAATGGTGGATGCTATTTTATTGAAACATTGGTAAGTAATACAAAATAATACATGGTTTAACCCCAAACTACTTTATATATACATACATGGTATAAATATAACAAAATTAAAATTGACTTATTTGTGATACAATAACTAACATTAAGTATTACTATTATTAATAATAATTTTAGTGAAATATCACAGTTAAATGAAAGATTGTAAAATGAAATGAGTATTTCTCAACATATGCTTATTTTCTCAACGTTTACTTTTTAGAATTTAATAAATTAATGTTTTGTTTATATATTTACTGACAGATTAAATACATGCCAGCCCCTTATGGAAACTGTGAAAAAAATAAAACACTGCCACATTTTGATGTTTATACAATTGATAATTGTATTTCAGAATGTCATATCAACTATTGCAGAACTGCTTGTCACTGTCAACCATATACATATGAAGGTAAAGTATAATAATATTTAAAAGTGTGAAATGTTTTAACTTTTGTGAGTGTTTTCTATTTTAAATGCTTTTATATTAACTTGCCCTTTATGTCATTTTGTCAGGATGTTTAGATTTTTAAATTTAATAATGAAAAAAAAAATCATTCCCTTTCAGAATTTGAACTCACAAACTTAGGTTTTCCAGGAAAAACTTATTGTAAAAGAAATTTTCATTTAAATAAAAGCATTTGAGGTGGAAATAAATCTTAAAAATCAAAAAGGTCTCAAATACTTTTATTTAAATGACAATATTCCTGCAGTTTCCAATTGTTTTATAGCATGTCTAGATTCTTAAGATCTCCGATATTTTTAAAGAATGACAAATTAATCCAAAACCATGTTACTTTCTTGATTACTTTGTTATTTTGTACTTTTTAGTTGGATATTTATATAAAACCATTATAAACAAGACATTTATTTTATATAGCGTGATGCTTTTATAAACTTTAATACCAATAAGCTAATGCATTATTTAAAAAAAAGTTTTTTTACATAATGAAAATCTTCATTTTATAAATGATCACAGTTAAATCTTGGTTATTTTATTTTGCTTCAGATATCTAAACATTAAATATATAATTTTTTATTTTAAATTTTTATTATAAATATTATAGATGAGTAATTATATAATTTTTAAAAAATGAATTTTCAATTAGGTAGTACCAAAGTAAGTCTTCTGTTAGACCTTGACAAAAGAATGTAGATTTAAAAATGTAATTATAATTATAGATATTTATAAATGCTTTCAAGTATTAAAATATTTATCAATTACTTCAACAATAACTAGCCTTAAAACAAAGAAACGTCTTCAACTATAATATAATTTTAACACATACACATTTTCTTTTTTTTTTTAATATATTATTTTACATATTTTTAATAGAACATGCATCACATGTCTCGGACAAAATTATCTGAGGTTCTCAAGTTATCAAACTAGTATATATATATTGTAACCGGACCACCAAACAACCCCTTTATTACCTCAGTTGTAACAATTTCATGATGAGCATGTTGCAGGAAGGAACTATCGATTGGCATTCCCCAATGCAGATGTTAACCCCCCTTATAACAATATTTCCTGCTCATCAGAGGATGTAGCACCATAGAGACTGGAAGCATCTAGATATTTCTGTGTTTGGTTTTCCAAATGGTGCCACTAGAGTTCCATCTCACTACAACCTGACTTATGTAGGTCTAGTTATGTCAGACATAGCTCAGGAGGCATGAGATTCTTGTGAACAAGTGCACTGAATGATGAGTGATGCAATAAAAAGAAATAGAATTGAATAACTGGATAACTAAAATCAATTTTAAGTAACAATAATTTTATTTAATAACAGGTTTAAATAAATGTCCATCAAACAAAGTATTTCATTGACAGTCCCTTGTATCCCTTCGGCCTACTTCCAATAACATTTTATATGACTTAAAGAATGTAATTTGTTGAGAATATAATAAAGTTCTTCTTTCAATAGTTCTTTAACAGTTTACCTCTTTAATCATTTAGTTAATCCACAGAGAGGAATGTGATATATTAAGACAACAGAGATAATAATGAAGACAACTGATAGCATTTAATTCAGAGTTCCACTTAATTCAAACAAATATTTCATTTACGGTCCATTGTGTTTCTTTGGTATACTTCCAATAATAGCACTTAAAGAATGTAATTTGTTGTATAATAAAGTCCTTCTTTCAATAGTTCTTTAATATCCATGTGATGACTCATTTTCAGTTCATTTATGAAAAGGTTAGAAGCAGTTTATTGATCAATAGTTCATTTACAAGTCATTCTAATAAAGTTCATCCTTCATTTCAAATGAAGGCTCATTTTGATTTATCTTGGGTAAAGAATTCAAAGAGTAAATGTGCATTTATATGCATAAGTTTCATTATTTTCTTCACATAAAATCAATATTCAGGTAAGCATTTGTAATCCATATAGTACTTCATTATTTTTTTTAATTTATCAAATCAGGTAATGTAAACAATTCTGGGTTTGTGGACTATTCATAATCCAGTCAAGTGTCAATGTGCATTTATATGCATAAGTTTCATTATTTTCTTCACATAAAATCAATATGCAGGTAAGCATTTATAATCCATATAGTATTTCATTATTTTTTTTAATTTATCAAATCAGGTAATGTAAACAATTCTGGGTTTGTGGACTATTCATAATCCAGTCAAGTGTCAATGTGCATTTATATGCATAAGTTTCATTATTTTATTTATATACCATTGAGATGCATGTAAGCATTTGTAATTTTTATTTAGTTATTCTAATATATAGCATAAATATTGTTATTTGGTCTGCCACAGATGTATATTCTACCTATAAATTGATCAGCAGTTGCATTTATTTATTAGCCAACTAGAGTTATACATAATAGCTCGGTATTTCTAACTCTTCTAGGTATACTTATTTGTATATCAGCAATATAAATCGTTATAAGTATTCATTTTTAGTTTTTTTTTTTTTAATCTAGATACTTCTGCATATAAGAAGTTAATCATTTATGATTTACCTCATTAAAAATGCCTTTTGATTATAGATATTTTTTAATATTTATAATTTATCATTAATAAAACGTATTTTCACATAATTCATTTATAAGAAAGATGTTTGTTTTGTTTTTTATTTTTATAAACACATATAAGTATTGAATAAAATACCATTTGATTATTGACATTTAAGACATATAACATTTACAATTTATCATTAATAAAACATATTTTTACATAGCTATTTTTATTCATATTTTTTTTTCTTTAAGAAGAAAGACGTTTTGTTTGTCTTTTATAAACACATATAAATATTACATATTTCATAAAATTGTTACCTTGGTTTTTTTTTATATCCAGTGTCTGTTCCATCAAAAAGGGGTCGTTTTATTTAAGCTGAATGGCATTATTCCCTTTCATGATGATCACCCAGACAAATCTTGGAGAACCATGGCTTTTGGATGAAGAGAAGAAGCTGTTAGCAATTAGCCTTCCATCATTATGATATCCTTAATAAAATTTTCCTTTTCCATTATTAACAGTGGCTATAAATATTATATTCCAAGGTTCCTTAAGATCAGCTGTCAATTAAATAGTCAAGCAACACTTAGATGAAAATTTTAATCTATTAACTCTTCATTTTTCTTACTTTTTAAAATCTTTTTTTTTTAAATCTTTTTCAAAATCTTTTCAAAGTCTCATTTTCAAAAATACTTTCAAAATCTGGCCTGAACTTCCAACTCATCTATTTATATTCTGATCTTTGGATTGATTAAGCAGCATTTCCCACTGTATCTGATTTGTTATACAGCTCTCATTTAAGCCCAAGTGCTTTTCTCTTCTTAAGGATTGGACACTACTTTTCACGGGACAGATAAGAAATCATAAGGATAAGCTATGTTTTCCAATTTAATAAGACTGCCTCAAGCGATTATCACAATTTATACGACAACATTGTTCCAAAAATTAAAAATGTAATATTTTTAATAAATGCCAGCTTTTATTTATATCGTAATTTAAAACTATAAAATCAATAATGATTTTCTTTTAACTATAAACTTTTTGCTTTATTTCTTTTTTAACTTGATCAAATTATCTTTTTTTTTCATTGCTGTCAATTTTCATGATTCCTTTGTTTCTTTAAATTTTTAGTTTTCCTTAACCATTATTAAGTCTTTTCTTTTTTAACAACAAATCATGCTAGTCTTTTTAAATGGGGGGGGGGTCTTTTGAATACATATGTGGAACAGTATATCTGTTTCACTATATATATATATAAATTTTTGGACTGATATCATTATCTTTTTTTCTTCTAAATGTTCCATTATTTGATTACTGTTTGAAGAATGTGCTGCAAACGTTTTTTTCATATGCATATATACAAATACTTCTATTTTCAACTCACACTTGAATCTTGGTGTTTGAAAGTTTTTAATGATTATTTTAAGAAATTGTTAGAATGGGTTTTTTTATTATTTTTCAAATGACCAACTTTTGTTGCAATTGCATCCTCATATTAAATATTGTTGTGATAACATAAATTTATTTATCACATTGCATTTTTCTAAAAACTTTTTAAAGACATCTCATTATATATCTAGAGCTTTTGTTTATAAATTTGCCACATGAAGCTATGTTTGATCAATGGTTTATAATTTTTTACTATTGGAAAAATATAAATCATTATTCCTATAACATAATGTAGGCCTAGTTAATGTTCATTTTTAACAAACATGTCTGTTAACACTGGCAAAATAACAATAAACCTAACAGTGAAATCTTTCATAAACTAAATGGCTATTGGAGGCATATTTTTGCAAATACTCTAGTATTTTAATTATCAACATTATTGAGAATAATAATTGAATTGATAGATAATTTATATTAAATTGTTCCATTCCACCAAGTTATTTTAATAAAATACAACTTGATCAAAACAGTAAAATTCACTTATTTATTTATGTAATTATTTCATGACTAAAAGTCACATACAATACTACTTAACTACATTATGTATGATTTATGCGATGTTACTGGAAATATCTTTCTAAAAAGTATTGTAATTATTGAACAGTTATAAGTATTTATAGAAAAACAAACCACCTACTGTTAGCTTTTAAAATACTCATAAATATATGATGAATTTTTATTAAAGTAAAATAAAACCACTTAGAAAATATTTTTTTACTGCTTCTTTATGCTGTCTATTTTCCATAAGAATTTTTATGCTATTTATAAAATTAACTTGTCTATGTCTTAGTTGATATCAATACAAAAATTCTCAAATATTTCAAAATGAATCGATTAAATATTTTAATGTGCATTAAATACAGTGACATGTCATTTTTTTTAAAACACCACACAATACTTACAGCAAAAAATTTTAGTTAGTTTTTATTAGATTTTAACAATTCTTTTGCATTATTTCAACAAATATTATCTGTTGTGTGAACAGGATTTTTCAGTGAATTATTAAAGTCATTATTAAATATGAAAATTCTATAAAAATTTCATTTCACATTATAATAGGTTGTCATATGTTCCAAATATTTTTATTACAGAAAGGCATTATTTTGATAAAATGAAGTAATATTCAGATATTTTAATTGTCAGCTCCATTTCAAATCTGCTTTGGATATTGTGTTTGAGATCATTTATTTTCTAAACTTCATCAGTTTCTTGTGTTGTTTACCACAATAATATCTTAATGAATTTGATTGCTAAAGATTCTTGGATTAAAGCTGCATATATCACTCTTACATATGAATATCATATATCTTCCTGGATACTAACCATTTGATGTTTTTATTAATTTTTGCCACATCATTTTAACATTATACTTATTATTTGTAATTAGTTTGGAAATAAATATATTCTTGCTAAAGAACAATATCTGCTTTTTCTGTCTTATTTATATCTAATAAAAGTATTCCACAAGTTTCATCATTTATTATTTGCAAACTATTTGAATCTATTGATGAAGCAATTAATCTAAATTATAAATCTTTTTTTTTTCAATTTGGTATCTTTGGTTTATTTTTTATTTTTTTGTTAATTACTTCTTATTGATCTTTAAAAGTCTTTTTAATATTTCATCTATTTTTATTATATTATACATCTTTTAATATAGTAAGATGAGTATATTGTTCTATAAAAGAAAAAAGTTATTTAAAAAAAAAGGAATATTCCCCACCCAGAGCATATTTAAGTTAGACATTGTGCTATTTTTGTTTTAAAGATAAAAATATGGTAGGAATTGGTTGTTTTTTTCATATTCTTATTGCTTCAGTACATGCATGGGTTAATATACACTCAATAAAATAAATATGCAGTTAATAACTCTATTTTTTTAATTTTGAATACACTATAATTTTGATTTATATATACATAATAAATATATAAAACAGCATCTGTGTTTTATTTATGCATGTATTGAAAAGCACTATACACTTGCAGTTTAATAAACAATATGTATTCTGTTCTAATCCATGTTTATCAATAAAATATAAACTATTATATGCTTATATACTGAATGCAATGGTTGCTTGGAACAAAACATAGATTTGTTCAGTGCTCTACTGTATTGTTAAAACTTAATTCCAATTTTTCTGTTACGGAATTATTGTAAATTCTTATTCAACTTTCTTCAAAATATTATTCTTACTATATAATATCTTGCCTCTAGTTTTAAGCTTAATTTAGTAATATTTGTGTCTTTTTGCAATAAATTTCTAGATGATTTGCTTTATTTAGTACAAGCATATACTACTCCACATACGTAATATTTACTTTCAAAAACATTCAGTCTCAAACTGTCATTTAAAATATGATTTTGTTATAAATTTTAATCTATACAATGATTTAGTACTTTTTATTTAAGAATAAAATAATATATATTAAAAACTTATCAAAATATACTTATCATAAAAATACACATACATGTTACGGTGCAGACATAATGCATCAAATTTGAATCTGGGCCAAATAAAATTCTTTTCAAAAATTTAGGATTTTTCATCCAATACTGGTGAGGAAATGAGTATCTAGCTATTTTTAATTAGAGATAAAATAATAGGGATAAACAATTTTTTAATATTAAATGCTTTTATTTCCCATATATTTAAAAGAAAAAAATAGTTGTTTCTTCAATTGATTGAGGTTTTTAAATTTAATTTGAAATAAAAGCATGGAGGGCCAAGAAATTAATTAAATCAATCCTTTGTTATAAGAAATAGGATTGACTTAACTAATTTCTGAACCCCCCTCCCCATGCTTTTATTTCAAGGTAAATTCCCAATTATGGTTGAAGAAACAATTATTTTTTTCTTTTTAGTGTATAGTAAATAAAAGCATTTAATATAAAATAATTTTTTTATCTCTATTATTTTTAATTTTTTAGTATTGGCATTGTAAATAAAAATATAAAAGTATACTGTAATTTAAATTAATGTGACACTTATAGTTGATATATATCATCATCATCATCAACCATTATCAATCCACTGCAGGATGAAGGTCTCTCCAAGTTCAATCTACTCAGATCTTTAGCTTCTCTTCTCCACATCACTCCTGCACACTTTCTTATTTTATCCATCCATCTCACATGTGGTCTCTTTCTGGGTCTTTTAAATCTCTTGGAATCCAGTTTAAGATTTTAATTGTCCATCTATTATCATCTCTTCTAGCAATATGTTCAGCCCAACTCCACTTCAATTTTTTAATTTTTTCAATGAGGTCAGTAATACCTGTTTGTTCTCTTACTCATACATTGCATTTTTGATCTCTTCTTGTTTCTCTCAACATGCATCTCTTCATACTTCTTTGAGTGATCTGAAGTCTCTGTATTGCTCTTCTATTAATTGTCTAAGTCTCAGATCCATAAGTAAGAACTGGTAAAACACATTTATTAAAAACCTTCCTTTTCTAACACATAGGCATATTTCCTTTTAGTATCAAGTTATTTCTATCAAAAGCACTCGAAACAAGTTTAATTCTATGATTAATTTCATTCATTATGTTTTCATCTGTATCAATAATCTAACCTAGGTATTTGTAACTGACTCGATCTTTATTTTCATATTTTGAGGAAATCCATTAAACATTACTTTAGTCTTTTTAACATTTATCTTTAGTCCTACTTTCATCTGATAACTCCTGCAACATTTCTTGCAGCTCTAAAGCATTATTAGAAAAAACAACTACATCATCTGCAAAATTTAAATGACTTAAATAATCTCCATTTACTTTCACTCCTTTAGCTTCCCATTTTAATCCATAAAATACTTTTTGCAGAACTGCTGTAAAAAGTTTTGGAGATGTTGACTTTCCCAGTATCATTATGTAATCTAATTGTTGCTGTTGCATTTTTATACATATTTTTTTTAAAATATGATAATATCCTGGATCTATACCTTGATGATCAAATGTTTTAATCACTGAAGAAATGTTTATAGAATCAAATACCTTTTCATAATCTAAAAATCCAAAGCATAATAGTAACTCATATTTATTTGTTCTTTTTATAACTGCTCTCATACCTGGATATGATCTACTGTATTAAAACCATTTTTAAATGCAGCTTGTTCTCTTGGTTGGTGGAAATCCAATGTTCTCTATAGACGAGTTGTAATTATCTTGGTAAAAATTTTGTATAAAACTGGTAAAAGGCTGATCGGTCTGTAATTTCTAATATCTTCTTTATCATCTTTTTTTAAAAATATTAATATTAATACTGCATTCTTCCAATCATCTGGTACATCTTTATCATTTAGACATTTGGTATATAACTTTGCTAAATTTTTTTCTATTTTTTCACCTGCTTCTTTTAATATATCAATTACAATTCCATCATTACCTGGAGCCTTTCATTTCTTCATACATTTAATTGCATGACTTACTTTTTCAATATCACTAGATATATATGCTATAAGTTAATATGTATACTCTTATGGGTGTATCATATTTTCAGTCACTTAAAGATAAAATTATGAAGAGAACTATGATAGATAATATGTTTATTTCATCATCAAAGCAAAATGATGATGGATTAAGGGCATCACACAACATATCCCTACTCATCATGAAGTCTGGTGAGCTGCACACCATGAGGAAGAAACTGATTCTACTGGCTATCATAGAGGTATTGAACACTATACTCTACAAATTTGCACAAGATGGTATAAAAAGAATTCCTTTCAGCAATAACACTGTTCAAAGATGAATCGACAAAATGAGTCATGACATAGAAATCTGTTTGTGTAGTCATTTGCAGAAAAACGTTTTTTCCCTCCAATTGGATGAATCAACATTACCCGGTAATAAAGCTTTGTTGTTGGTGTACGTTCTCTTTCTTCAAGATCAGGAAGTGTATGAAGAGCTGTTTTTTGCTAGAATTTTATAAACTGACATCAGAGGTGAATTGATTTCTAATTTAATGGAACTATTTTTCAGGGAAAAAGTGATTCCATTGACAAATATAATACCTGTTGTGACAAATGGAGCATCAGCTATGGTTGGGAATTATATTGATTTCATAAGTTACCTGAAACAACACGTACCTGAAGTGCTTATAGTTCATTGCATAATCCATAGGCAACATTTAGTAGCCAAGAACTTTAGTGACAAATTATATCAGTCTCTCAGTTAGTTATTACAGCTGCAAATAAAATTCAAACTAACCCTTTTAACACTAGACTATTTGTTTAATTATGCAAGGAAAGTGACAAATATTTCTATCGATTGGTTCTCCATACCTAAGTCTGCTGGCTTTCAAAAGGTTTTGTTTGGTGAGATTTTTTTTTTATACTTTTTCAATGATGAGAATTCCAGTTTGAAAGAAAATTTGCCTAAGAGTATAACAGATATTACTTTGATCTGAGCTTTCCAATTCTCCAACTTATTTAAAATAGGCACAATCCAAGAAGAAAATATCTTGCTGTATGTCAATCACTTGAAGGTTCTTCACTTAGATTTCAAAATTAGATTTGAAGATATTCTATCATTGGAAGTACCGGAGTGGATAATAAACCCATATATTATTAGTGCATAATCAAATATAATTTTGCAAGATGAGTTAATAACCATCTGCATGAATGAGAATCTCTAAGTACAGTTTAAATAAGGTTATTAAAAGTTTTGGCTACAACAAGATATTCCACTTCTGTACCTGGCCCTATGGACTGCTGTACAAAAGTATTTGCTGACATTTCCATTGTCATATCTGGTAGAGAGGCTTCAGTGTAATTTTAAATCTGCTTCAAAACAGACATTGATTGCTTATCACTGAACATGGAGATTTGAGAATGCAATTCACTAATTTAAAACCAGGCATAGACATTTTTGACAGATGACCAGGTGCACCCATCTCATTAAATTCAGTTTTCCAAGCTAATTTATTTTATATTCTTATTTTTATAACTGTGATTAAAATCTTTAGTTGTAATTTTATTGATGTTTAATTCTGTCTGAATATGTTGATTTTTTTCACTTCATTTTTATATTTAATAATGTGATTTTAGTATTTTGAATTTACATATTTATTTTATAAATGTCAAAAATTGGAAAAAAAAAAACTTTTATGCTTTGGTTTTCATAGAGCAGTTTTCAGTATTAAATGTTATAAAAGATAATACCATATTCTGTAGTTCTTTTATCTTCTTGAATCATTAATTACAATATCTAGTGAAATATTTAATATTGAGTACTGTACAAAGTGTTAAATTTGAGTAATCAAAGCAAATGACTATGGGGTTGTCAGTTTTAAACGTTTTTTGGAAAATTTGTCTGCAGCCAAAAAAAGTTTGGGAACTTTTGATATAGAAAATTTAACATTTCTACATATATGCACAACTTTAATGATGATAGTCTTTATCAATCCAGTCCTGATTGTGATTATTTTCTTTGGTTATTGATGACAGTAGACAATGTAGATGAATATCACTAGAGATAGATATATAGTAGGTTTTACAGCAGAGTCCCGTCCTTTCCTTACAGTATGTTTTTCTTCTTTATAGCATGCAACATTGCATTCTATGCAATTTCAATGTTCATATCTTGATATAACTGCATAGTTTCAGTTTTTTTGACTGGCATATCTTCTGTCTTCTAGCCAACCATTTGAAACTGTCTTTTGGTAACTAATGCCATCATACTTTCTGAAATGGATGGAATATTGAAAAATACTTGTTTAAATGGTCAGCAAGGTAAAACCATATGAAGCTATTCTGAAAAGAATTATTTTAACCTATGACTTTTCTTCATGAAATCAATCTGCATGGCTTCTCAATTCAGAATTATACAAACCATTTTTAGACCAATTTATATCTCATGTATTTATAATATGTTTTAACAATTAACATAATTACGTCCTTATTAAATTATATCAATGTTTAATTTTATATAACATTTTTATCCAAATGTAATTAGCAGATTTAATATAATTCTACAGAATATGTTATTTCATAAATATTTTCTACATTCATTTAATTATTTTATAAATGATTATAAAATAGTTTTTTTATTACTGCCTAGAAAGACAGAGAAATAAAATCATAACCGAACTTTGAAATTTGTTCTCTGACTTTCTCAGCTTTATTGATTTATAGTTTTTAATAATGTATTTATATTTACCGTTCAATTTACATCAAGAAAAAGGCAAATTATTTTTATAAACCTATTCCAGGAGGTAAATCTTAACAGTCACAAAATAAGATATATTTTTTGTAATTGAAATTCACTTGAATGTAATAAAACTTAACTAAATTAATTAATTTCACCCTGTTTTTTTTTTTTTTACATTATACTGGCCATCCGCTTTATTAATTGTTTTACAAAATACTTTTATTATACAAAGTATTTGTTAATATTGTTGATTTTATAAACACATTTCCCTTTAATTCTTTAAACCAGTGTGATTTGAGTTACACCTATATTTAATCCACACACATACACATGGCAATATCAAATTTTACTAATTAATTTTTTAGACTATTTTATTATGCCATCTTTGCTATTTTTTTGACCAGACAGCTTGGTAGTACAATTAATTTGAACTGCAATCAAAGAATATTGTCAAAATCAATTATTACTTAACCTAAGTTTATGGTATATTAAATATTCTATGATAAAATTGTCTATAGTATATTTATTTTAAATATTTATGTATAATTAATTCTAAATTATTCTTTATATATTTTTTAATAAAAAATACAGTTTTTTTAAGAAATAAAAGAAAGCTATGTGAGCTCATTGATGAGGTTTAATATTTAAAATGTTTAAATATTTTTTTTCTCTTTAATTTTCATTTTCAAAATATTTGTTTAAAATCTCAAACATTGAATTTAATTTCTTTTATTTACTATTTTTATAAATAATTAAAAAATGTTTGAAAAATGTATCACATTATGTGTTACTTTAATCATGATAATATAAATAATGCATCACATTTTAACAGTTATAATTTTTTATCTAAACATAAATCATGCTTTCAGAAGCTTCATCTTTTTAAATTTTTAAAATGAAATTTATGGTTGAAATGCTAATTATATTGTGCATTTAACTAGTTTATTTAAATTCTCACAATTTTTGTTATATGTTTAAGCATAATTTTTTGAAATATTTCAATAAAATATCAATGATTTTTAATTGCTGCATAAAGGTCCCAGTAGGGTTTATATGTTACTTTATAAGTGTAATGCTAGCTCAAATTATGTTAAAGAAGAGACAAATAATATCACTGCCAGCTTTTAACCAATAATATACTCTATTGTTTAGTTACTCAAGAATTTAGTCTACTAAGTAGAATTTTTTAAACATTTGCAGATAATATTTTTTATCTATTTTTATAAAGATATTTGCTCATCTTATGGACTTGGTGGCATTATGAGTAGATATCTTAAGTTTTTTGTTCAAAGATTGGACAAGACAATATAACAGTATGAGATGATTACTGTTTTGTATAGTTTAGTGCAGTAGAAGAATAAAGACTAGAGCTCAGGATAGATGATTGCAGACTCAGCTGTCATTTTCAGTGCTTGAATCTCTCACAAGTTCATATAAATAAACCATTTAGTAGTAGTAGTAGTAGTAGTAGTGGTGGTGGTGGTGGTGGCGGCAGTTGTTTTTTAAGTGTCATAGAATCGGTCGGGACACGAACCCGCAACCCGGGCAACTGCCTGCAAGTGCAAGGCAGTCGCACTGACATCTCGACCACCAATGCAAGACTATTATTATTATTATTATACTACGACTACTACCACCCCCCACCCCACCCCTACCATGCCCCCACCCCTACTCCCAAGACCATCCCCACCACCACTTAATCAACATTGATGATAGTCTACCTTTGCTCAATAACATAACATAATTTATTTCTACTTTTTAAATTTTAGAGTTTCGTAATAAATAGTATGATTGTTTGACATGCATAATATGAATATAAATGATTAAAATATAAATACTTAATATATAAAAATATATATGATTAATATGCAAATAGACAATGTGTGAAAATTTAGAGCATATATGAATAATCATTTTATCTCTTATAAACAATGCTTGATTTTTGTCTATTGTTTAATTGTTTTTTCTTTAATTGCAGGTTTTTATAAAAATTTTGATAATCGATTCTGTGACTTTAAAGATGATTTTTTATGCTATTTAGGATTTAAATTTCAATATAATGAAACTCATGGTAAGTTAAAATTTATATATGTGGTTTATAAAATTGATTCACTCTTTTATATTTAAATATAGATACCTTAACTCGTTTTCGAGTATTTATAATTTACTTTGCTTTTTATTTTAATCAGATATTTACTATTTATATAATTTATTATCATAGTTATAGTAATGCAGTTGCAGTGTATAAAATCATATTCCCGTTATAATTTTGATATTTGATTGCAAACCCTATCCTGGATACTAAATTTTAAGAACAATAGTGTGTATAAATTATTTTTAATATACCTATATGTGCATGTGTATACTTGTATATTACAATGATCATAGGTAAGGCATGAGACTACAAGGTGGTAGAATATGTATACATTTGGTGAACACAGTCATTGCTGCTGGTATGTTGCGTACTAATATTTAAATTTAAACCCAATAATTATATAAGTAAACAACATATTCATTATTCCAGAAAAAGAAAAGAGAGAAGGCAAAGAAAATATCTTTAGAGAAATACATTTAATAGATGGCTAACAGATAAACTTTAATGCGAATAAAATTAATTAGTGTGTTATTGATAAAAGTTAAATGAATTTAATATAAATGATAAGAAATATTTTCTTAGAATAAACAATAGAAATTAGTTGCATAAAACAAATAATAAGAAATTTGGTTTGCTAAACGATAAAAGAGGTTTTGCTAATAAGAAATATTTGCTTAACACAGTCAAAGTCAAAAAGACTAATTAAAAACACCAGAGGGGAAAACAGATTGATTGGTATCTGAGGAAATAAGATAGTGATCAAAAATCAAAACTGGAACGCCCAAGGAAATCGGCGACATATTTAAATAGCATGTACAGAATGTGAGTTTTTTTTGTTACATTGGTAGATTGACTTACATGTTCATTATAATTATTTTAATTGTGAACTGTTAGTACTATATATTTAGAGCTAGCTGGAGTTAGAACAGCTGAAAAAACCCAGTAAGAAGCTGTCTGGGAAGCAACAGGCCATTCGTGCACTAAGGGAAGCAATCCCAGAGACTGTGCCTCTGAAGGTATCAACAGCCAACTAGGTTCTAAAGCAGATTGCAAAAATCTTATATTGTTTTTTATATGCCTAATGGGCTCTATAGGAGGAAGCATATTCACCTGTTAAATTTGTATACAGCCAGACTTCAGCAATATATTGTTGGAGTCAGAGTTTAACCCAATAGTGATTTATATATGTAGGGTTTTTATTTGTTTGTGTGCTGATCGATCGATACTACTGCTAATGATACTTTGTTGTGAGGGTCTGTGCTAAATTCATTTTAGTTAGTATTGATAAACCCTTATTGTAATTTTTGTTATTAATTTCTGTTGTTATCAAATTCTTGTTTGTTACTCATTTTATTGGTATTCATATAATATATATACAAATACACAACAAATGTTGGTGCAATCAAGTACAGTGAAATAATTTTAAAAGCTAGTAATAAAGTAGAGAATTCATAATAATTGAGATGTCACTTAGTCAGTCTGTAATAGGAAATTTTATGTTAGTAATGCAAGTCAATGGTCATTGTACACTATAAAATTAGAATATTTTTTTTTTTGCTAAACAAGATTAAGGATAATAAAAGAGAGGTAGTCGTATTAATGTGTATGTCAGGACTAAAAGTCATTGATATTATAAATAAATATTTTAACATACTCATATGAACAAATAATTAACAAACTGAGTGAAAATTTTAATCGCAGACCATCAAAACACATTGCCAAATTAGCACTAAGAAACAGGAAGCAATGAAATGGTGAAATGATAAAACAATATGGAATCATTTTAAAAGAATTAATGAAAAAGAGGATACAGAGATTATATAGATGAAATTTTGTTAGACCAATTAATTGGGCTAAAATAATGGTAGGTAATAGAATAGATCAATAATTGAAGACCAGATGAATAAAATAAATTGATTATCCAATGATCATTTTTGGTAAGGAGGTATTTATAATACATTATGCTACAATGGTTTGAAGTCAGTAATATCTACCTCATAATAACTAATGGGCATTTTTTAATAAAAAAACAAAAGGTAATTTTAAATGAGGTTAAAATATTTTTTTTTGTTTTATATTCAATCTCTTTTTTGTTAATGTGGGAATAAATAGGTTGATTTAATTAATCTCAAATATGTTAGAGTAAATTATTTATATATACATTGGGAAAAAAAAATATTAAGAAAAATGAAAGAGTATTAAAGCACTAAGAATCTCATCTTCACCTTATCCTATGTTTACTCAATCTGTAAAAATAGTAGCAAACTCTTCTTACAGTAGTGTCATCCATTGTGAGCCATAACAATCAATGCATGCTAGAAGATTTATGCATAAAATCCTTAACTAGTGCCTATTCATTCAATATCCCCTGATTACTTTCTTGATTGTGGCTTTCAGTAGTGAAGAATCTTGGAACTGATAGCACTGCATCTAAATCTCTGGATCAAATTCAACCTTCCAGAAGTGACTTTTTACATATTTAGTTAACTATTAACCTATAAGCCCAAAATGAAAACACAATAAGGTATTTAATCCAAGTTAATTTGTTTGTATAATTATACAGATCTGAATCCAGTTGAGTATCTATACAATTTGGTGTCTGGATTTTTAATAACCATTATTACCACCATCTTATGGCAGGATTTATATTAACCCATTAAGACATCAAATGACCACCATATCATATGATTACACTAGTTACCAAAAACAGTCACAAACTCTCCATACAGTAGTACTACTCAATGTACACCATACTAGTCTGGGGATATTGAATGATTGACCATTAGACAAAGATTTTATGCACAAATATAGAATCCATAGATTACTATGGCTTGCACTGGGTGGCACTACTATATAGAGAATTTGTTACAGTTTGAACAGCTTATGTAAGCTTAGAATGTGGTTTGTGATGTAATATCAATCCAGCCATAGGAATATAATGAATAAGGTTATTAAAAAACCAGACACCAAAATGTATGGATACTGAACTGGGTTCAGATGTATGTGACTATAGGTAATAATCTTAGATTAAAAATGTTATTGTATTTTCATTTTCAGATTATATATCCAAAGGTTTTGGTGCAATGATCTCAGTTCCAAAGCTACTCATGATGAAAGCCACAAGCTAGAAACTAGTTTGGGGATAAGGATTTTATATACAAATCTCCTAGCATCCATTGATTACTATGGTTTGCACTATGTGGCACTACAGTATAGACAGTTTGCTACTGTTTTAAAAATGAAAAAAATAAAAAATTTAAAGTAATTTTTTTTTTGTATTATGATATATGTTTGGATCTGCTCACTTCATGGATCATTTAGAAATGAATAGGGTCAATTTTCTTATTCTTTTTTTTCTGTGGTATATTCAAAGTGAATGACCAAACTATATACCAGGCCATAATAAAGAAATTAAATCTATTCTCTAGTCATGGAAAAAATTAATTTTCAAATATCAGAGAAGAAATAAATTCAGTTTGTTAAAGTTTTGATGCTTGAAGAGTAGATTAATCCTTTAAGTACCAACTGCTGCAAACCTGACCAGAAAATTTAAGCCTGCTTTAAAAATAAATGTAAGCCATGTCTAAAATAAGAAACTCCTGTTTTCATAACTTGCAAAATTTATGAGAAAAAAAGTGAAAATAAAAGATGACCATTATGACTATCATATTTTATGTCAGTCATGATGACCAGATCTACAGACTAAAGTTTTATTATCCATATATGCAATTAAAAATTCAAATTGAATGAATATAAAGCAATACAAGAATCAAAGAAATGAAAATCCAGTTTATAATAACATGTACCAGAGACAGTACATTATAGGAACTGATTTGTGACCCCACACAAGGGCTACATATTGAATACTGGAGTTAGACACATTTGTTAAATGATAATATTTATATGTGGTGCACACAAAAACAGGAATGGATAAAGAAATAACAGTATATACATTTCAAATTATTTTGATTAATTGAGCTCAATATAGAACATGAGCTTATTTTTTTTTTTTTTGATGTTTCTTTATATCTTCAAATTAAGTAAATGTCAATGTATATTTTTAACTCTTGTGCATAGGCATGAAAATAATAATATATTATTTCTGTTTTTAATATTTAAATACAGGTATACTTTATATCCTTGGAGTTCAGATGTAATTATAGGGGATTTGAATCCAGACTTTCAAGCTCACTTCAGCTATCCAATCTAGCTTGTACAAGCGATACACATGACCACACCCATGTGAAAAATATAAATGATCTCCAATATATATATTTCATGCTGAGCCTGCACTTATCAGTTGATCCAGGTTTTCATCTCTCACACTTATATATAATCAGTGCTTGGTTTATATTAAGATAGCAAATCTTTAAACTTTAATGGACAGGCTCTTCAGTCTTCCATTCCATTGAAAATCTGATGATGGAACACCCAAATTCCTTGCTGATGCCATCATCAAATTTTCAATGGTATGTGAGCCTGAAGAGTTGGATGGTGTAATATATTGAAGCCTGTCCATTAAAGTTTGAAGATTTGCTATCTTAATATAAACCAAGCACTGATTATATATATGTGCGTGGGAGATGATGAATTGTCCAACTGATGAGTGCTGATTCAGCATGAAATACATACATTGGAGATCATTTATCTTTTTCCTATGTGTGTAGCCATGTTTTTTGGTTGTATGAGATAAATTGGATAGTTGAAGGGAGCTTGTAAGTCAGGGTCAAATCCTCTATATTTATTTCTATTTATGTTTTTTTTTGTTTGTACGTACATTTTTTTTCTTTTGGAAGTCTTAATTTATGTGTTTTAAATGTGAGTCCGTGGATAAATAAACAGAATTTAAAGTTATTAAAGATATTAAAAGACTAAAATATGTCTGTAAAATTTTATTCATTGTCTAATTAAAATTTAAAATGTGTTTGTTGTTAATAAAAATCATTTTTCTATTTTTTTTTTTCCATTTTTTCCATTCTATTAAATGATTAGTTCCATTGAAAGTTGCTATCATGCATATATTTTTTCTTCTTTATTCTTTGCAGAATTCTAAAATAAAGATAAACATTCTATAATCTAAAAGATAAATGTAATGTGTGTGATTTCTAAAACTAGTTATATTCATTTAAATTAGTTACATAAGAACTACCGCTATGAGTGATAACATTTGTAAAGAAAAATGAGATTTGATTGATGATACAGTGAGAAGTTATAATGTTTAGTATGGCTGGCACTCATTAATATGCACTTTACTTCATTATAATGTTACCCATAGACTAATTGCCAGAGATTATATTGAGGAATTTAATTAATCTGTAAAACGTATTGTAATGGGAAGAGCAGAGAATCATTATATTAAAATATGTGTTCCAGGTCCAACAATTGGATGCCATATGTAACGGGATGAGCAAGATCATATTATAGATATGTAAGTCAATGTTCAATGGTTGGCTGTATCTTATATAATGAGATAGTGTTAACATATGATTCAATTCCATGTGATTAGAAATCATATATAACTAAATGATCTATTTCTTCAAAGGAGATATATCTCATTATGATCATTAATTTAACTAATTAAGTTGATATAATCATAAGAGTATTAACAGTTAAGTAGAAGGAAATTCGACTTAACATGTCTTCTCCCATTTACCCTCTACTCAGCTCACATTATACCATGATATTCAAATTCAGGAAGAATATGCATGAGTTCTACTTCATAGTATAATTGTATCATGCTTATACACAAATTATATACATATGATATGATTAATTGTGGAGCAGATAAATAGCAATGACTTCGATTATTATGATAAATATTTAATAAAGTTATTAACAATAACAGATTTTGTTCATAATTTTATTTTAACTTAATATGTAAGTTGTACAAGCTTGATTATCTCTCATTTTATTTCTTGAATATCTGCTAATCTTAATCCCATTTTATCCCTGCAAAGGATAATCATTCATTACCCAAACTTATTAATTTAAACTTTATAACAAAAAGAAATTAAAACCTTCATCCAAATTATTATATATCTACACTACTAATTTTTCTATCATTAGCTTTCGCTTGATTTTATTTATGGTGAGTTTATGCACAGGTTAGTATTTTTGTAAGGATTACTCTATGTGTTGAAAGCCATTTCCTAATGATACAGTAATATGACAGGAAAGAGTGTTTTAATCACATATCCCGAATAACAATTATTTAACAAATAAGTTAGTTTTAACAAACATCTAACACTTAATATTTCACATTGTAATTGTCATAGTATATATCTTGTACCGGTCGAAAATGTATCTCCATCCAACAAGACTTAGAATCTGAGCAAAAGTACCCCAAATCTAATCATGCCCGAGATACACAGGTCGGGAGCAATCATGAATTCTAATCTGTTTGCCCATTCCCCAAATATATAACACTACAGTCAACACTCATGTTTGATACCACATAAATTCATTCTATCCTGGCCTGGTGCTACATCCTTTTGCATGAGAACTCAGCTGATGATGATGTTGAGTGAACCCAAGATATAAGTTAAAAATATACATAAATATAAATATTATTAAGGAGATTCGAACAACTGGCTTAAGTTTAAAAATATAAATATTTATTTTGACAAGAATTCAAGATGATTTTTATATATATAATCAAACTCATGTATTTAAACTAGTATTTTGGTTACAAATCTTTGTACGATCATGATACAATTATTTTATTTAGACTGATATGAATTTAGTGTGGCGGTTACAATACTGAACGTATATTTAAAATAGGTTTTTATTTAATATTACAAAAATAGATTTGGGTGGTTGGTGTACTTTATATATTTAGAAACACATGTAAAGATATAATAATAAGAGTTTCGCTGAACATAGGACTTGAATATAATGCCCTTGGCATTGGATACATATTTTCATTTATGAACTTTATTTACAACACTAAAATGAGGTTACATTGTTACCAAAATATACTTAAAAACATTTGTTTATTTTACATTTTCGACATTTAAAGATAGAATATAGCAAAACACTAAAAAATATGGGCACGGCTTATTTCAATATAGGGGAGGGCAGCTTCATGAGAGGTTGGATCTAAACTCCAACTAAAAATATTACAAAGAGAAAAACGTTTCATTATTACACATCATTATGGTTTACTTTGTCAAACAAGCTAGAAAACTAACTATAAGAAATTGCGGTGCTAGCATTATGTCAATGAGAGAGAGAGTGGCAACTTAGGCCGAGAAAACATCATTCTATTTGAAGGTGGTACGCCAGCTTCATGCTAGAGCGGTACCGAAAATAGAATGGTCAGTGGGAAGTTGCTATCCCTGGAATGAGGTACAGGCGAATCAAAGCAGTATATAAATATATACTTGGAGGAGAAGAATGACAAACGAAGATGATCATGACTCCCTGGAATGAGGTACAGGCGAATCAGATCAAAGCCCTTTGTGGCTTATTAATAATTTGACATCATGCCAGCAACACAATCATAAGAATATAAAGTCATTGAATTTAAATGCTAAAATAAATCCTTAAATGGTTTAACAAATACGTAATGATATGTTAAAATAATGACCCATGTAAGATAAAGTCATTGATCAGAAGTTAAACTATAATTAATGAAGCATGCATTGCTCCCCCGTCTTGAATCACTATTTTGTTTAACATAAAAAGAACTAAAATTCATGCACTGAAGAGTTTGAACAACAAAATAGAATTTGTTCACCAGCCTTTTTGGCGATGATGATGAATAAAGAAATTAAAACTAATGGACACCAATATCCACCCCCAGATTGCAAAGTATTTATACATTTTATATAAATTTATGATCAAATATTTTTTAAAAAGCATATATTTATTTAGAATACAAACTCAATCTTACGAGCTATTTAGAAATAACTAACAAGAACTCATTAATCCCCCCCTCCCCTTCTAAGTTCATAAGACCGGGTTTGATTGGCATTTACAAATAAAAGTTTAGTGAAAAATATAAAATATCATTTAAAATAAATTATAACTGCACTAAATTATAAAAAAAAAGTAAGAAGTGTGAGTTGGATTAAATATTTCATAGTAGTATTAATTTGATAGAAGAGAATCGATATAAAGAAAATAACTATTAATTTAATGTACTCGCTGATTAGCGAGTTAAAAGATATTCAAAATATACAGAAAAACATTAATTGAAAAAGATAGGATTCATATAAGACAATTGTAAGGGCTTTAGACTTGTTACCTCAGGATTGTATGGAATAAAGTAGGCACAAGTCTTCTGTGGCAGGTGGCATCCTTTGATTTAACATGTCTTTTGGCCTCAGCGGTTCTTTGATGGCACAGGCACACGGGAGCAGTAGGAACTACATCATGCACAGTGAAGAGTGGAGCTGAAGATGGAGGGGAAGGTGGCTTAAGCCCCTCTTTTAAAAATCAAACAGATGTGAAGTCGGTTAATGACTATTGACCGAACTCTGACATAATAGATTTTTGGGCCTATTTATATCAGTTTTCAGTTATGCAAAGAATGTTTTTAATTAAACTTTAGTTTACAGAAATATTCTTTCTTTTGTTATTGGAGATGCAATCGCAAGATAACTGCCCAAAAATAAATTCAAATTAATTTACAGATTGGAAATAGATTTGATAAAAATGTTAACAGCTACCTAAAATCAATTAGCTTTGTTTTTAGTTTTACTTTAATTTAAAAATTCCTTTTTAATCATGAAACAAAGTAATGTTCCACCCTTTTAATTATTCTTGGACAGTCTGCGATTGCATCTTCCATCTTGAATTTTTGTGTACTTATATGAGGAAAAATATTTATAAAATATATAACATATAGTTAAGAAAAAAAATACAAAATTATTTACAAGATTTTCTGGTGCTTTTATCTATATAAAAGCTCTGTTAATATATGTATATCTCTGAGTCACATCCATAAAAGTTAATATTTAAAATTAAAGAAAAATTTTATGTTTATAAATTTTTATAGACGCTTCTCAGAAAATACGTATAGTTTATATACATGTGACGAAAGAAAACAGGCAGAAACGTGGGTTAAGTGGTAGAACAGTGAAGCTCGATCTTGGCCTAAGATCGACTGCTACAATATATATTATTGAATATTACATATAAATGTCATAGTATATATATATTGAATATTATGTAAATAATAAACTCGTTAAGCAAGCTGGGGATATCTATATCTACATTTTATTAATAAGTTGAAATAATATTTCCAACAATCCCCTCTATATGAATCTAACGGTTGGATAAAATTCGCTTATTATGAAAAGAAAGATATTAGTATAATATATATATATTTACTGTACCGGACCATACTCCCCTGCGGTATTCTATTCCTAATCTTGCATTGAGCATGAGGTGACCAAGATTTAACAGATAAAGAAATGGATATCAATTTAGCTGATTGTCTGTACTCATATATATATATTGGTACTTCCAGCTAAACTGATAGAAAGAGTGAATTGACAGGACTCTGCCAATTAAAAACTCCCTTTAGTTGATATCTTACTTGAATGCCCGAATGTTTTAAAACATATGGCAAGTACACACCTTTGAAAAGTCTAATTACAGATAGCTTTTGCGCGCCACTTCTAGAAAAGAATCAAAAATGAATTTTCCCTCCTCCTAGAAGAATGTGCAATACCATATGTTTAGCGGAGCATGAGAATAAGATTTAACACCCCATTAAAGTGATATCCCATGTGGCTAGCTCAGTACTCTACATCTAGGGTCTTTACTGGGTAAGTTAAATGGTTATTACAGGTACGTGATTAATAAGGAAAGAATACATTTTATCAAATAAATAATAATACGAAAACGAAACAAGTTTAATATTATGATTAAATATTTATTTAATCCCAAATACCCACCACCGTTTCATACTAATGATGATATAATAAAAAAAATACTAAATAATTAATTATCACAAACCCATATATATATTCGAGGCGTTAAAATAGATAAAATATAATTTTAAATAAGAAAAATAACAAATCCCTAAAACTATTTACAATGTTTTATAAGGAATGGAAGTGGTCTGAGCTTTTTTTTACCCTGTAGAAATAAGTTATACTTTGTGTGATTTGATGTACAGATATTTTCAGATAAGAGATTTTTGGTCATACAGGCATACACTTTTACTCAGGACTTTACAACCTTTTTTTTTTTTTTTTTGATAGTGAATATAATAAAAAAAGCACCAACTATACATAAATATATTTGCACTATGAAATATATCACTAATTTCATATTTTTCAACATGTCAATAAGGTTGCGTTAGTTAAGATACCATATAATACTCAACATGAGGTACTGTATCTATTTGCCTTTTACGATAAATTCTTATACATGTATATACGTGCAGCATAATTATACACTTACTACTATTCTAAATATAAAGTTATTAGTGGACTTGCTTATGGGGAATTTACAATGAATAAATCCCTTTTGCACTCATCATAAGGTACAGCAGTGACAAAAAATAACTTAAAAGGGATATATGGTTAAATACATTTTTAGATATTCAACATGATATATCATATTTACCGAATATTACAAGTGTATGTGCGCATATATACACATGTATATTTATGTATGACAAATTTCAGGAGTAACAACAAGAGGAAAAACAAATAGCAACAAAAAAGAATCTAATTGTAACCTTTGTTGAAAATACTAGAATTTGAAATAGAAAAATCAAAAGATTTAAGTAAAAGCTTTGTCATTACGCCCATAATAACCATAAATTCAATATATATATGTGAGGGACAACTCTCTCACTCTCTCTCCTTTTTTTAAATGATTAATAATAATAATAAAAAATATATTTCTAATTATCGGAAATATCAGAATAAATTAATTCAATAATAAAACATTTTTAAAAGAAACTTATGTAGGCGTTTTCATCTTCTCCGGACTGGGTTTGAGCAGGCTTCAATTCAACTAGCTGTGCAGTGAGGATTTCATCTCATTCGGGCATAGACAAGGCGGCTGTTGTCATCATCGTGGCCTGCTGGAACTGGCATGATCACATCTTGGGGATTGGGACAGAGAAAGGGTGGTGCACCGGCTCGTCTACCCCATGGTCATTTTACTGGAACTTCTAGTAGATTGCTTCATATCTTCTTTTTTATATATATAATAATTAGGATTATTAAATATTCATTCATAATTTTGACTGGTTCATTAAATCCTTAGGAAATCAAGAGTTTTTAAAAGAACTGTATAATGGATTTCTTAAAAAATATCAGCAGTAGTCTAGTCCATAAATTAATCTCTGAATGGCTAGATTATTGAAAAATTCTGGAGTCAAAGTAGTGAACTACTTGAATGCCAAAGAAAGAATGAATCCCACAGCACTGACTAGAACTTATCAATCTCCAGTCATCCAAAACCAATTCAGTATCCCCTCTGAGAAGTATGAATCAGCCAATCCTTTTAATTTAGCTTATCACTTAGATTATAAACATTCCTTTATATTTTTCCGATTAAACTCTACATAGCAGGGTTTGATATATTTGGTTTCCATCTTGAATATTCAGACCACTTGATTACAGCTATTATTATTCAAAAGAATTTTTATTTTATATAAATAAAAAAAAGATAACATTTTAATTATAGCATTATCAAACATTTTGCTTTTGGTCAGATTTTGCATTCTTTGCTTACAGAATAAAATTAGTTTTTAGAGAAATAATTAAAAAATGAAAAATATATGCAAGTATGTTGGAACAATTACTTTAATTATTTATTTTAAGAATATGTTCCAAGAACGTGATCTTTTTTGGTCAACAAAGTTTGCCTTTATCTATTTGATTTTTTCAAAGAAAAGCAAAATACTTAAAATGATGTATCATAAAAAAGTATACAAAAAGGAAAAATAAAACAAAAAAATACATGAGTTTATTATACAATATTTTCTATGTCAATTTTATATTACTTTAAATTGGTGTGTGTGGGTATTTTAATGTTCAGACCCAACTTCCATTATTAATATAGCACATTTATATATTCGTTGTGCTTAATATATACAATTTTACATTACAGCAGACTTTGTGTAAGGCCATTTGATAATGCCTGGCACAATATATATATATATTAATACTGTGTAGTCGAGCTGAAATTAAAATTATCAACAGTTCATATTGACAAATGTTCAAGGAATTTTTTTTTAGGAAACCCTTTTATCTCGCATACAATCCACCGTACTATATTTGAATCTTTGCATTGGTGATTCCATTTCTTCCATCTACAGTATTTGCTCCAATCTAAGAAGTCTCCTTGGTTTATTGTAGCGTATTTTTGCAGTTGTGTTCAGCATGGATGGATAAATGCTGATCTTAATTGAGACAAAAATCTAATATTTATGGATATATGGCAAACAAATTCATCTCCATGATTTCTTCTCCCTTTTAGCCAGACATAGGTACATAACCCTGTTGATAAGTTTGCTTGAAATTCTTGGTTTTATAGAGAGTTAATAGTGGAGTTTTAATTTTAAAAGCCTCGCATTAAGATTGAGATGACTTCGTAATTTTGATGCTGAAATTTATTATTATCATGAATAAAATATTTCCAAGATTTTTTAAAGTAAAGTTTTACAAAATATATGATTTATTTGTATCAATTCAATCATTTTTCTTCTTATCTCCCTTTATTATTTTCATTTATGGGGATATGATGTTTCAATGGTCTTGAGAAGTGGGTTCAAAATTAGATTTTGCTAAAATGCATATTGAATAGCCAATGTTATTTTCAAATCTCCCCTTTTTTGAAGAAGAAGAAAAGTCTTTCATTTTATCTTATCTTCCATTTTCCTAAAAAACAACTGTTCCATCACATTTTATATATTTTTATTATTATCACGTGTCAATTTGAGTTCATATTTTTATTTGAATTATTGATGTCATTTGAATATATGCATGTATTATATAATAGATTAACAAGTACCTAAAAATTTAATAGTTCTTATTTTTTTTATGAATTATTTGCTTGCGTTTTGAAGTTTGATTATTTATAAGTCAGTATTATCAAGAATATAATTTTAAATGACAATTTTAAACAAAATTATTAGTATATAATTAATAATATGCTTTTGACTATTGTTGGTAAGTTTAATCTTTAAGATGGGCGTGTGTGTGGTATTTTTTGGTGGTAAGTCAAGAGTAACCTTACAGTATAAATATCTGGTGTGCAACATTTGGCTGTCCAAATGTGGTCAGATTAAATCCACTGATATATAGATAGTCTGTTATAATATATATATATCTGAAAAAAAAAAAAACATTTTAGGAGTGGTATGAGATACAAATTGGAGTATCACAGTATTGCATTGTAGCCGCTGCAGGTTAAAGATTGAACAAGAATTTTAAAATTAATTTATTTAAAGCTTACTTTGTATCATATTAATATTGATAAAGCAGAGCTTATAATCCAATTATTTTTAAATTTGTCTTGCATTTAAATAAACATTTTAAATACTGTATATAAATATTAATTAATTAAATATCATAGAAATATGTCTATGTATACATTTTTAAATGCCACACACATATAAGATAAAGCACAATGTATAATTATAAGTTAAAGCAAAGTATATAATTTATTATTATTTTTGGTCAACTTATTTCAAGTAATCATTTTAAATATGTAAATATTAATTAAATATATTTATATACATATTTAAATACCACAGACATATATAAAGAATAGTATTTATATTTTGAAAGAAAAAAAAATTAAGATTTTATTATGAATAAAATCCTATGTTGTTTATCATTGGAACTAGTAGCTAATGGTTTTTGAATCGATTTTGGAAGAAAACTTGTTTAACTGAGTGTGACTTGTGCCCAGCTCATGACTTTGATGTTTGAACTTCACTGCTGACAATAATGTCATCATTAATTGTATTGTAGCTGTGCTGTTTCTATTTAAAATTAAATTTAGTTTGTGTAAAAAATATTTATTTTGGCAGACATAATGTAAAATATTTAAAAATTTCTTATTTAAATAGCATAAGAAGAGGGTACTAAAGTATAAATCTATTGATTTAGAATAAGGTCTATGTAATTGTGCAAATAGTTTGGTTTGGGTCTGAAACACTAGAATGTTTGAATTGTCAGGATATTAATTTGAGTAATAAAATGGAGTTGAAGGTAGTTGCTAAATCCACAACTGCATTATTTCCAGCTTTGATTTTCAAACCTCATTGATAAATGTAAAAGACAGAAATCTGTCAGAAGATTGGAATTTAAATTCATTACAAGCTAACTTAAAGATAGTGCTAGAATAGGTAACTGACCTTGTTTTAAGAGGCTATATTGGTCAGCTTTGATGCTATTTCTTGAAAAATGCCAATTTTGTAAAAAAAATTTTTGCTGCTATTTCTGGATTTTTCTTTATCATATTCCATTATCTAAAAATTCATCTTTCCCTTCTGCTGTTTTTTACTAATTAGCTTTTTTACATTACAAGCTTTTCTAATGTCATTATTCAAACTGAAATTTCATATGTGTTAAGATAACCATAGCCTAGCTGACAATTGTTCTTTTATTTTTTTTATTTAATGAAGGCACAATATAGCTTTGCATTATTACATTTTCAAAATAATAATAATAATAATTATTGTAATTGCTTCTTTCTAATTCTTTGCAAATGGAAATTGTTTTAATATATTTATTTCCATTCAACAATAATTTGCTTTAATTATTGATTTATTCATTTTTAGCTAATGTTGAAGAAACTCAAATGGAGGTTGATTGTTCACAATGTCTTTCTTCATGCAAGGTTGATAAATATGATGCAACTTTGTATTATACCAGTCCAATGGACAGTGAAACTGTAAAATATGTCATGAAACAACAAAATGTTTCTAAGGAATATGTCAGGTAATAGTTTTTCATAAATACAAATGCATAATTTTGAATGATTTATTTGGGAACTAATTGCATAATTAATACATTTATTTAATATTTAAGCAGCATTCAACTTTAGAACATTTAAAAATATAAGCCATTATTTCTTCCATTCATAGCAGAATTTAATCTGAAGTGAATATTATTTATATAGTATTTTAATTTATTAATTGTATAAATTTATATTTTTCCTTTCTTGGCATTAATTCTTAAATTGATTAAAAAAAATTAACTACTTTACTAAAGATCTATAAAACATATTATTTTTTTTTATATTTTTAAAACAATTTCTTACCTAATTTAAATTTAATTTGCTCTTTAGATAAAAATTTTTTGAATTACTTAAATGTTTAACTGACAAGTTTGATTTACGTCATATCAAATTTAATTTTCTAATTTAACAATGAAATTATAATGTCAGCAGGCCATAAGATGTTTGATTTTAAATATATAGCAATTATTCTATTTTAATCTAATATTAAAAAAAAAAAACTTCTGCCCTCATTCTGTAATTTATTTATATTTTCTGTTATTTTTTTAATCCACATCTCAACTTTATATAATAACATTTCACAATATTAAGTGGATATTTTACTTTCTTTGTTCAAAATAGAAGGTTATTAATTTCTTAATCTTTTTCTCACATTCTTTACATTATTTAATAAAAATTACAATTTTTAACTTCTGCTTATTTTTTGCATTTACAAGTATACTTTGTTGATAAACAGAGCAAAACTCTCCATACAGTATTGCCACCTGTGCTAAACAGAGTAATCAATGGATGCCAGAAGGTTTGTGCATAAAATCCCTATCTAATGCCTACTCATCCAATATCCCCAGACTAGTTTCTGGCTTGTGGCCTTCGTCAGTGAGGAGCTTTGGATCTGAGAGCACTGCATCTAGATCTTAGGATCTAATGCAACCCTCTAGCAACCACCTTTTATCTCTACTTCACTACAAAACTATGAGAATGAAATTGAAAACACAAGCCACAAAACAGAAACTAGTCTGGGGATATTGGATGAGTAGGCATTAGATAGGGATTTTATGCACAAACCTTCTGGCATCCATTGATTACTCTGTTTAGCACAGGTGGCAATACTGTATGGAGAGTTTTGCTCTGTTTATCAACAATTAATGTGCTAGTATAGGAAATGTGATCATGTGATGCTTAATAGTAAGTATACTTTGTGTTTGCTTAATTGTTATATCATATTAAAATTGTAAATATATCTATTTACATAAAAGAAATGTATACAGGAAAAAAATTTAAGGTGAAATTAAATGTTAATTTTTATGAAGCATGTGATCCTCTATTGTGAAATTATTTAGTAATGATATTATTTTAATTATAAAATGCCAAATGTCCTGTGTAGTCAAACAATAATAGGGTGATGATTCAAAAGCTGAGGATTCTTTGATCAGATTATTTCCGATGTTTCCTCCTGAGTGATTAAGCATGCAACATTTTTAAATGCTAAAAACATTATTAAGTTAAAAATGCATCAAACAATAGTTGAAATAGCACATTACAAACTGACAGAATTTGTACAATTTTTTTCATTTTTTCAACAACATTGATAAAAAACCTTAAGATTTTGAGTCTGCCACTTTAATTATTATTTAAAATCATTTACAGCATCTTAGTTATTGAATATATTGCAATAAAACATTCCACACATATATTTGGATATTATATGTAGAGCTCACAAAATAAGCTCTTAACAAGCTTTGAGAATGTCCTCAACCCCAGACCAGTTTCTGCTTCTGGTGTTGTCAGTGAGGTGCCAGGATATTCAAGCATTATATTAAAAATATCAGGACAAGCCCAGCACTTTATCTAATGTATAACTATTGACTAGAAAATCTGAAATTGTCAGACGATTTGTAAATACAAGCTTATTAAATTAAGTCATGTGACATCCAACTTGATTTTTTTTGTCATTATATTTGGATATGTATTTACATAATATGAGTTATGTAGATATAGCATATATGCTGATTTATTACCTGCAAATTAAACACTTTTATAATGTCTTTTAAAAATTATATTCATAAGATAAACAAACATTAATTTATACATGAAAAAAATATTATAATCATGTTGTGGTAAATTGAATTACTATCATATGGCCTGTGTTGGAAATTTTTGCAGTCTTTGAAGACTAAACATTTGATGTCTTTAATATAATGGTAAATTAATTATGAGAAGATATTGAGAATAACTTTTAAACATTAATAATTTAATTTTTAAAATGCTAACATGTAATTATACTATGTATAAAATAAGAAATATTCTCCATGATGTATTTGATATTTAAATAAAAAATGTAGAATAAATAATTAGGGAAGTTAAATGTTATTGTTATGAAACAAAACATATTACAAAGGAAAATATTGATCTGAGGAACTGGAATAAAAGTTAGTTCACTCAAGATATGCTAATTAAAAGTTAATATTTATAAATGATTTTGTTACTTTTTATAATAGAAGTGCATAGAATTTTAAATTTTATGTTTTTATCATTTCTATTTTTCAAATTTTATAATGAGTATTTTTTATACAAGCTATTTTTTTTTTTTTTGAAATTTTAGAATGGCTAGAAGCATTTGTTACCAATAGGAATCTTAGAAAATATTAATAAAATATAGACTTTGTTTTTCTTAATAATGAAACATTCATGGTGGATTTAGGTCTTTGTTTAATACACTATAAAGTGCAAGTTAATCAGTCGATAGAAAAAGAATAGTCCGCTCATATATGAGTTCTGACATTTCAAGAATGTAGTTATATTTCCTGATTAACTGATCTAATATTTTATTTATTATTATGATTTTCTGGTGGAGTTAGTTTTAATTTATTTAAGAGGGAACCAGAGTCTGTAGACTCACTAATTTTGCCACATCACACATTGTAAATTAAGAGGCAAATAATTAAAAAGATCAGGAATTAGGCTTTCTTGTCAATTAATGTTATATGAATTTTTCCAAGCTTAATTATTAAACAAGCATATTGGCAAAGGTAATTTATACATTTCTTAAACTTCATAATAAAATCTAACAAAATAAAATTAAGAGCATACAATGAAAAATTGATATTATTGTTAAATATTTTATTAAAATCAAATTAAAATATTTAAATGATAAATTGTAAATTATATATATGCTCATTCAGATAATAATGTTAATAAATAATTCAAATGATTAATTCACATAGTTTGTATCTCCTTAAGTTTGTTCTAGAAGGCCATAAATGAAACAGTTCCTCATATAATAACAGAATGAATGTCTCTATTGGTATTATAAGCTTATAGTTTAAGTTTAGTTTGCAAACATTTTAATTAGACACAAATTAGAATGGAAATATTAACTTACCAATAAGTTTAACAAGTTTAGGTAGATTATTGATTATACCATGCATGGTTTTTTTTTGGGGATTAAAGAGCTCATTGTGAATTTACTCTGTCAACATTTTGATGATCCTGGTCCATAGTAAGGCTGGACTTGAAAGCTTTTTGGATTGACCTCTTTATAATAAAAGAAAGTGTCTGCAAATGCTCCGATCTCTCCTCTGTATGACAAATTAGTTTAGCATATAGTGGTCCTGGATAGCTTAATCCAGGACCAGCCAACAGAGCAAAGCTTTTTCCAAAACTATTTTCTTCCATGTATAGTCTTGACCAGTTTTGAGATTTCTTCGCATCGTTTTATCTTTTGTTAGTTGGTAATCATGTACATTTATTTTGTATTTTTAGCTACAACATTCTTTTTTTATACATTATATCCACCATCTTTAATTAGCACAATGTCTGTCTATTATTTATCTGGATAAACAATCTGCATGCACTTACATTCTTTCCAATTTTAACTTTAATTAAATTAAATAGATAATGTAGCAACACAAATAACTTTCATTGTACGTATCAAAAAATAAATTATACTAACTAAAAAAAAAATTAAATTGCATCCATTGATGATTTTTAAATTTTACCTTTTTCTTTTTTAGCTTTTTATATATTACAATACACCACACACTTGTACTATATATATCTAAATGATACAATAAATAAGCATTTACTTTACATCTTTAAAGCTTAGAGGCATATACATAATGAATTGGCTCTGTATAGTTGTAAAACTATATTTCTCAATTGTGAGTTCTTAAGATTGTAAATATCAATCCAATAATCATTTTTACTTGTTTTAAGCAATTCAGATCCCAGTGATTTGAAGTATTCAACTACTTTATGATTTAAAACTGGTATGGCTTAAGTGAGCAATTATATATTTTAGCGTTATCATTTGTAGTTAATTGTCACATTTACTCTAAAAAAATCACATAATTTTTCAACTGACATTCAACTTCTGCACTGAGAGCAATAATCCATTTAACATCACTTTATTCTAGAATCATCTATACAAGCATAGATAATGGATATTAAATAATAATGTCATCGAAATTATTAAACTGTTTGTAAATTAATAGAAGTACTTGAATTCTGTTCTCTATTAAAGGGCAATATCCAGAAATTAGTTAATAGATTTGGTTTACATTTATTATCTCTGTTCAAACAGATTGCCTTTGGAAAAAATAAATTAATGTTAAAATGAAATATACTTATGATTTTGAAAAAGTTTTTTAATAAACATACTTTATTAATATTTATGTAAGTATTTAAGACTTAAATGCATTATAGAAGATTAATACAAAGCTTTAAAATCTATATAGCAAAATATGAAGAAATATATATTGATGTTAACAAAAAAGGATTCATGAGGAAGAAAATAAACAATTATGATTTACATTACCTGCAGAAATTAACATGTAGAAATAGAAATGGGTTGGGCTTATTGCTAAAAGTGATGAAAATAGATGAACAGTTGAATCTTTAAAAATATCCTAAAGATTGTAAAAAATAGGACACAATTATGTGTGAAATGGATAAGGAGCCAAGTTGCTTGAATAATGCAGAGAAAAGAAGCTATAAAGCAGAGAAACTGGATTAAAACCTGGATACCTGTTTATTCAGCACTGGATCATTGTTGATTGAAAATAATGATATGTCTTTAGTGTTAAATAGTAAATAGCTAATTTTGTAAAGTTATAAAAAAAGTTGAAGAGAAGATCTGGAATACGAATGTGCACTTTACTATAAAGTCATATGTATTGGAAAATCAGTGGCTGTTGGATTTATTTTAAATAAAAAATTGAAAAATCACAATTAGACAACTTAAAATAGTGATTGCAGATATTTCAAATTTATGCTAAATAAGTTTTAATTCTGATAAAGAAATTGAAAGGAATTTTATATCGATATACTGAACATGTTTAAACAGATCAAATAAATTTAAAAATTGTCATGAGAAAATTTAGTGCAAATATTAGAAAATGTTTGAAAAATTAAAGAACATTGGAAAATTTGTTGGTGTGAACAGATATATGACAAACAGTCTTGTGGAATTTGAAAAGAAAAAACAAATTTACACCATGAATTTTTATTTAAAAAGAATATGAAGAGATATATAAAAAAAGTATCTAAATAAATAAATTGCAAAGTTGGATTATATTTTGAATTATTATACTTTGATTTACAAATGTTAAATATACTTTACTCCATCCACAACTTTGCCATGATCAATGAAAGGGTCTCTTGTGATTACAGAGACATCCCATTCATCCAAAATGCTATAAAGTTGTGTATCTTTTCAAGAGTCAGACTGTCTGTGTTTCTTTCATTTGTAATCTGGCTTACCAGATGCAAGTTCATTTATAATGACTCAAATTTAAATATAAGGGAACATTTCATAAAACTTTTAAAAGGCATTTGCCTCAGAAATCGCTTGTTAGCCCCTGAAAGGCTACATGTGGAAACCTGGTCTTTGGTGAACTTTATAGGACCAAATGCTCTTTAAACTTCAAACGTGGTCACTGTCAACTCCAATGGTTTAGAGATTTTTTTCTTCACAGTTATTTCAAGATAAATCAGTACTATGTTTTTCTATTAATGTATTCTAATTGATCTAAATAAATCAATTATTTTATATAGCGCGATGTTTATAAACTGTAATATTTAAACAGCATTAAGCTGTTGAACATGCGCTTTGCGGATTTTAACTATATATAACTGAATAATAACACTTTAAACACATGATAAAGTCTTTGGAAAATATAGAGTGGCCATCTATCTTTTTGAACCCAAACGCTTTTGTATGGGCGTATCATAAATTCTAGTAAATTTCACCAGCGTCATTCATTCAAGCATGTAAAAGTAATTTAAAGTGATTATTTAATATCTTCATGCTTTCACTTTCAAACACTTAAGATTTGCCCATACAAAAGCGTTTGGGTTCGAAAAGATAGATGGCCACTTTTTCTTTTCCAAAGACTTTATCATGTGTTTGAAGTGTTAGTATTCAGTCATATATAGTTAAAATCTGCAAAGCGCATGTGCAACAGCTTAATGCTCTTCTAATTGATCTAATAAATTTTTAATTTTGAAAAAAAAAAAACAATGACTGAAATTGATATTTTTGTTCATTATAATAAGTTTTTGATTCAGTAAGCAATAAATAATAGTTTTTAAGATTGGAACATTATTTTGTTGATGAAAAGATAAAGCTGTATTTTAACTAATGTTTAGCACTTGAGTTTCCTTTCTTTAACTATGCTAAATCACATACAGTATGTTTTTAATAATTAGTAATCATTGTCCTATGACTTGTAGCAGATGCTTCCAGAAAGTATAGTTGAGCACCATGTAAAAATCTAAAGCAAGGATGTGTTTATAACAAATGCTACATCATATGCGATATGTCTTTTATTGCATAATACATGAACACAATTCTTTAAACTAAAAGTAGTTTTACACAAAGAAAAGTGAATTGTACACATATTTTTAAATGAATATATTATTTTGGCAATGGATTGAGTATTTGTGGCATGAAAATGACTGCATTTTGAAATTTTTTTTGTACAAAAATTCATTCAATTATTTATCAAATAATCAATTTATAATAATAGCAAGAAATAGTAAGCATAAAAAGTTAAAAGCTTATAAATATTAGAAGTAATAGTGCCTGTATCTAGAGTAATCATGGACTACTTGGAGTTCAGTGCCACATAAAGCTCTTTATGATCTCTGTATGACACCCTTAATTTATTGGCTATACCAAAATAATAACTTCATATACAAAATATATTTTTAAAGTAATTATATTCTAATATATTTTATACTAAATGTGATATTAATGAAAAACAATTTGTGATATGATTCAATTTATGATAAGCAAAAGCTCACAAAATTTGTTGTTTAAAAAACATTGTCCATACCTGATCTAAAGTCATATAGAATTTGAATTTAACACATTTCTGTATAATATGTATAGACTATAATAAATGACATTTTGTGGGTAGATAGTTGGTAAAGAAAAGATTGAATTTTTTCTTTTGTTTATTCATTAATCTTCATTCAATTTTTTTCTGTAGGTTGTATGTGTTTGTAATATATATATATATTTCCTGTGTAATATAAAATGTCATGATCAAATTTTTATGTATATAAAAATTATATAGGAAATCAAAAAATAATTCAAAAATTAATTTCTTTTATATATTTGCAAAAGTGTATCTGGACAAAACATTATTTTTAAAAAGAAAATGCGCAGAAACAGAAAACATATGATAATTATTGAAAATGATCTTAGTAAAATGATTTATATTCTTAAATATTTGTGATATAGTTTAAATATCTTATGTCAATCACTTGACTTCAGCGTACTCGTTGCTATTTTAGCAGCAAAATTTTTCTTCACACTTCTATTCCATTTAATGTAAGTTTTAGTAACTAATAGATGACAGATGTTAGTGCTTAATATATCTCTATCCAGTATTTCTCTGATTAGTTTTAAGTTTTGGGTTTTTATTAGTGAGAAGTTTTTCATCTTGCAACAGTACACTTAAATTTTTATGATTCAATGCACCTTTCCGCTAGCAGACACCATTACCCCTCTCTTAACTATAAGCTATCAGTCTAAATTGAAAATGTGTAGTCATATAGATCTGAAATCAGATCAGTAATTATATATTGTGGTTTTCTTATTTTTTTTTTGTGTCAACTATAGACACTTATCCTATGGCAAGAATTTGTATAAACCAATAAAATATAACATGATTCTTATCTAATGACTTTAGTCGACTCATTGCTATTTCTGCAGTATAATTTTTTCTTCACATTTTAATGCCACTGACTATAGATTTTAGTAACTAATAAGTCCTAGATAATAGTGCTTAATAAATCCCTATTCAGTGCTATTTTATTCAATATCCTCAGATTAATTTCAAACTTATGACTTTCATCAATGAGAAGCTATGGATTTTTGTTTAGATTAAAAACATTACATGTTTTTTAATTTGGACTGATATCTTATTAGTTAAACAGTGAGGTAAAGGTTGGCTGCTAGAAGGAAGGTATATTAGACTCTAAAGGTCCAAATGCACTGTTCAAAGATCAAAAGTTTCACATTGATGAAAGCCATACTTGAAACTTGTTTAGGGATATTGAGTGTATAGATATTTATTAAACACTATTATCTGGGATTTGTGAAAATGTTTTAAGCAAATTAAATCAATAACTGTATTTAAAATATAATATAGTAATTGTAGCATTGTCACTGGTCAGGACAGCAACACCTGAAGAAGAACTGAGAATACTACCACTCAAAATGTGTACTTTTCTAATCTATATTATCTTTGTGTGTTATTATTAAAAGTTGTTTGTATTTGGAAAAGTTTAAATAAAGATTAAAATTTTCTAGACATTTAACAAATAATTATAATAATAAATGCAATATAATAATAATTGTCCAATAAAGTTTTTGGATATCATCTGGGATATGCTAGTTACTAAAACCTACAGTAGGTGTCATGGAAGTGTAAAATAAAATTATGCTGAATTCTGGGGAAGGAGACTGCAAAGATTTCTTATTGGGGGATATAAAGTTAAGTGTGGTGAATAGATATAGTTATTTGGGAATCATATTGAGTAATCAGAAAAATTGCTTGAATGAGTGGGAGAAAAAATTGATAAATGAAGCAAAGAAAAGAAAGGGATTGATAAAGAAATTAACAGTGTTTTCATATAATAAATATGATGTAACTAGAATTGTATGGAAGGGAGTAGCAGTAGCAGAGTTAACATATGGCAATGATGTGTTATGTGTTAGTAAAGGGGTATTAGATTACTTAGAAAAAGTACAAAGGGAAGTAGAAAGACATGCATTAGATGCAGAAGTGTGGACAGCAAAGGAGGCAATTCAAGGAGAAATGGCATGGTTAAGTTTTTATATGAGAGATGCAAAAAGCAAAATGAAAATGTTCGGTAGATTGTAGTTTATGGATAATAAAAGAGAGGCCAAAATAGTATTTAATTGGGTTACAAGGAAAGGGCAGGCAACAAGATGGGTGAGAAAGGTAATGTGGTATGCAGAAGATTTGGATAAAGAATTTATATCAATATACTTGTACAAAAGGTGGGATGATTGTGTTAGAATTGTTGAGTGTTATAGTGGTAAGGAGTGGGATAGAAGAATAGATGTATTAAAAAAGAATAGGGAGTTGGAGGGATGGAGAGTAAAATGAGTTTAAATATATATAGAAGTTAATGTAACATTGGGTGTGAATTAATTTATGATAATAGTAAGGAAAGTAGTTTATTGTTTAAGGCTCAAACAGGATCTTTAGTGACAAGGGAATATACACATAAATGGAAAAATATAGGTGTTTTAGTCTGTAAGTTGTATAAGGAAGGCATAGAAAATATTAGGCATCTGTTACTTCAATGTAAATGCTTGGAAGCAGAAAGGGTACAAATAACAAAATGATTATACAGAAAGTGAGTTATTGGTTTTTATGCTGGGTTTGGGAAAAGATAAGGGGGATTTAGATATGAAGGCTATGGAGTTGACAAAAATTATGTTGTGGAAATAGGATGGAGCAGATTATGGGAAAAGTTAGGGTGGGGAATGGAAAGGGATGGTAAAGTGGCTAACAGGTTTCTCTGGGCATAGTTGCTGAGAGATTCCTCACTTCATATAAGGAGAAGTCACAGTGCATCACATCACATAACATATGCTGTAGAAACAGCAATAAGTAAGATGAAGTTATGAAATGAATTGTGATATTTTATTGATTTTATACCAATTCTGGCCAAACTATAATTGATTAAAAAATGTAAAAAAAACCCACAGGATATAGTTATTGAATTAGTTTTAAATATACTGTTTATGAATATACATATTTTTCAATTGGGGCTGATAGTTTGATAGTTAAAAGGAGAGATAATTAATAGCTGCTAAGAAAGATGCATTAAATCCTAAAGTTTTAAGTGCACTGTTGCAAGATCCAAAGCTCCTCACTGATGAAAGCCCTAACCTTGAAAGTAGTCTGGGAAGCACTGGAATAAGGATTTATTAAGCACTATCATCTGGCATCTGTTAGTTACTAAAACTATGGCATGCAAATGTGAAGAAAAAATCATGCTGTTGCAATATAGTTTATATATAGTTGTAAATTGTTACTTAAAGAGAAGAGATAAGTTGTTGCCAAGTACAAAAAATATGTCCAATTAACTTGTTTAAAGCTTAAACATTCTGTCTTGGATAAGCAAAAATGGTAGTTATGAAGTATGTGCTTGGTGGCAGCAAGAGGCGCTATTTCTGTGTCAACACAGAAGTATCCAGAGTAGGGGGTGGGCTGAAAGCGAGCTCAGCCACAACTAATAAACCAAACTGAATAAACTTTTACTTTACCAGTGTTCATAATGATGAAAACTAATTATATTAAAAATAATATATATTTATATAAATATTTTTTTTTGCAGAATAATAAAGAATATTTGCATAATGTTAAATATAGTACTTTAACGAGTTGAAATTTAAATTATTTTTTTTACACTTTCTAAAAAAATACAGAAATACATACTGGTATATATATATTTTAATTTATTTTTCAGGAACAACTATATTATATTGAATATTTTTTTTGAAAAATTTGTGTATGTCTCTGTGACAGAAAAAGCTTCCATGACTGTTTCTTCTCTTCTTAGTAAGTAATTAGCAAATAAACACATTGAACTATTATATTAGAGTATTTATTCCTATAATATTGCTATAATGCATCTTAATTATATCACACTTTTTTAGGTAAATATTAACAGAATATAAATAGTGTTTATTCAATTTGCTTTTATGCTTTTTATTAATTATTAAGAAATATCTAATTGTCCTGAACAGGTATCAACATTATCTGATAAAGTAGCAAGAGGGAAATTAAATGCAATCTTTTGATATTATAAAACATATGTGAAATTATATTCACACAATATAAATTATATACATATATTTTTAAAAAAAAATTACTGGAAAAGATATAAATAATCTGAGATATATAAGTTTACATATTTTAAGATATCTCTCAGATTTTTCTACATATGTCTACCCATTACTAACAATGAAAGCAAATATGATATGGCTGAAATGTTAATACAATGTTGATGTTAAATATAGGCACCTGAAAACATGGAAAAAACTGATACAAATATAACAAAACACTGAAATTAAATCTACAATTTTTAATATATGGTAGTCATGCCATAAGTTGGCTATAGCTTTTATTTATTTATTGGTATATTTGATAATTATAATTGTTCATCTTTTTTCTATATAACTGTAATTTTAAATATATTTTAAGATGTTTAAATAAGAAAATGCATACATCAATTTAAAATATCTTGTATTCATGATGATCATGCTTTTAATACCTTAAGTATCATAATCATAGTTTTTTATTTTTTTTAAGTGTCATAGCATCGGCCGGGACGCGAACTGCATCCCGGGCAACTGCCTGCAAGTTCAAGGCAGTCACGCTGACCTCTCGACCACCAATGCAAGACAGCTTTTTTTATTTTAGTCTTATTGCATTTTGTTATTATATATACTTGCTTGCTATTTGTAAAATTTACAAAAAGTTAAGTTTCTTTATTTTTATACAAATTTATGTAAATGTTTTCAGAGAGGCACTTTTTAAACAGAGGGATGCTGACTTCTTTTTATTTATAGTGCATTTGTCCTTGACAAATATGCTATAAATAAAAAGAAGCCAGCATCTCTCTATCTATAAAGAAGCCTCTCTGAAAATATTACATAAATTTGTATAAAAAACAAGAAACTTTATAGTTGAGAGTCATGTGAAAGTCTGAGTTCAAATCCCCTTTATATTACATATTGGAGTACAGGTATGAAAAAGCTTGAACTGTAGAAAAAATTCATATATTAAGAAACTGTAAATTTTACAAATAGCAAATAAGTACATGTAATAAGACTGAAAAAAAAAAAAATCTATGATTCTGATCATGCTTAGCATGAATAAAAGATATTTTAAATTGATGTATGTCTTTTCTTGTTTAAATGTGTTAACATTTATTGGCATATTGAAAATTATAGAGTTAATTTCATTAATTATTTTTGTATAATAATATACACACACTTATATATATATATACTGTATATGTAAATAAGAAAAATAATTGAATAAATCTATATTTTAATTTTTAAAAAATATCTAGTACTAATGCTATTAAGTAATCAATTAAAATTTCTAGCTCTAATTTGAATCAGTATCCATACCAATCACATATATATATTGTTTATTATATGTTAAATTATAAATATATATCTACATAGTATTCTTGTGTTTTGTGTATATCAGTAAAAATATTATGTATAATGTATATATGTAAATAAAAACAGACAATGTTAAATGTTGTAAATTAACATTTACATATGCTAATTGCTTACAGGAATCAAAGAAAGTTTAGGCAATTGTTTATCAGTATTTTGAATGCATAATATAGAAATATTTTAATATACTTTGCAACTGATATTTTATTTTAAAAATGTAATAATTAATATTAAATTCAGTCATATGAGGCAATGTTAATCATTTCATTTTTTGGCTTAATTAAAAGATTTTACATTGAACAATCATTCAAATGTATATATTATTTAAATAAGCATTATGTAATATACAAATAATCATTATGCTGTAAGTTGTTAATGTAGTAAAACAATTTTTATGCTAGACTGAAAAACTTTTCCATTTTGTGTATACATGTTGAACATATCATTTCTAATCTGGTCATTGAAGTTTAGATATGGATGACTTCTTAAAAACTCTTGAATACTGTACACTATTTATTAATGAAGACTTCATGATTTATGGTGGTTTGCATACTTGTTTAGTATGCCCATGACCTGGATTGGGATTTGCCCAAATGTGTCTTAACATTTTTTGGACTTCAAACAGTCTTTGAATTAGGTACAGTATATCTAAATTTTAAATATAGGGTAAACTTTCTTAATGTTAGTTGATCTGATGACTGCTAAAATTCACTAATTATATGGAATATATTGTAATCTTACAATGTTGAGCCCAGAATTAGCTTTATCTTATCCAAGTCGTGTTGGAAAAAATGGCAGATATTGAAAGTAACCAGATACAAGATTTTTTTAGCAGAAATAATAGTTTTTTTTTAAAATATTAATTAGCCTATTAACAAAATTTATTCTAAAAATGCCCATCTTTATGAATATATCAGAGACTATTTATTTAGTCATATATTTTATTAATGTGCTTAAATTATATTTATATATTTATGCATGTATATTGAGATCTTAGTCTTGTGTTAACTTTAGTTACTCCATACTCTTGATATTTACAAAATATAATACATAATTGTACACTACATTTGTATTTTATTTATTAAAAGAAACAGTTGTGTTTGTATATAAAAATTTATATGGAGTTATGTTTGTTTCTTTAAAGAAATAATAAAAAATGTTATTTTTTTTTAGTAAGTCATCACAATTTTTTAAAAATTTATTTCCAATTAAAGTATAAAAAAATATTTTTATTCTTAAGAGCTAGATAGATCATGCACGCAATGGATATATAAAATTGCAGTACTTAATTTACTAATTGAATATAACAGATCTCAACAGACTGAATTGAGTTTTTTAAAAAATTTATCTCAGAAAAAAATTGACTCAGTAATCCTTAGGCTTTGGATCTACACTTTATTATTTTATTTAAACACAAAAGATTTTTATTTTTTGTGGCCCTCAGCTACATTAATTATATTGCCAAAAAATGTTGCTATATTTCTTCATTGGCTTTATATTATTTCCACTTAAATTGTGACTCATCTACATTTGTGTATGTTAAGATGCCACTATTGATATTTTTAAAGCATTTATGAAAACACAGAAAGGAGGTTGTTTATACAGTCATTTTCATATTTAGCTTCTAAGATATTAGATCTACTTCTGTAAAATTAGTTATTTTCTTTTATTCTTTTATGGAAGAATATAATCTCTGATCTATCTTGGTGAGAATTCATGGCTCTTAATGACTTTGTAACATTTCTGACTACTTACCGTAGATTTGAAAATGATAAAGAATTTTTTTTTTTTTTTGCTTTGTGGAGACATTAATTGTAAAAATTATATTATTTAATTTTCCATTTTAGAATCATTATTGTATTTCATTAAAGTCACTTTATCTAAAAATAATCAATATATATTCTTTATTATAACTCAACGAAATTTTATTTGAACTCATAAATGAATTTACAATTATGTTTAAAAACGTTTGTGATATGAACCCAACTATACAACAATCATTTTATTAAAAAAGGCAAAACTTTCCATACAATAGTGCCACATAGTTTTGTAGTAAATTAGAGTTAAAAGGTGGCTGCTGGAGGGTTGCATTAGATCCTAAGATCTAGGTGCAGTGCTCTCAGATCCAAGGCTCCTCACTGATGATGGCCACAAGCCAGAAGCTAGTCTGGGGATATTGGATGAGTAGGCACTAGATAGGGATTTTATGCACAAGCCTTCTGGCATCCGTTGATTACTCTGTTTAGCACAGGGTGGCACTACTGTATGGAGAATTTTGCCTTTGTTTACAACAATTATGTGCTAGTATAGAGAAGGTGATCATGTGATGTTTAGTGGTTTAACACCCATCCTGCCTAATAGGATAGTGGTGGCTATGGTTGTTTAAGAGCCAAAGACACCAAAATGTATGGGTGCTGAATTGAGTTCAGACCAATATGACTATATAAGCTATTGATCTTAGATTGAAAATATTATTGTGTTTTCAATTTCATTCTCATAGTTTTGTAGTAAATTAGAGTTAAAAGGTGGCTGCTGGAGGGTTGCATTAGATCCTAAGATCTAGGTGCAGTGCTCTCAGATCCAAGGCTCCTCACTGATGATGGCCATAAGCCAGAAACTAGTCTGGGGATATTGGATGAGTAGGCACTAGATAGGGATTTTATGCACAAGCCTTCTGGCATCCATTGATTACTCTGTTTAGCACAGAGTGGCACTTCTGTATGGAGAGTTTTGCCTTTGTTTACAACAATTATGTGCTAGTGTAGAGAACGTGATCATGTGATGTTTAGTGGTTTAACACCAATCCTGCCTAATAAGATAGTGGTGGCTAAGGTTTTTTAAAAGCCAAAGACAACAAAATGTATGGGTGCTGAATTGAGTTCAGACCCATATGACTATATAAGCTATTGATCTTAGATTGAAAATATTATTGTGTTTTCAATTTCATTCTCATAGTTTTGTAGTAAATTAGAGTTAAAAGGTGGCTGCTGGAGGGTTGCATTAGATCCTAAGATCTAGGTGCCCCACTGATGATGGCCATAAGCCAGAAACTAGTCTGGGGATATTGGATGAGTAGGCACTAGATAGGGATTTTATGCACAAGCCTTCTGGCATCCATTGATTACTCTGTTTAGCACAGGGTGGCACTACTGTATGGAGAGTTTTGCCTTTGTTTACAACAATTATGTACTAGTATAGAGGTGATCATGTGATGTTTAGTGGTTTAAATCATTTTATTGAAGAACTAAACCAATTTAATTTTGATTCACAATTTTAATCTATGAGTTACAAATTTCCAGCTATATTAACAATGATAAAGATATCTACAAAAAAAAAAAAAAAACCTAGTTAAGTTTATTATCTAATCTGGAATGATTGATTGTCAAAATAAATTCAATTGTTTTTGTTTAATCACAGTTATGTTCATATTATAAACATTTATACCAAACTATATTATTTACTGCATATATAAAATAAAGCAAAGATGTCTAATTATATACTTATTATAACTTAGAAATTGATATTTTTTTTATACATAGCAAAAATTTCTGATAAGTCTTTAACTTATTTAATTTTTTTGGATTTACAATCACAAATGATTATATATCTAAATAATTGTCATATCTATACTATTTATTTATCAAAATGTGTTGTATTTTCCATATAAATTACTAAGATCAATTATTTTTAAACTTTATTGATTTGATTATCTACTCCTGAGATAAATTGAACTTTTTATTTTCTTATTGTTTGGAATTAATTAATATTAACCATTTTAAAAATTTGAATTTAAATTTTATTTATATTTTTTTGTTTACTTCTTTTTTTGGACAAAGCAACATTCTGAAAAATATTGCGTGGAAAAAAAACTTCTAGTCTTTAAAACATTATTTCTATAATATATTTTGAAATGGAATAACAGAAAATTAATAGCATGCCTCACACATGAGCAATATTTACCCATCTGCAAGAGCCATAATTATTGCTTTTAAAAAATAGATAAAAAATTAAATTCAAACTTATTTTGAAAAAAGTGTGTGAAAATCAATAAAGTTTCATAATAATTGTCTTAGATATTCACTTGATACAATAGTGCCACCCTGTGCCAGATGGTGATCATGTGAAGTTATTCACTTGCTGATGAAAGTAACAATTTTCAAGGAATAAATGTAATTCTACAGAGATTGCATTTTTCAGTTGAGACTAAAGTAACAGATAATAATCAATATTTTTATTATGTGGGTTCATTAAAATATGTGATGTAGCTTTAAAATTGAAATGTTGAAGCCTATCTTATGAAGGTGCCAAACAAATAGCAAACTATTACCTGAGGATTACCAGATGTTATCACTTAATAATAGTATTCTGTCATCTAATGAATTCAATCTATCTCCAGGCAATTAACTTGATATAAAATCAATCGTGTTGCAATAGTATTTTTTAGAAAATATTTTTGAGTCCCAGATTTGAAAAAAATAAATACATCTCTCATTGCTGCATTATATAATTTAATTACATTTTTAAAGAATGCTTTATATATATATTTGCTCGATAGTTTTATTTTCCACTACACTTGTAAAAGATTAAAAAACAAACAAAGAGATGCGATATAATGTAAATAATTCTTATCTGAACTTACTCAAAGCAGAAATGATTTAAAATACTAAACATCACATGATCAGAGAGTTTTGCCTTGTTTAATGTGATGTGATGTGATGTATTTGGCTTCTCCTTAAACGAAGTCAATAATATCCCAGCAATTATGCCCAGATAAACCTGTTAGTAGAAATGATTTACTTGTGCTGACCTCTTTTGACGATTTCATAAAATAGTTTTGATATTCGTACGTAGATTTTTATTATTATTGCTATTTATAAAACTATGAATGAAACTGCAAAAAACAACAACAAGAAAAAAATATTGACAAATTTCTGAGCAAAAATTAATAGATTATTATTATTAAATAATAATTGCATGGGAGGAATGAAACTAGGTAGCAGGTCTATCATGATGAAATGTTTATAAAAACTAAAAAAGTGCTTTTTTATTCTTAAAATAGAAAGGAAATCTTTTCCACTTCCCATTTTATTAATGGAAACTTTAAAACAAAAGTACTACAAGTGATTATTTTGTTATTTTGTGCATCCCTGTGAATATTTTAATTATTTATAAGTGACATCTATAAAAGATTAAATTAATAAATTCTTTATTAATATTGCATCAATATTAATATATTTTATATAAAAATAAAACAGTAGTCCAAGAATGGTATGCTGTATCTTGTAGTCATGCATAAAAATTGGCTTATGGAATATAAAATATCCCTTCTCTGATTTAAAATGACAAACATTTGTTATATATTTATATGTAAAGAATGTTTGTTGAGTTTTTATTGCTGAATAGAGACATCTAATGATATGAATAATGAAATTGAAGAAAGAAAAATACATTTCTTCAATAATAAACAAGTAGAGTAACAAAAGTTTGAATAATTCATAATTATTAATAATAGAAATTTCAGAAAATCAAAAAAAGTGCTTGGAAATTATCAGAATAAATTTTGCTAGTTTCATGCTTGTATTTATAATGTTTACCATTTCATTATGATAATGGACAGTCAATATCAATGGCAGCTACATAGTAAGTAGGAAATGCTCTTTTTAATAGCTCATACTTTTTACATGCCATTTAAGAATGTTGCCATAAATTCTATTTATTACAAATTTGACAGGAATGACAAAACATTTTTTTTTTCTATCATAACTCTATTAGAGTACTTTTTTAAAAATTTGAATATAAAATAAGGTACTCATTTTTTAGCTAAAAAATGCTGTTTCCGTGGCCGACATGTTCGAACCCGCGTTTTCTGTAATACAACTTTTTTGTTGTGCTACAGAATGCAGGCCGCTATGTCGCATCGCAGTACAGTGTGTATGTCGCATAGCAGCAAATACATTTTCCGAATTCGTACAATTTATAAAATAATTACGACTTGATGAGAGAGTTTGTATTTGAATTGTATTGAAATGTTGTTTTCATTGGATTTTTATTTATTTTAAACGATTGAAATGCTCAGATTTTTTAAAGCAATAATTATAAGACTTTTTACAACATACTATATTGAACTTTTATTTGGGAAAATGTTAAATATCTATGTTTTTATTGAGTTGTAATTAGGTAACGTGTCAAGTAACATACTGTTAGTAACATTCCATGAGACAAAGAACATTCTACCGTCTGTATATTTTTGAAGTAAAAAAGAGCGGTACAAAAAAAAAATATCCAGTAAGAAAAGTCCAAATATACAGGTTTTTTGTAAATTTCATAAAAAGCAAATATAAACATGTTTAATAAGTAAAGAAGACATTTGTATGTGTTTGCTGTTGTTTAAAAAAGTTTGAGTTTCTTTCTTTTGTCCGAGTATGGTTACGATTTTGAATTTTTTTATTTTAGCATTACAAACAACAGAACACTAACCCTAAAAACAACCTAACCCTAAAACTAACCCTAAATCTAACCGTAACAACTTTTACTTTTATTACGATTATTATTTTTTAGTTAAACAACAACAAAAAAAGTCGTAACACAAGTAAAAAAATATCCGATAGAAAATTGATAAAAAAAAAGCCGTAATACAATTTAAAAAGTATACGATATAAAAAACACGAATCAAATTGTAATTTGTTGATTTTATTTTACATTTATTATTATCATTTAAATTGTATACGTTAATAAAAAATAATATTTAAAAAAGACGATTTTGTTTTGTTTTATTTTCGCATTACAAGCACTTAAAATAAATAGTGAAGGTACATTATACTGGAAAGATTATAATTTATTAGAAAAATTTACTTTTCTGTAAATTTTTTTAATAAATTATAATTTTTCCAGAATAGTCTATCTTCATTATTTATTTTATTTATCATATTTTTGTATTTAAAATTCTCAGTAATAAAAATTTTAAAGATTCATATGATTTCTGCTTTATTTTTTTCTTATATAAAGGGGTGTTGGGGGATAAGCTTAGAGCACCAGCTGATAAATATTTTGAATATCACTACTGCTTATATATATATTAAAGTAAGAAATTTCCTGGTAACAAATGTTCCCATATTTTTAGAATCATCACTCAATGTAATTTGCTTATTGTTAATTTTTTAAATATTTTAGCCAAATCATTCGTATCATGAATACTGTAGTCTAGAGAGTATTGAAATAGTTGTTGCATAGATATTAGTTAAATGAGTTACCAATGCTGGATAGATAGTTATAGCTATGTAGCATGGATACAATACTAACATTAATGGCAAACACGAGGATAAAGGAGAATAAATGTGTGTTTGTAAAATAAATCAACCATTAAATACCAAATTTCACTGCAAAAGTCTTTTCAACAACTTTCTACAAAGAGGATAATGAAGAGGGCATTACTCACTAAGTTTACCAACAAATGAATTGCCAGGGGTTTAAAACTTCCTTTCCTAATTTTATTTTTTAATTAATATCTGTTCACTAATACAGCTATCTGAAAAAAAAAAAAAATGTATGTCTAATTGCAACAAACATTTTTTTAGTATTATAATATGATTTTAAGCTCAGATTGAAGGTATTGCATATAGATATGTTAATCATTATGCCATCAGGTTACACATATATGTATGCAATGCTAAATAATGTGTTTATATTGAATAAATGTAATGTCATGTGGTAATTACAAAATCTATTTTAATTAATATTTGAACTGCTCTCTAGCTGCTATTTTCAATAACTTTTCATAATAAGAATATACATAAATATATATATACAGATGCATTTGTCTTTTATTTAATAAAATTTATTTATATGAGAATCGTGCAAATGTGTTATGGAAGTATTCTTTAAACATTTTTATTTACATTTGCAAATTTAGTTTTTTTTCATTCCAGATACTTTTTGAATATTTTTTATTAAATATTGTAGATTAACACTTTCAAAAATATCATCAAATTATGTCATATATGTGCTTATTTTACTTATTGCAAACATAGAAGTTATTTATAAGAGCAGTGTAATAAAACATAAATATTTATTTTATTGAGTTCACACTTTATTATTTGCCATTTTGTAGAGTCGTCAAAATTTCCTAATCATAAAATTTAATATGAGTATCAGTACATAATGTTTTGCATTTATTTTATAATTTCAGGTGATGTTGGAGGAACATTGGGGTTATTTTTAGGAATGAGTGTTTTAACAATAGCTGAAGTTGTGGATTACATTGCAAGAAAGATTTCAACATGTCTAAAGTCTACTAGAGGATACAATAAGCCTGGTATAAAAGTGAAAAACATTGAAGATAAAACTGATGTTGAATTAGAAGGAAAAAATGCTACATAAATGATACATGTATTTTATGTTAAAAATATCATGGTAGGATGATAAATTAGAATACAAAAGGCTACAGCTTTGTAACATAAAGGATATTGAAAAAGTTGTTTGTGTGATCGTTGTAATGTAAAATGTATAAATAAATCAGATGCAAATTGTTTTCAAACTGTCTTTTAAAATTGTAACTAAAATGTTTACCCGGTGAAATTGTATAAAGAATATTTATTTAGTGAGAATAACGTTTTATAATTACATAATACAGTATTGTGTTATAGAACTTTACATAGCTCATTTTTGATGCAAATGAAAATTAGAGAAGATATAATGCAAAAACTGTAATAACTATACAAAGGTATTTTATGAGCATCTTGGTTATTTGATAGCAAAATATAAATGTAAACTATTTAAAACAGTGTTTTAAATTTGTATAAAAATATTTATTTACGTCGTTTATCTAGTGAGAACATTAATATATATACCTCATTTTTGATGTTAATGGAAAGTTTAATAGAAAAACTCAAATTTCCTTTAGCTAATAATCTACCAATAACATCAACTACAAATTAGAAACTAAACTAATAAATTATTATATATATATAAAAGAAATATCAATTAGATTTTATACAAATATTTTATAATTATAGTTGATAATGTTGAAAGATCATGGGAGCTAAAGGCAAAGATTTGAAATTAAGGACTTTATAGTAATATGCCTTTGTGTTTTATTGGTTTTTTTTTTGTGTGATTGAAAATTATACAACATCCAATCTTAATTCTGCATTTATTTAAAAATGAGATTTACTCATTGCTTAACCAACACAGAAATTAAATGCTCTAGATATATATAAGAATGATAAAATGTATTAAAATTTTCAAACAAGAGTAAAACTATTACAATCCAAATGTAAACACATTCTCATTTATATAGGGCATAATTTAAACTTTCATGCACTTTAAATGAATAAGTAATGGATTCTTCCATGAAAGTCTGAATTAAGATGTATATAAAGAAAGCTGTGTTTACATCAGGATTGTAATAATTTCATCAAGTTACTAGTATTTGATAATCATTATATACAATCCAGAGCAACTAATTTTTGTATTGGCTGAGAAATGTAGTCAAGTGGTAGTATTGAAATATGTATATTAAACAACAGCCACTCAACTATACACTTCTGATCAAAGTTAAAGTTAAAAAATTGGTGTTGTTTAATGATTATTTTTTCTAGTTTAGCATTTGGTATTTAATGTTTTATGTACATACATACTCTCACACACAGGACATGGAACTTAATTCTTTTCTTTAGGAAAATATAATCTTCAATTGCCAATCTATCAATAGCTCCAACTATAAATCAGAAACTAGTAAAATTTTATGTATGTCAATTCTTTTATTTGAAGACCTGAAAGATTTTATGAAGACATGGTAGCTAATGGAAAAAATAATCTAAAACTAAAGATTTTAGTTCTATGTCTTTGTGTTTTATTGATTATTTTTTGAGATTGAAAATTATATAACATTCAATCTTAATTTTGCATTTATTTAAGAAAATATGTTAATGTATTATATTTTATACTCACAATATTAATAACTTTTTTATTATGCAATAGAAATTATATATATAAATATAAAGTTATCCTAGTAGTTAATATTATATACTAATTAGATTAACAACTCAACACTGGTTTATAGAACATGTGAAATACTTTCAATCTAAAGAATAAGATAAAATTTTTGAAAAGTGCTTTAAATTGGCTTATATAAATGAATATGAGTAAAATGATAAGATGGAACACTTATTATTTCAATGATTCTTATGCTTTGGCTTGAGAGTATTTCATGTACTTAATAAACCAGTGTTGAGTTCTTAATCTAATATATATATTTAGAAGAATTATTTGTGCTCAATTTTTTTAAAATTACAATTGTTAACTTATTAAAAGAGTTACATTCATTAAATAATAAAATGACAAATCCCTAACATTTTAAATATTAAGAATATGAATATTTAAGGCTTACTAAAAGCACTTGGTATACATTAGTTTATAACATTTTAAAATAAAATAAGAAAAATAAGAAAGCAAAATCTTTAAATAAGGTTTGTCAATTTTTTTTTTTTAAATTATTATTAATCAATTAAAAGGGATTTTTTTTTTCTCTAAAAATGTAATGTTTTTTAAATTGAAGTATGTTTAAAGCATTATCCTGTTTTTGCTAATTAAGAAAAAGAAAAAATAACTACAAATTTTTTTTTCAATATTTAAGGTATGGTTAGAATTTTTAATTATAAGAAAAATAGAAATAAGTTCTTTGCAAAAAATAAAATCAATTTGATAGGATTAATGCTATTATCTCTGAGGTAGTATGTGATTGTATAGATAAAAGAAGACTTAAAAATAAAATAGTGGACAAGTTAAACAGTAGACTTTAGTATATAATCAGTAACAGTCAGTTTTGAGAAAAGCAATAGCAATCTTGCAGTGTTGAGAAGAATATAGATAGCTGTTCAGATGTAAAAAGAATAGTAATAAGTTAAGCTTGGAGTCTGAAGCAAAACTAGTCTACCAACTAATTGTTAAAGGTTTTTTTAAAATGAATTTGAAGAAAATCAGATACTAAGAATCAGCTAAAAGCTGAGCATCACTAATACAACCTGTAGCCTGTTTCAACTAAAAGAAAATGTAGAATACCTCTGTGAGAAATTTGCAATAATATCTGAATTAACCTGACCTGAAAATTATATTGTGAAATGTAGTCTGCTATTCTTATCTGAAAATCTGTGTTAATCTGGAAAATAATACAATAAAAACCTGAAGTTAAAAAATACATCAATGAAATAATTTTTAATTGAAACAATGAATAAATTTAACTTGTGTTAACCTGTCATAGAAATTATTATTATTATTAATTATTATTATTTAAAATAGAATACTTAAGGGTTACTCAAGAAGGAAAAGGTCACCTAAAAGAAACACTCAAGGTAAAGAAAGGCTTATAAAGAAAAAAAGCTATAATAATAAGGTATGGCACAATAGTTGACTATAATAAATTTTTTTTTATTTATTTTGCTCTAAACATGTTTTTCCTCCCTTAATATTAAAGTATATATGATTTTCCAATTTTCATGAGAAAAGATAATAGGTTTTAGTTAATTTTAATTTTTTTCGCTTTTTATTGTGAAGTATGCTTTCAGATTTAATCATTAAAAAAGGAGAAGAAGGTTTAACTAATCTTAAATTTTTATCTTTTATTGCAAAATGTTATATTTAATTATTTTAATAAGGAGATAACTTATGAATGTCAGTCAAGTAATAACAACCAACAGAAAAGGATATTTTATTTTATGAAATTATATTTTTTATATAGAAACAGTAGATTTGGAATTGGCATATATTTTTTTAATTTTAATTATTTATTAGTAAATTTATAAAATAATTGTTAAAAATAGTTTCTGAAATTATGTTTTTGTGTGTATGTCTTTATTCCTCCAGCTTTCTGTTTCTATGAATTGTCAGGGTATGTGACTTTATTTCAACATAGCATTGATCTGTGAGGGATTTGTAGATAATCCCATTCTAAGTATTTAAATGAAAATAGATTAAGCACATAACATTTATAATTTTATTTTGTTCACAGTCATATTATCTAGGATTCTTATCCTTAGTTAGCTTTAGAGCAATAAAAGTTAATGTATATACATGCAGGTATGTGTTTGTCTTTGGACATTAGATTGTTCTCTGAATGTTGCATAAGTTAAAATCACCTTCAAAGTCCATTTACTGCACTTTATTTATACAGATTGGAAATTAATTTATTAGTAACTTGTACATTGTAGATGCCATATGGCCAGAGTATTGATGACGATCAGCATGTATCAATGTCTGAGACATTTTTTATTGTGACAGATACTTTATCATTTAAATGTGGGTATGATGTTTGTTTTTAATATTATGCCCCAAGTTTGGCATTGGCTAGATAATTAGCCTTCATTTTAATATTGAATTTTTGTAGATTTAGTCACAAGGGATGACTGGATTATCCATGTTTAATGGTAGTGATATAACATTATTATAATTACTTTTTTTTATTCTATGTTGATTCTCTCATGCTACTTTTATAGTTATTGATATAGATGATTTGTCATTTTCCCATAGACCCCATTTCATTTGTTCTATTACAAATTGTGACCCAACTGTGGGCTTGATGATCAAATTCTGGTGATCATTTTACTAAAAAAAAACATAAATTGGAAGTTCAAATATAACTACACATGAGAAGGATGCCAATCATTATGCAGAATTTTAAAAAAATGTATTACTGTGACATGTATGATTGATTATAAATTGTAAAAATAGTGATGTTAATGTATATTTAAAAAAGGGTTCATATTTAAATTAGAACAGAAAAGGAAAACATGATTTTTGGAGATTAGGATGATATTTTGTCTGAAGGAGTTTGTTTAGCTGTTTCAATACTGGTGATAAAATGAGGATTTTTTCATTGGATTGAGGATTAAATGCTTTCATGCTGTACGATGGAATGTTCAATCTCAATATTATACCATTTCAGGTTTGAGTTTTATATTTCCAATTGTTTATCATAGACATTGTAGTCCTGTGCCTTGATTTACAACTTCTATGTATCAAAGAAAAAAAGCAAGGCATTGCAAAGACATTTGCATTATTATTTAATATTTAGGATTGTAAATAGCATATAGAGTTTAAATTGAGATAGTTCTTCTGGTATTCATGTTGCATTGTGCATTTATAGCACTTATAGTCATGGTGGAAAGTTTTTATCTATCCTAGGATTGCATGTCACCATTCTTTGCTGTTAGTTAGCAGTCAGGTCTCTGGAAAAAAACTTTGAGAAAATTGTTTATTATATAAATGTCATATTATATATTTACAAATACTTAAAAAATAAAAGTGAATAAGGAAATTGGTCTCATGTGTATGAGAATAGGAATGCACAACAAAGCAAGGAGAAATAAATTAGATTAAGCATGTAAAGTCAGCTAATGAAACAGTTATATTTAAAGAAAGACAGATTAGAAGTATTAGGTAATAAGGAAAGATTGCATGGAGAGAGGTGGTGTGAGATTTATTTTATGAAAGTTCTTTTTTTTGTTTTGTTTTTTTGGTAAAAGTAATTTACTATAAAGGTATATGCTGACAAGGGCAAGATAAAAAAATGGACAAAGGATATGATCAAGAAAAAAATCAACACTCAACTGGAGGAACTGATAGAATAAATGAGATGACCATGTCAGTTCATATATTTCTAATGTTCAGGGAAATGAAAGAAGAATGAAAAATGCTACTTAAAATGGAAGACATTGAAGGGAGCAGAACAAAGAGATAAAAATGATAAAAAGAGCAGAAAAAGAGAAGAAATGCTAAAGAAAATAGAAGAAAGTGATCAATAAAGTCAGATGCTGTTAAAAGAAGAGGATAATTAAAAGAAAGCAGAAGAAAGTGAAGAAACACTGATGAAGAAAATAAAATAAAACAGTCAGCAAAGTTAGATACTTTTTACAGAAATGAAAAAAAGTAATCAGTAAGAAGAAATTCTGATAATAAAATTACAAGTATTTGGAAAAGGAGAAAGAGACAATTTTAAAAATGAATCACAACATTCAGGAAGCTATTCAGAATATTATCCAATTAATGCAAGATGTTGGAAAAACCAGCAGTAAGATATCCATAATATTACCTGAATAATGAAAGAATATAAGAAAGAATAGAACAAAAAATTGAAAAAGGCAATCAAAAGATGTTGGTTAAAGTGAAAGAAAAAATGTACATCAAGTACAAGGGATTGCTGAAAAATAGATCATATAATGGAGAGAATAGTTGAAGTAATAAAACAAGTGGAGCATCAACTATCATGGATCTAACAGGAAACTAAAGAATGGAAAGTTGACAAATCAAGTATGAAAGCAGCCCAGATAGAATTAAGTGAAAAAATGAAGTAGATGAAAATTGATAGAAAAGTACACAAAAGATCCATATGAGAAAAGTTATCAAGAATCAAGTAAAGAATACTCATAAACAAAGTCACTGAAGATATTGAATGGTGTTATAAAAAGATAGCAAATCTCTCGTAACTAGAGTCATTAAGAGAAGAGAATCACTTTTCTTAAAATAAAGGTATTCAAGAGTGATGCAGAAGAAACTGCTATGGAGTACCTTGATAGTTTACAAGACTACTTTTTCTTAAATAAAAAGTAGTAACATGTACTTCAGAACAGTGCATTCAGGGATCAGTAAATTACTGGTAGAAGTCATCCAAGAAAACAAGATTTACAAGAATATAAAGATGCTGTATTTCATGATTATTAGACTGAAGAGTATCATGATGGTTTACAATACCAGATGTCACAAGATACAAAGTAGGTACTGGGGAAACTTATACTCACTTTTTTCTACATCAGTTTAATGATTGAGAGCTTTGACTACTTGCACTCTATCAGATGGTCAAATAATTTGAATTATCAGATGTAATCTGCTCTATAAGCTAGCTGTTAGAAAATGTATTGAGCAAGTAGTAGAATTTCTGAATTCTTTGGATATAAATAAGCAAATGCAAGAAGGAGTAGGAAAAAGAGATTGTCTCTTTCAACTTTGAAGATAAACAGCCTCAAAGAACTTGGATTAAGGTGACTGTAAGTAGTATAGTCTCAGAAAAAGCAATCTAATCCACAAAAGAGAAAGTGAAAATAAAAAGGCACAATAGTTGTATAGAAAAAGAAGTAATTCATAGAAATAACAGTAGGGACAATCTAAAGAGGAATTTATCACCACCCTATTACAAGCCAATTCAAGCGAACAAATTCAGGTATATTGAAAATCAATCACCTGTTATTTATTCATAGACTGGAAAACATCTGAATATATCTATAGCCTTGTAAAGTTCCAAGAATACCTGCATACTAAAAAATAAGTGTAAATGATACATGATGTCTGCCTTGTCAGACTTTCTTCAAAAGGAAAGTACTAATAATATTTTATTTATATTTGATAAATAAATAAAAAATTAATAAAGAGATAATTAATCAAAATGAACTTTTTAATCTGCATTTATTGTTTTATTTTCATTTAGGTGGGGAGAAATGAGAAAAAAATATTTTTTTATATATTTGTTTTTAGAATAACATTAATTAAAAGCTAATATGATAAATTCCAAACATTTAAAATAATAATATAAATATTTTATGTTCATAAAGACTAGTTGTAAAAGATAGAGAAAAATATAAAAAAAGAATAAATGTTAATATTTTTTTCTCTTTCTATAGTAATTTTATTTATCTTTTAGATTATAACTTTTTTAAAGAGAAAGAGATAAGAAAGCAAAATCTTTAATCTTCAAATTGTTTAATATTTTTTTCAAATATATGATTGGAATTATGCACTTTTTAAATTTCATATCTCAAAGAAGGAAAAAATATTTTTCAACAATATTATATTCCAAAAATATGTTTATAATTTTTTCAAACTTATTTGTATATACATAATAAAGACCACATGTTTTTAAAATATAGAAAATTGTTTATTTCTTTATTATTTATTGAAATACATTATAAATATATAAAACAAGTTTCGAAATATATATATAAACATTACAATTTGAAAAAAACTATATAAAAACATAACAGATATAAGAATTATTCTAATATATAACTTTGATTTCATGTGTCTTTAAAAATCTACAATAGAAAATGTCTATTTTTTTTCAAAATGTATAATATAAAGAGAAACTTGTTTTTATTGAATTTTTAAAAAAAAAAATTATAAATAACTAATATAATTTACTTGTCATCATCAATATAAAAAAGAATTAATAAAACATGAATAAAAATGTTTATACGTTCTTTTCCAATGCATAAATAGAAACTTAGAGCAGGCCAAGGAAAAATTGAATGTATTAATTAAATTGCCACCTATATCAAATTTCACTAACTAATATCTGAATACCATATGCATGTGCTGAAATCAAACACTGTTCATTTACATTAAATACTGAATATTATCAATGCAAACATGAAAATGTAAAAACATGCTTCATATAAAATGGGTTAAATGAACAACTGATAAAAATGACTGATGAGAACTCAAGAAAGGGTAAGTAAGCTTGATCAATTTGTTTGGAAATTGTTATCAATTAATTAAAAGATTTTTTTATACACCTGGGTCTTGTTTTATGCGATAGATAGATTCCTCAGAAAACTCGCGCAAATGAAATCGCGCAAAAATAGACATAACTTACATTGAAAAGGGGGGGATGCGGTCTGTGATTTTTCAAAATTCGCGTAAAAGCAAAGCACCAATGTAAAATTACTTTAAAATTCGCGCGCAAAAAAAATAAGGAAATAAAATATGACTAATAAAACGTTTCAAATTTGAAAAAAATTGATACAAGACCAACTTTTTTTAACTATAATATTTAATTTTATTCAAAATAATATATTTTTATGCATAATTTACAGTACAGTAATTTACATTTTTTTATACATGTTTTAATTATTATGATTTTCTGGTGACAACATAATTAGTAATTAATCTTTGAGACAATGATTTTATTAATTGTTTACGAAGCTCATGATATCCAGACATACAAACATTTAGCTTTCGTTGGAATTTAAGAGCATGTTAATGATTAGTGTCATTAATAAGAAACTAATAATTGATTACGTTCTTTTTAAAAAAGCAAAAACAGAATGTGATTTAAAATGCAAAATTAACACACACAATGTTTGAACAAATTTACGTTATAATCTTGTAAAATTTAATGTGTGTATACATAAAATATGAAAATCATGATTTTAATTTCATTATTGCATAAAATCTTACTATTATAAAGCACTGAAAATATTGAAATTACTAAGATGAAAGTCGAATTCCAATAATATGCTATTACTTTCAATATAACATAAGTGCACGAAATTTATTATTTAAAGTAATAGCACATTATCGGAAATTGACTTCTGGTGAAACACGAATCGCGTAACTTCAAAATCGTGTTAAATAAGTCCGTGTAAAAAGAGACCCAGGTGTATTTAATAAATGAAACGTTTTTCAAATTAAAATGTAATTAAAGTATTATCCTGTTTCATTTAATTAAGAAGAAAAAATAAGTACAGAAGAATTTTTCAATAATTAAGGTATGATTGGAATTTTTAATTAAAAAAAGAAGGAAAATAATATTTTTATAAAAATAGAATCAATTAGTCAGAATCTCTGAAATAGTGTGTGATTGGATGACTAAGAAGACTTATAAGAAAATGGGAAGGCAGATTGAAGCAGACTTCAGTATCTAGTCAGTAACTGTCAGTCTTGATATAGCCATAAAGAAAACAGTCAGTCTAGTTGATAAAAAAACAGCACAGTTATGAAGAGAACAATGAAAAGTTAAGCTTGTAGTCTGAAGTAAGATTACTACCTCACTACTAATTGTTAAAAGTTTTTTTATATGAGTTTAAAAAAATGTTAGTCTTCAGCAAAAAGCTGAGTATCACCAATAATACTGGGAAAAAATTGAAATAAGCCTCATGTGTTTATCCAAAGGCATCACAGCCTGTGTTAGCCTGACCTGAAAATTGTATTGCAAAATGGATAAATCTAACCTATGCTAATTGATCTGGAAATTATTACAGTAAAAACTTAAAGTTACAAAAAGAAGTTAAAGAAAGAACTTATAATGGAAATAATGAATAAATTTGACTTGTGGTAACCTGCCTTAGAAATTATAATTATGTTTAAAAGTGAACTCTTAGAATTACATAAGAAGGAAAATCTAATCTAAAGGGAACTGAAACTAGACAAAATATAGTGAAAAAAAAAATAATCCATGGTAGTAAGGTATTTTAGTGTGCAGATCTACATTTACAAATAATTTGTTTGCAAAAATAATAATTGACTATAATGAATGTTTTATTTCTTTTGTTCTAAACACATCCCTCTCATTATGGTAAAGTTTATATGACCTTTATATTTTCATAAGAAAAGGTGACAGTTTTAGCTAATTTTAATTTTTCTCACCTTTTAATGTAAAGTATGTTTTTCAGGCTTGATGATTAAAAAAATAAAAAAGATTTAGCCAATCTTAATTTTTTTTATATTTTATTGTGAAATGTTTTTAGATTCAATGATTGCAATAAGGGAATAACTGAGTTATATTGAATTCCAAGTAAGAAGAATCAACAGGAAATATTTATTTTATGAAATTATATTTATTATATAAAAACTATATTTGTAATTTATATGCATGTTTTTACTTTTTTATTAATTATTTATTAATAAATTTATTAAATATTTGTTTAAAAATAACTCTGAAATTATTTTTTTGTGTTCATGTCTTCCTCCAGTTATCTATTCTACAAATTAGCAGTGTATAACTTGATTTCATCATAGCATTGTGCAGTAAGGAATTTGTAGATGATCCCCATCAAAGTATTTAAATTAAGCATATATATTTATATATTCTTTTGTTCCAGATTCTAGAGTACTTGCGATTCTCAGTTAACTCTAGAGCAATAATGATTAATTTATAATTATATAAGAGTATATGTTTGTGTTTAGACATTAAGTGGTTCTCTGAAAAGTGCAAAAATTAAGATCACTGAAATTTATTCTCTGCACATAGTTTATTGTTGGTCCATATATTAATGGTTTCATATGACCAGAGCATTGAAGATCAGCATATATCAGAATCTTAGGACTTTTTTATTACAAATATAGATATTTTAGCACTTAAGTATGTGCATGCAGATGATTGGGTTTTATATTATCCCTTATGTTGGCCTTGTCTAGATAATTAACCTACATTTTGATAGTGAAACTTTTTAGATCCAGGTGTAGGAAATAACTGGATTATTGATGTTTAATGCTGGTGATATTTATGTCGATTCTTGCATATTTATTGACGACTATTCATTGATAATTGAGATTGTGATTATTCAGGGGAAATAATGTTTTTCCATTTCCCCATAGACCCACTACTTCCACACCATTAAAATATATACTAATACCAACTATTTAACAAAAATGTCTAACCACAACTAAAATTAAGTAATTGGTGGTGTTTATTATTTTTTCTAGTTTAGCCCTTTAGTATGAAATTACATATATATATACATACACACACACACAATGAAATTATTTTATAGTACATGTGTAATTTTTAATCCATTGAATCAGCAAAAAATATTGAACATTTTTAAAACTTACATTCTTATATAAGGTAATGTTAGATTAAAAAGCAACCAATCTCTTGCAGAGCAAGTGTTTCTGTTACTCAAATGTAACATCATTAGCTGCTCGGATAATTAATCAAGATTACATCAAACATAACAATTCAGGTTTTATTTAATGTTAGACTCAATTTTTATTTAATTCTTGATATAATATTATAGATTTAATGTGAATTTTAGCCATAATTTATTTAAGCCTTCTTATTGACTTAATGTTAATTGGCAAGACAGAGCTTATAATACAATTCATTTTTAAATAAGTTTGCCTTCAAGTAAACATTTTCAATTTGTAAAAGTTAATTAAATGCCACATATTCAAGATCCATCTTATTTTCAACTATACTTGATGAAAAATGTAATCCATTAAATATATTTACATTCATTATAGAACTTTAAAAACTTACAGTCTTCTCTAGTGCCAAATTTGATGAAAAATTAACCAATTTTTTTGCAGGGCGTATGTTTCTTTCAATGAAAACTTATCAAGATTAATTGGGAAATGAATTGAGATTACATCAAGCATAGAAACTCAGTTTTTATTTAGATAGATTCACAATGCTCAATTTGATATCAAATTTTGAGCACAATTTTTAATGGTAATTAAAGCCTCTTTGCATTGGCTTAATATTAATTGACATGACAAAGATTATATTTCAATTCATTTTTAAATAATCTTTTCATCAAATGTCTTACATAATGTCATAGACTTTAAATATCTATAGAGATGATAATTAAATAATATTAATAGATAATATATTTATGTACTATTACTTAATATGTACACATTTAAAAGAGTATTTGAAGGCAAGTTTATTTACAAATGAGTTGCAATATAATCTCTGCCTTGTTAATTGACATTAAACTGATACAAAGGAAACACCAATTAATTACTGCTAAAAATGGACTTTCAAATTTTAATATCAATTTGATCACTAAGAATCTATTGAAATAGAAAATAAGTTATGTTTGATGTGATCTCAATTACTCTTTTGAGCAGCTGATGTCAGGTTTGATTGATAGAAACACATGTTTTGTAAAAAGTTAATTGAATTTTTATGAAATGTATATAAGTCTTTATTTTTTTGTAAATTTCTATAGGGTGCATAAATAAATAATAATAATAATAGATTAAATATTTAGGTGGCATTTGTTTATTTAATCTTTACATATTTAAAAAAATTACTTATAGAAAAATTATTTAAGCTCTACCCTGCTGATTAATATTAAACATAGATAATGAAAACGTTAGTTAATTACTGATAGCATTTATATCCAAATTTTAATTTCAAATTGATCATAGCAAGACCATTTAAATAGAAAATTAGTTTTTATGTTTAATGTTATCTTGTCTCTCAACCAACTATTATCAGGTTCGGTTGATATAAACATATTCTGCAACAGGTTAAGTGATCTTTCATCAAATATGTAAATTACTATATATTTTTATGGTGGGTATGAATGATAACATTAATATTTATATATATATTGAAATGATATATTCTCTATGAATATATTTCAGGATGTATCTGTTAAATATATAGAAATTTTATTTAGTGATATAAAAATGTGATGTCATTGAACATGTTAGAAAAATTTGTTATTATTAATAAAAACCATTGTGCACTCTTTATAAAAATAAAAGTTTATTTTATTAAATTATAATTTAAAAGGAAATCAATAGTTTTTATAAGTGTACAAAATATTTTGGTATAGAAATCAATTGTCTCGTGTCTAAGCTTGATTATTTATTAGATATCTGTTTAAAATCTGATTGGCTGTCTCTGTTATAATTGCGCATGTAAAAGGCTAGCATACTTTCAATTTATTATAAATGTTATTAAATAAACTGCAAAATGATTTAGTGTTCTGTTGGTTCTCTGCCCAGAATAATTTCTTGCAATACTGATTGATCATAATACTTTAAAAAAAACATTGAATTTTAAAACTTTTAAAATGAATTTCTAAATAGATAGTTTTTTGCATGAGGATGGGAATTTAAAGCTCAAATAGATAATATATTCTTCAATATCTTCATCTACAATGAATACCAACTGTTGCAAAATTATGATTTTCTTGAATTTCCTACAAGCCTATCTTCTGTCTATACTTAAAAATGGATTGCCATAATGAACATCATATGCTTTTGTTAATTGCCTTTTATTATTTCAATCAATTTCCAAAGAAAAAACAAAACTTTTACTGGTAAACATAACATAATAAATGAAATCAATTTATAAATCTTTTATAAAAAATATATATTTAAAAAAAAAAAAACTTTCTGATGTATATTGTTATTTTACAACTATTAATTACTATTCATTTGTAATCTGTTCTAACCCTAACCCTTTTTGTTATATGCAATAAAGTCCTTTTGAAAGAGAATAATAAAAATAAAAGTACATATCTATATAGGCATTAGTAAATAATTCTATCCGCTTTAGAAGTAAATGTCTATTAATCATATTGTCAAATAAAAATGAATATTGTAATCGAAATTGAACTATGATAGAATATACGTAAGAGGATTAAACATGTATCTCACTATAATTAAATGGCATTGTAATACTATGTGACTAAAAGGATTAATAAAGTGCATTATTATTGAAACAATAATAATACTGTTATTACTATCACTACTGCTACTACTTGCTAAAATCTACATAGTTCAAGATCAGAGATTTTTTCTTAAGGCAAAATTACATCAACTTTTCAATTAAAAAAATTATATTCAGACTATACTAGATATATTGGTTTCTCTGAGATACATTTCCCTTTTCTGGAATACTCAAATACAACTAATCTCTTAAAATAATCCTGTCTATTTAATGAACAGTCTTTAAATGTGGCGAAAGCATCACTACATTTATGTATATCACATTTGACTTTGTAAAGCCTAGTAGAGATTTTATGAACCCATTATTGTGTGGCTTTGATAGCTGCCTTGTCATAAAAAGCACTTACAAACATTGCATGGGTCTATGATTATACATATATAAAATAATACAATAGCAAACCTACTTTTTAAAAATATCTTGTGATTACTGTATGACCACAAGTTATACGCAAGTAAAAATATGTATATTTCAGTAATAATAATCAAATTTTTAATACTTTATGTCAACACAAATGCCAATAAAAGTTTATCTAACACATTTATGATATTTTATTTTTATATAGCGCTATGTTTTAATACTGTAATAGTGATATTAGCGATTAAGCCAATGCACATGCGCTTTAAAGATAAATTATAAATGAATACTCTCACTTTTTTCCAGACCCAAGATATAGTCTGGAAAAAAGTGAGAGTATTCATTTATAATTTATCTTTAAAGCGCATGTGCATTGGCTTAATTGCTAATATCACTAACACATTTATATTATATTATACCTCTTAATAAACTTTAATTTTTTCATAAAATATTAAAGAATAATAAAAAAAAAGCAAATGTGTATACATGTTAGTTTTAAACATTAATTATATTTCATCAACTTCTTATATTGATTTTGGCTTGACTATTAATATGGGTGATAGAATCTTTATTATGATGAAGGCATAACATTTTGAAGATTATGAATTGATTTTAGATTATTATTTTTGCAGATGAAGGTCAGACAAATAAGATTAATCAGAATTATTGGAGTGCTTCTCCCATTGTACTGAGGTTTTTTTTCCTCCAAGCCAGGATAGATTGTTGCTTAATACAAATTTATTAACAGATGCATGCTTGTTAAGGGTCTTTCATTTGGTGAAAACTAATGGACATATGTCAAGAAAGATTAAGACCTCATATAGATAGTATGTCTACTCACACATTTCTCTATCCATGTTTAGCTCAAATATAAAATATTTTATTTTTAGCAAGAGTAAAAAAAAACTATGCTAGCCTTCCATATACTTAAAAAGTAATAATAATAAAACACGATCTTGATATGTCCTTTTCCTTTTATTACATCATTGATCTCAATTGTATTTTAGATTTATAGCCTCTCAAGAATATTCAGTTCAACTCTTACTGTTAATTCATGCATATATTGATAATAATCCTTTTAAATTTATCTTTGAACATTTTACATTGTATATAGACAGTTTAAAATCAAAAAACAAAATTACATATATGTAAATATATAAGGAATTCGAACTCAGACTTTTTCATGCATACACATGTTACTTTTCAACATGTGTATGATCAGGTGGGTCAGCAATATGAGATGACATGGAGAGTTGAGGGTCATGTGAAAATCTGAGTTCGAATCCCTTATATATTACATTATATATTTGCAGGTGTGTGTAAGCCTGTACAGTGTATTAATTTACATATAAATCTCCCTTTTTTTTAACAAAATAAATTAACACATGCAAATTTTAATGTTTCATGTTATTAACAATATTCCTATTGCAATTTTTACATAATTCCTTTCTCTACTTTGTATTTCTTATTACCATTGCTCTCTTAACAGCCATAAATAAATATTAGCCTTGGAAGTATCAAAGAAACAAAAAAACAAAATAAAAGTCAAGTGAAAATTAAAACATTTTCTACAGCTATGTATTAAAAGATATTGCAAGGCACATTAAGTATTTAACTATATAAATGAATACATATCAAATTGATTAAATATATTTATTAGTTTTTAATAATAAATAACGTGTAGCCTTACGAATATTAAATAAAAAATGTTTTCTTTCATCTCTCTTTTTTATATATAGATATAATAAACTGTGAGAACTGAGTGATCCAATGCTTACAATAGATTTTTACATTTATGGTTTTGATTTTGCATAAATTTTTTACTGTTGAAATGCTAGTTTTGTGTGATAACTTTGGTCTAGGATGAGTATCTTTAATATACTACCAGTAAATTCATGTATTCAAGAACAAGCAGATTGTAGACTAAAAAAGTTTCTGTAAGCAAATATATTCATTCTAAAAAACTCTGCTCTATGTTTTGTATAATTTTTAATAGCATAAAAATTTGTTTTTTTCAAAATTGTACATTACAAAAAAGTTAAAATAATATACAGTCATTCTACATTTGAATAAGTGTTTATTATTTTGAAATGAATAAACAATACAAAATGCACTTTTAAATCAGTAGTACGAACATTTTATTTTTAAAAGAATTTGTTTATCTATTATCAGGTTATTTAATTTTTTAATGATATCAGTAATGTTCTATTTGTTCACATTTACATATTTGTCACTTTTTTTTGAGTATACATTTTTTATGCTTTTCTTAATGATTTTTTAGTTTCTGCACTATTTTTTTTTAAGTATTTATAATTAAGTTCTATAAATCAAGACTAATAGAATATATTTATTATTTTTTTCAAAAATATGGCTATAATTATTTTAATATTAAATTATTCCTTTAAAACATCCCAGTTATTTTTATACTTTATTTTCTCAATTATATTCATGGGTTCCATTATATTCATGATGATGCCATATAGTTTTTGCTGTTTTGGATGTTACAAGGATACTGTGATTACTATATCTTTTCTTCATTATTTTGCATCTATCTACAACCAATTACCATGTACTATTTTATTTTTCTGCAAATATTTTAAATTATTTTTAAAAAAATCTGAAAATGTCAGCGTATACAGACCTTTAGGAAATTATAATATAGAACTTGCACATAAAAAAAGTCAGACCTTCTCCCCTTTTAATCTCAATAGAAATAACAACTGATGAATGGTGGATTGTTTTGCATCAAGAGAATTTATGAATATTTGATTTTTGAAAGAGAAATTGCAAATTTCAGTAATTTGTTTACATATTTAAAGTTATTTATGCAATATTTTTGTAAAATATTTATTTTAATTTAAACACTTATGTGTCTACAATTAAATTTTATTTGAATTTTTTTTTTAATATATCAGATACAAATGTTTCTTATGGCAAAGCAGAAGCATATATACTGGTCAACAAAAATGGCTTTTTATCAACACCAGCATAGATATTTCTTTTAAAATTTTAATAATAATTTTAATTTATTTTAAAATATATATTTTTTAATGATGTCTGACCCTAAATTTCTTTTGAATTTAAAAAATGGAATTCAAATATCTAATACCTCATTCTACTAAATTTTTGAATAGATAAAATTATACCCAATAACACTAAGAACCATTGTTATAGTTAATAACTATTTAGTAAATTATTTTTTTATTTTACAAGGTTCAAATATAAATTTTTAAAATGATAATTGTTTGAAAGCTCACATTTGTAATAAATAATGTAAAAATTATCGATGTATGCTATAGAAAAAAGAGTTATATGTAAAAATAAAATAATCAAATATGAAGAAAGTTTATACTAGGGCCTTTTCAAATAAGAAATAGAGAGTTCAATCCTGAACAAGTTAATGTACTAACTCATTCATCTGAGTACATTTGCATGGACATTATGCTATAATTCTTTAACTCTGTTTTGCTATTCTTCCACAAACTTTAGCATTATATTTATATGTTCAGACTCATTTTTTAGTAAACATTTAGTACTGATTTATTAGTTTAAAAATCTGAAAATATCAGTAATAGTCCACGGGAAAAATTTAAAAAGTATCAACTACAGATTTCAGGAGCTCTAATCAGTTGATTCTTCAATTTTGAGCATATGAACAAACTTGTAAGTTTCCATTCTCTTCTTATTTATAAACAGGGGAAAATGTATTATTTCCATCATTGATTTAAATATTTATGATTATTTTTACAAAATATTTAGATAATAATTATTGAAAAAGAAAAATATTTATGTTTACAATTACATTTTTTTGAAATATGTTTCATTATTAAAAATATAAGTTAAGAAAATCAAAATCATTTTTAAAAGGAGATTATGTTAATGCATGCCATCAAAGAGATTGTACAGAATTTTTATTGTATTATAATAATTATAAATGCAATTTTATATCACTATTTCATAAGGTTATCATAATAACTTAACAAAAATTTATTCAGGTTTTACAAATTAAATTCAAATAACAAAAAATAATGTTAAATATCCAGCCAACAAATAAAAATCTGTTGTTCACATTACATCGTTCATTTTGTATTTTTTTTGTATTTGGGAAGATGAAATATAGTTAATAATATTATTTTTATTTGTAAACATATATATGTAACAAATTCATGTCAAATTTATTTAATTCTATGTAATATTGGTTTAATGCTAGAAAGAAAGGTTGAATAATTACAAAAAGCACTATCAGGGAGAATAATTAAAATGTCATCCTGAAATAGGGTTAAGAATTTGCTCAAAGTCTGAATAATTTTTAAATTCCTTTAATTCATTATATCAATCACTATTTTTTTTTTAAAATTATTGAACATCAATATGTCATTTAAAATTTAACTTTAGTTCTACTTTTTTTTCCTGCCCATTTCTCAACCATTATTTTAAAAACAACCACTTAATTTTCAAAATGTGGACTACTTAAATAATATTTTTATTTCTTGCTTTTCCTCTTTAATTATATTAAATGTTTCTTGTAAAACTTCTATAAAATACTTTGGTATATTTGCTTGAAATATCCCCTCAGTGTCACTATATATTCTAATCACTGTTTTACCTTAAAATCCCCCCCCCCCCCCCAGAATTTAATGGTATTCAATCTTTACAATGATATTTTGAAACATTAATTACAATATAAATGCTTATAGAACCAAATGGCTTTTTGAAGTCCATATACCCAAAGCAAAGGACAATTTATATTTATTGCTCTCTTCTCTAGTTTCTATTATTATTTTATGTCATCTATTGTTTACTACCATTATTGAATATGATTAGTTTAGCTCACAGTTTTTTTTTATAACTATGTAAAGCTTTAATCAGAATTTTATAGAATGGAATCTGTTTCAATTTTCTATTATATATCCTTAGTATTTAGATAATTTGTGTATAATTTTCAAAAGCTTCTATGCTTTTTACTTACATCTTTTACAAGAACTATAATGATTATATCATTTTCTATAGCTTTTTTGTCAAGATAGATTTAATTAGTTTCACATCTTAATTTGAGATATGTGGCATTTTAAGTGATTATGTTATTTTTTTTTTTGCGAGTGTTTTATTATTATATAGATCTTTTCATATTTTTTCACGTTTCATAATATTTCTGTTCAAGCCATATTTTTTTTTTTTCATATGTGAAATGCGTTGACCAGGAAGTGAACCCCCGGCCAGCTGCTTGGAAGGCAGCTATGCTAACCACTAGGCCCTCAACGCTTGACAAGCCATATTTTCTTTTTATTGTGTAAATATTTCTCCTCACAAACCTTTTGATATCTTCAGATTTTTAATTTTTACATAACTTTTGTAATCTTTCACAACTATAAATTAATTATTATTAATAACAGTTATAAAATACCACATGTTCAATTTTTTAAAAGGGATCATTTTAAGTTAATTTTTATATTTTTTTTGTATACTATTGTAAAAAAAAAAAAAAAAGGAATATGAAAATAATTTAAAATTATTTGATATGTAGTTTTAATAAAAAAAAAAAAAACAACTGCTGTTGAATTGAAGAGATTAGTTAATGTTATTTGCTTTAAATATTTGTCAACTTTCATGATATTTTAAATTTTAAAACAATTTGTAAGTTTACTGTTATACTGTATTTGAAAGAATGAATACCAAATGTTACTGTCATTTTAGTGTATTCTTTGTATATTCACTAATGCAAACTTTATATTTTGCTGTAATTATTATGTGATAAATCAGATGATCACATTATGGTCTTGAAGTATTTTTTCCTGCTGTAGAGAACAATACGTTTTTATGCCAATGTGCTATTTGGATCTTTTCAAAAATCAAATCATAGTATATAATTTCAAAAGGAATTTAATTGATAAAACATTTAGTATATTATAATAGAAATGAAAAAATAAAAACACTATAAAAAACTTGACATAATAAAAAAAACCCACTATATATTGTTAAACACACAAAATTGTAATGAATATACCAGCCAATAAAAAAATTGAGAAATTAGAATATCTTATTATAGGTTTGAGCACTGATGAATATGTGACCATATAGGTACAAATATATCTGGATGAGTAATATTTTTGTCTTTCTCTCTTTAATTGTATCTAGTTTGCTTTTAAATGTGTTCATGTGTGTTCTTGTATCACTGTTGTAAAGAAATAAGCATTTGTGCATAACAGAAGATAAAATGTAAATGTGATGATTCTTTTTTTTGCAAAGTGAAGTGAAAATATTCATTTATAATTTATCTTTAAAGTACATGTGCATTGGCTTAATCGCTAATATCACTATTAAAGCATGCTTTTGGAAAAGAGCTAATGGTTGATTGAATTGTACTATTATTTTTCCAAAAGTCTTTTTGTGATGTATGACCAAGCATCTTGCAGGCTACTACAGTTTAAAAATAGGTATGTTTGATCTTACATATTGACATATAGTTTCTGTGTTGACAAGATTTTTATAATATTTAAAAAAAAAAAATGTAGGCAAAGACCACATATTTATTTTTAGAATTGAAATATTTTGGCCCATGAATTCAATACTTAAATCTTTTTATCAGTTACCTATTATTAATGCCAAGCAATGGATAGTCAGATACTTTATCTATGTTTGGATATAAAAGAGCATGAATTTTCCAATTTTCCCATTTTTCTTGTGGAAATGTTATCTTAATATTTGTCATTAAGTTAATTGTTGCTAGAATTGTTTGAAAATGTTTTGTATATGGAAGAGGCTTATATTTTGATGTTACCTTAATTATCATCTCCAGATATGAAAATAATCATGTCATGGATGAGATAAGGTTAATAGATTTTTGGATTCTACATACATAAATTGAGTCTAATTCTAATGCATATTAAGCACTATGGAACTAATTTTATGAGTGAAATTGCAACTGTATTTTTCCCCATGAGCTTTATGCACAGAGAATATATCTTTAAAATGAATGATTTTGTAAAGATTATGATAGGTAAATAGTATGTTGTCTTTGGGATGATAGTCATGTTGATAAGAGCTACCTTAAAATATAATGAGAGACATGCCTTTGAAAATGATATAATGTATTCCGTTGATTGCAACAATTTACCTGGTATTTGCTTTAACATAATATTACTTAGATAGAAAGGAAAACTCAAATATGAAGTTAGTAAGCCAAAAAATATGTCTGTATATAATTTACCTGTGTATATGTATCACATATAATTTGTCAATACTGAATTAAAGTTCATGGGAGATCATGATTTTTACTAATATTAGAATTTCTTTTTTAGTTGTAAGAAAAATTGTAATATTGTCCATGTATGATATGCAGGTTATAGTATGCCCCAATGTAGGAATATATATGGCTGAAAGATGTTTTTTATATTGCTAAGGAATTGGTTTATGAAATTTGTAAATAATAAAGCATTAAGTAATGATCTTTGAGGTATTGATTGACTTGGATTAAATGAGGGAAACATTTTTCCATTTAAAGTAATATGTATTTTCCTGTTTAAAATAAATTAATATGTACATATAAAATAGAATTAGATATGTTACTATTTTTCAAAGTTTGTACAAGAATATCAATTTGTATAGAGTTAAAAGCTGCTTTAATGCTGAGGTATACTACCGTTCGCCTGGATTTCATTCCATTTAGCACCATGTCAATGATTGTCTTGAATAATAATTCTGCTTATTCTGTTGATAATGCTTTTTAGTCATTTGTGGCCATGACAGTAGTGGTAAGTAATTTTATCCTTAATGGACCCATGGATGTTGGTCTTATATTTTGCATTGTAGATGGTGATATATTTTTCTTTGTGAATAGAACAATTGCTAATGGATATAAATTGTGAATTTCATACATTTCTTTTAATAAAAAATTACCATGTCTACAAGATATTTTGAGATGTGTTGACTTAGGTAGTAAAATACAAACTATGGTATGCCTGGAAGGCCTGGGTGGGAAGATTCAGGCATGTTTCCCAACCTTGTAAAAATTCTTCTGGTTTGAACAAAGTTTGCTCAGCTGTTATTCCAAAGTAATTATATGATGATTTTAATAATGTTTCTTTCTGTAATTTACCTTTGAAGTGTATGTAGATTGAAGTTAGCATATTGTCACCAGTCACAAACATGCTATCAATTACTAGAGTAGTAGGGAACCTAGCTGTATTAGGTTAATCTAGTGTGTGTGTATATATATTATAATATGGATATATAATATACAGCTGTATTAGGTTAATCTAGTGTGTGTGTATATATATTGTAATTGGATGGGGAATTGGGGGTGGTAATTGGTGGTGATGGCAAACTTCAAAATACAAAATTTTAAAATTAAATATTAAAGTAATTTTTATTATTTAAGTATAGGATCTAATAAGAAAGATATTAAAAAATATTTAAAGTAAGATATTCAGTAAGACAGATATTAGAAAATCTGGGGTGATGGAAAAATACTTCCAATAATGAAACTTACAAAAAAGTGTAATATTTAAGTTATATGATTTAAAATAATGATATGAGAGATATTTAAAGTAATTAAATAGGATATTAAAGTAATAAGATTTAATATCACAAAATATATAAGCAATAATATATATTAAAGGGAGCAAGATCCTGAGATCTCTGTGAGAGATCAACCCAGTTAATTCCCTAGAGCAATTAAAAGTATAATTAACTATCAACCAGCATTATAAAAAGCAAAAGTAAAAATCAGTATAAATAATACTTAAAAGAAATAATCATTCATTATCATGAATGATCAATCAAAATACATCAACACAATAAATCAACTGTCCATCTTTAAACAATACAACATTTAAATCAACAGTCAAACTGGTGACTGGATTTGAAATGAGTCTTCTGTAGACTAGGCTAACTATTGAGCCTTTTCCAGCTTGGGGAAATTATTTAAACATAATTTGGATGCACAAAATAAGTACTAATTTATCTGAATATACAACCAGAAAAAAATAATGCTAGGGCATTAAAACATGCTGATTATCATCAATGCTCTGACACTTAGTATCATTAATATACTGGCCAACTATAAACTTAATTTTTAACAAGACTAAAGTAAAATAAAATGTAGTGCAGGGGATTTAAAGAATATAATCTGCACCTACCAAGATGATGATTTATCATTGGATGCCCAAAAGCACAAAAATACATTCCCATTTATATATCAGACTTATGCATGAATCTAGCTCAGAACACAAGCTCAAGTACTGTTACTGTGACCAAGATATAATAATGCAATACAATTTTAACAATTAAATTCAAGTTTATTAAGAATAAAAAATAATGAAGTTACAATTTCTAGAATATGGATATACACATAAACCTTCTGATTTTGATTAACATACAATAAAAAAAATTATCACATTGTAATTTACATGACTAATATACAAAATTCAAATTACTATATGGTGATTTACATATACCACACATATGTGTACAGCCATACATTTTACTATTACATGAATATATTTCAGTTGACATTTAATAAAATTAAAAAAGAATGATTAAATTTTACATACGTGTTTACTTGGCACTCATTGACACATTTGCACATAGTTATGTTGTACAATTGATGACTATATTTCAATCATTATATAAATACAATAAATGATTAAAATTTTTAAGTTATATGTATTTTTTATAATATAGATATCTATGTTAGGTTTAGTTATATATATATATATATATATATATATATATACCTATATATATATATATATATATATATATATATATATATATATATATATATATATATCAAATCAAAACTACCCCAAATCTAAAATTAAACCAGACCAGCATAAAAATAATATCAAAACACAACCTAAGGTTTCACTGCTACAAGCAGACTTCTCAAGTGTAAAGAACTACAAAAAAACCACACATTATATATACTATTAAAAACTACCCACAAATCCATTCACTTCCCATCCACCCTTAATATTAAAAGAACTCTTAAATAAGTTAATTGCTTCAGAATAATAAATTTTCAATAATAAAGACTCTTTAATTCTTCTTTTGATTTCATTTCTCTCAAAGAAGACAACCTTAGCTTCATCAAAATCAATAGTGTGGCCTGCATCTTTTTCATGGACATACAAAGCAGAACTAAGATATCTATTTTTAACTCTACTTTTATGAACCTTTATTCATTCATTTAGAGTCTTTACGTTGGCAGATTTATTTTCTTAAAAAATGTAGGGAATTTAGTGTTTTTCCTAGGTGTTGTGTTATTAATTTTAGTAGAAATAAAAAGTTGATTCAAAATAAAAATTTAGTTTTTAAGTTACAAACATATATATTGAATAGTTTTTTAAAAGATACTTTTGTAAGGTTTTATAAATTTATTTATCTATATAAAAGGAATAGATATTATTTAGAAAGGAGGCAAGATTTTAATTATTCAATTTTGAATTTTTTTATGAGACAATTTAGACAGAATAGGTCAAATTTCTATTGTAAAAAATATGGAAGAAAATTAAAGTGGTTGTTTGGGAAAGTTAATAAAGTTTATTGTAGTGATAAAGGGTATGAGAATAAGGTTTCTGAGGATAGAGTTGTTAATCTTACGGATTTGAAGTTAAATGATAGAGAATTAGATATTCTTGGTAAAGGCCCTAATTTTGTTCCATTTCATTCAAAAAATATAGTTTTTGATACAATTTCGTCTATTGAATCTAGTAATTTGAGTGATGAGCAGAAAGTTGGTATTCAATCGATTTTGAATAAAAGTTTAAAAAGGAAAGAAAAATTTGTTATTAATCCTGCTTAGATTAAACATCTTAAAAATAGGTTAATTGCTAATGATGTAATCATTTCTCATGAAGACAAAGCTGGTAGGTTTGTTATTATGAAAAGAGATGATTTCAAAGAGAAAATGGATAGAGAATTAAATAATGGTAAATATATGTTGTTAGATAAAAATCCAAGTAATTTTATTAAAAGAAAATTGATAGATATTATGAAGAAAATGGTTAATTTAAAAATTTTTAATAGAGTAGATTATTTAAAATGCTATCCTAATGATTTTACATCAGCTAAGATGTTTGTGAATATTAAAACTCATAAAGATGGTTTTCCTTTAAGATTTATTTTTGATTTTACAGGTAGTGTTGTAGAGGGTATTTCTAGATTCTTGAATAATTTTTTAAAACAATTTGTTGATTTTGGTCAGTACACAGTTTCTTTTTCTTTTGAGGCTTTTGATAAGATTAATAATTTTAAAATGGAAAGTAATTGGGTATTTGGAAGTTTAGATATTGAAAATATGTATCAGTCTGTTAATAGGTTAAGCAGTATTGATGTTCTTTTGTCTGTATTGATTAAGAAAAGTTCTTTATCAAAAAATAAAATTAAGGTAATTAAAGATTTGCTTTTGTTATTGGAAGATTCTATGTATTTTACTTATAGAGGTAATTTTTATAAGATTAAGGAAGGGTGGATAATAGGTTATATTATTTCTCCTTTAGTATGTTCAGTTTATATTAGTTTTATGGAAGAGGAAATTATTATTAAAAAGAATTGTTTATATGTAAAATTATTTGTCAGATATGTTGATGATTGTTTATTTGTAGTTGAGAATGATAAATTGAAGGAATTTGTAAATGAGTTTAATTGTTTTGATCCTTCTATAAGATTTGTGTTAGAAGGAGGGGGGTTAGATTTTGGTAAGTTAAAATTTTTAGATATTTTGGTGATTAGAAATATAAAAACTAATTGTTTATTGTGCAGTCATTTAGTTAAAAGTAAAGAATTAAGATCTATAATTAAACCTGATAGCTATCAGTCTGTATCTCATAAAGTAGCTGCTTTAAGGAATTATTGTCATAGGAATATTAAATTAAATAATTCTAGTGGGGTAGCTTTGTTTCAGAAATATCAATTTTATAAAGATTATTTAAGTGTTGGATACTCTGATAGATTTGTTAAAAGTATTTTATTTATTAGTAATATTTGTAAGGATGTAAAGGTTAAAGAAAAATATGATTTTATTTCTTTGTCATTTAAATTGTCTTCTTATAAAATTGTGTGTAGAAATAGTAAATTGTTTGGAAATAAGAAAATTGCTTGGAAAAGGGGTGTTACATTGAATAATTTATTAAATAATACAAAAGAAGTTTTTGATAGAAAGACTATTCCTGGTGTGGTATATTTTATTCCTTGTTTATTTTGTAAGAAGGTTTACATAGGTCAGAGTAGTTTGAGTTTAAATGAAAGAATAAAGGTTCATAAAAGTAGAGTTAAAAATAGATATCTTAGTTCTGCTTTGCATGTCCATGAAAAAGATACAGGCCACACTATTGATTTTGATGAAGCTAAGGTTGTCTTCTTTGAGAGAAATGAAATCAAAAGAATTAAAGAGTCTTTATTATTGAAAATTTATTATTCTGAAGCAATTAACTTATTTAAGAGTTCTTTTAATATTAAGGGTGGATGGGAAGTGAATGGATTTGTGGGTAGTTTTTAATAGTATATATAATGTGTGGTTTTTTTGTAGTTCTTTACACTTGAGAAGTCTGCTTGTAGCAGTGAAACCTTAGGTTGTGTTTTGATATTATTTTTATGCTGGTCTGGTTTAATTTTAGATTTGGGGTAGTTTTGATTTTATATTGACTAGTTTAGCTTTATGCTTGTAATGTTTATATATATATATATATATATAGTAATAAAGAACAAGTACCTCCTATATCTATTACATCTTCCGAATTGCCCAGAATTTTAAATGAAGAAGTGAGACATGCAATTAAGTGTATGAAGAAAGGAAAGGCTCCAGGAAATGATGGAATTATAATTGATATATTAAAAGAAGCAGGTGAAGAAATAGAAACAATTTTAGCAAAGTTATATACCAAATGTCTAAATGATAAAGATGTACCGGAAGATTGGAAGAATGCAGTAATAATATTAATATTTAAAAAAGGTGATAAAGAAGATATTAGAAATTACAGACCTATCAGCCTTTTATCAGTTTTATATAAAATTTTTACCAAGATAATTACAACTCGTCTACAGAGAACTTTGGATTTCCACCAACCAAGAGAACAAGCTGGATTTAAAAGTGGTTTTAGTACAATAGATCATATCCAGGTATTGAGAGAAGTCATAGAAAGGACAAACGAATATGAGTTGTCATTATGTTTTAGATTTGTAGATTATGAAAAGGCATTCGATTCTATACACATTTCTTCAGTGATTAAAGCATTGGATCATCAAGGTATAGATCCAGGATATTGTCATATTTTAAAGAATATTTATAAAAATGCAACAGCAACAATTAGATTACATAATGATACTGGAAAAATCAACATTGAGAAAGGTGTAAGACAAGGTGACTCCATATCTCCAAAACTCTTTACAGCAGTGCTGCAAGAAGTATTTTGTGGATTAAAATGGGAAACTAAAGGAGTGAAAGTAAATGGAGAGTATTTAAGTCATTTAGATTTTGCAGATGATGTAGTTGTTTTTGCAAATAATGCTTCAGAGCTGCAGGAAATGTTGCAGGAGTTAGCAGATGAAAGTAGAAAAGTAGGACTAAAGATAAATGTTAAAAAGACTAAAGTAATGTTTAATCGATTTGCTCAAAATATGAAAATAAAGATTGATTATGAAGAATTAGAAGTTAACAGTTACAAATACCTTGGTCAGATTATTAATACAGATGGAAACATAATGGAGAAAATTAATCATAGAATTAAACTTGGTTGGAGTGCTTTTGGTAGAAATAACTTGATACTAAAAGGAAATATGCCTATGTGTTTGAAAAGGATGGTGTTTAACAAATGTGTTTTACCAGTTCTTACTTATGGATCTGAGACTTGGACACTTAATAGAAGAGCAATACAGAGACTTCAGACCACTCAAAGGAGTATGGAGAGATGTATGTTGGGAGTAACAAGAAGAGATCGAAAACGCAATGTATGGGTAAGACAACAAACAGGTGTTACTGACCTTATTGAAAAAATTAAAAGATTGAAATGGAGTTGGGCTGGACATTTTGCTAGAAGAGATGATAATAGATGGACAATTGAAATTTTAAACTGGATTCCAAGAGATTGTAAAAGACCCAGAAAGAGACCACGTGAAATGGATGGATGAAATAAGAAAATGTGCAGGGGTGTTGTGAAGAAGAGAAGCTAAAGATCGGAGAAGATGGATTAAACTTGGAGAGACCTTCATCCTGCAGTGGATTGATAATGGTTGATGATGACATATATATATATATATATATATATATATATATAAATCTCCAGTCTAGCGACCTTAGAAATGCATAAGAAATCATAGCCTTGCATGATAATGGGCCAAGCTTGACACTGTAAAGGAGTTGGCATGGTTATATTATGTGCTTTCAGTTGATTAAGGATTTTCGGATAATTCTCAAAGGCTTGATCCAAAGATAATATTGGAAAAGGAATATGATTGCTACCATCTTCAGACATATCATACACAACAATTTTATTCTTTTTCCTAAAATATGTCACTTGGTCATTTGTAAAGTTCCATACTGTTGGGCTTTCTTTATATACATTTTTCATAACAGTTGGAAGTTCTATATTTATCTGTACACATCTTGGTCCTTGATTGCAATTTTCTGAAGGGCTGTGTCTGTATCTTTTTAAAATATAATCGTAATCAAATATTTGTTTGCCATCATCACTGACAATTATTGGATCCCCAACTAGTTCATTATTTTTCACAAGTTGTGTAAAATGATGTAGAAGATTCAAAGCATACTGCTGGGCTTCAATGTTTCCTCGAATTTCTACAAATGCTTCATTTTCCTCTTCAGTTTTTCCACAAAAAACCATAAGCCTTGCTTTAGTTTTTTGTTGAATTTTAGTGAAGAGATCACCATCATTTATTTGACCACCATTTCAACAATCGATGTCCCTCCGGGACAGAGTAGCAGCAACTAATTTAAGAGATTTGTTGATCCAAAATCTAGAGAAAGTCTGCTAACCGGCCGTTGTTTTGACAAATAAATGATGGTGATCTCTTCACTAAAATTCAACAAAAAACTAAAGCAAGGCTTAGGGTTTTTTGTAGAAAAACTGAAGAGGAAAATGAAGCATTTGTAGAAATTCGAGGAAACATTGAAGCCCAGCAGTATGCTTTGAATCTTCTACATCATTTTACACAACTTGTGAAAAATAATGAACTAGTTGGGGATCCAATAATTGTCAGTGATGATGGCAAACAAATATTTGATTACGATTATATTTTAAAAAGATACAGACACAGCCCTTCAGAAAATTGCAATCAAGGACCAAGATGTGTACAGTTAAATATAGAACTTCCAACTGTTATGAAAAATGTATATAAAGAAAGCCCAACAGTATGGAACTTTACAAATGACCAAGTGACATATTTTAGAAAAAAGAATAAAATTGTTGTGTATGATATGTCTGAAGATGGTAGCAATCACATTCCTTTTCCAATATTATCTTTGGATCAAGCCTTTGAGCATTATCCGGAAATCCTTAATCAACTGAAAGCACATAATATAACCATGCCAACTCCTTTACAGTGTCAAGCTTGGCCCATTATCATGCAAGGCTATGATTTCTTATGCATTTCTAAGGTCGCTAGTCTGGAGATTTTAATATATATATATATAATAAATAAAGTTTGATATCTGTATTCATTTCACAATATATGTAATATACAAATCAATATATATATCAAAATACAGTACAATTTATATAAATTATATACTTTTAGAAGTACTTTCGACTATACACTTTGTAGTCTACAAAGTGTATAGTCGAAAGTATTTCTAAAAGAATATAATTTATATAAATTGTACTGTATTTTGATATATATATATATATTTTTTTATATTTATATATATATATATATATATATATATATATATAATTATATATATATATATATATATATATATAATTGCATATATATGTGCAATACAATTGATTTAACATATGAAATTCAACTATCATATTTGAATTTATCAAAATAAAATAATTTTATAATCTATAATTAACTCTTGATTTGACATATATGTTGTGTGCATAGTAATGTATATGCACATTGATGTTTATATAATTTAATTTATTACAATAAAATTATTAATGATTATTTTCTCAATTAATTCTCTTTGCTGAATATATTATTTTTTTAAAAAGTAAGTACAATAAAATTTTTAATAGTTTATAAAAGTTTTTCTATTTTGACTGATTATTCTAAAAGGGTGAATTAGCTAAGTGTTCTTATTTTCTTTCTATAAAATTGTCTATGAATTATTTCTTTTTGATTTTAATTCAAGTAAAATTATACATATATTTTTTTACTGTCATTTTAAAGGAATTATTAAAACAATTTTTTTAATATATATATATATATCAAATTTTCTTTCTTTTAGATATTTGGTTCAAGCAAATTATTTACTTCTTTTATGTTATAGGTTAAAATGTCATTTTTAAGGAACTCATGTTATATACATGTGACATGTTTATCAGTGGTTCCTTACAGGTATAGATAAACAACAGCATATGAATACCAATTCTTCAAGATTTCTCTTGGTGAGCTTGGTTTTGGGTCCATCAGAAAAGTATAGTCCAGAATTGTCATAATCAGGAAGGTATAACCAGGTTTATGGTGGCATTGATTTGGTTCCACATATACTTCTGGCAAGTCACCTGTCTTATCTATATTTAAGTCTATTAAGACAGAGAAGTGGGTCTTCCTTCTAGGTGCATCTAAACTCCCCCAGTGAATCAATAGACTGCTGCTACATCTCCTGCCTTGACTTCAGTTATATCTCATGAATGTTCTCTATATAATCCTGCCAGCCATATCTTTGGCCAACTAAAACCAACTACTGCAAACTTCAAGCTGCCACAACAAAACAATTATAACCAACTTTGCAGCTGGACAATTTGGTCAGCTAATTGCTACAAAGTTTTTCCAACTGCTTCTCAAAAATAGTAAAACCAAACTGAACTGATATTTTTATCAGCTTTTTTATGAGTCATTTGAGGGGATGAAAACATGTTAAATTAAAAACAGTTTTCAATCAAAAATTGCTCTTTCTTATCTTGATTAAAAAATTGTTTAATCAAAAGCTACTTTTAGATTTCTACTAAATAGAAACTTTGTTCAATTAATTAAAATTGATTTTGAAATAGATAACAGAAATCAAATCATAAAACACACTTGTTTTCAAAATTAGAATAAAAATATTAATATTTATTTCAACCTTTTAAAATGTTTATTTATAATAATCCAGGAAGGTAGAAAATATCTATTAAAATTTTAGTCTGTGTTTATTTGCACTTTTCCTTTTCTTTATATATATATACAACTATATAGCTGTGTGCCATGCAACCAAGATGGTTACAATATATATATATATTTAAATGGATTCATTTTTATAAATCTTGTTTATTCTATAAGCAAAATTTCTTTACATTCATATATAATACATTAGCTGTTCTCACAGCTTTGGTCCCATTAGTAGAATAATATTAAAAATTGCATGTTACCAAACTTTTTAAAATGAGTACTTTAAAACAAAAATTCATAGCATAGTGTCCAAAAAAAAAAAGAAAATTATATGAGGTTCATCAAGATTGGTGCAATATTTGTTAACAATAACAAGCAAACAAACAAATTTTTTGAATTTATATATATAGAACTAAAGGAAAGGGTAAACCATCAAGGATAAAAGATTATCAGTAACATGCCCAGTAAATATATTGTTAATTTAAGTATTCCTGAATTATTAATTTTGGAGATCTATATTTAACCTGGTTGTTTACTGCAAATTCTTTAATTCTAATTGACATATTTGAAATTATATTATACCTATTGCTAACAGTCACTTTTGTATGTAAAGCACAGATGATCAATCCTTCAGACAGAGTTTTTCTAATTACTTTTACAAATAATATACAAAATTAACAAAGTGTATGCCACACTTGAATGAGAAGCTATAAAGATACACAGAAATTATTACACACTAAGCGCTTTCGAGGTCTTTTGCCTCATATTCATAGCAGTACTGTGAGCTGCAGAATGAAAAAATAGGGCAAGGGAAACAAAACAGTATGCAAAACATATGCAAATGAACTAGATAGTCCAACGTTTGGAGATGTCAAAGCAGGTATCTTGTCTATTGATGGAGTTATTATTGCCATTAATAAAATATGCTTCTCTGATTTTCCGCTTGATGTCATTTTTCTCAATACAGACTATTTTTATTAATGGCAATAATAACTCCATCAATAGACGAGATACCTGCTTTGACATCTCCAAATGTTGGACTATCTAGTTCATTTGCATATGCTTTGCATACTGTTTTGTTTCCCTTGCCCTATTTTTTTCATTCTGCAGCTCACAGTACCGCTATGAATATAATGCAAAAGACCTCGAAAGCGCTTAGCGTGTAATAATTTCTGTGTATCTTTATAGCTTCTCATTCAAGTGTGGCATACGCTTTGTTAATTTTGTATATTAAATTATCGAATGAGAAGTCTTAAAATCTTTAATATTTTACAAATAATAGAAAATATTACTTTTAGATGACAACAGATTTCCTAGAGGTCACTGCTAGTACAAACTTTCAAATTCTGTATTTGTGGGTTTTCTTGCATTAATAAAAAATTACAATATATTTTAAAACAAATATAAAGGAAAAAAAACAAAGCCTATTTAATTCTCTAAAAAAGAAAAAAAATTCTGCAAGATTCATTAAGATTGGTCCAATATTTGTTGAGTTATTAAGTAACAAACTTTCAAATTTATATATATATATATAATAGATAGATTGTAACATTATTAATATTATGGAATAAGAGATTTGAGGCTATGCAAAGAAACACCAGTAAATAATCTGAACACAAATGAGCAGAGAATCAGCATCAGAAAACTATAATAAAATCTAATAATTATCAACAGATAAATACTATCAGCAGCAAATAATTATCAACCAATAATCATTCTCTGTGAATAGATTTTAAAAAGATTTATGTCTAGCATGGTTTGGCGCTATGGTAGAATGTCACAGTTTGGAAGATAAAGTCCTGGGATTGATTTCAGTTCTGGCATTTACACTTCATATAAAATCCCAGGAAATGAAATTATTTGATTACTTTTGCTTGGTGTGGCTTAGTGCAGTGAAGGTTTCAGATTCTTTAGTGTAAAGTTGTTGAATCAATTCCAGTTTTCAAACTTCTTATGCACTCCTACAAAAAAAAAAAAAAAAAAAAAAACAATTCTGATTATTTATTTATTTGAAGAGACATTATATAAAATTAAGATGAGCATTATTTGGCAAAGGCTAAACTTGGGGCATAATAAATCAATTGTCAATATTTCTATCACATACACAAAAACAAAATAATTATAATAAAAGCATACCAAATGTGCTCGAATTATATAAATGCTGATCACTATCAACACTCTGGGACATCAGGTTATGAGTAATATACTGGCCATAGAAAAGCTACTAGACATCATAAAATATAGAAAGTTTGAAAATTGAATTTAAAGATTCTTTTTGTTATCTTACTGTCATCTAAATAATTCTAAAGAAAATTATACAGATGTCCACACTGATATATATATTGTGTGATGGTTGCCTCCAACACCCCTCCAATAACCAATACACACACCATAAGACCCAATCTCAATTCAAGCCCATGATATTAATGTTACTTAATAAGTGATAGAATCAGGTAATGTTAAAGCACATAAACTAACAAAATTAATTATCACAATCTAATATTTAAAGCCAAATATAAATAAACATTAAAACAAAAGTTAAACCAAATGGATATCATGACATGCAATAGATCAGATAAATGAACTTAAGAAAAAAATTAATGAATATAATATTAAAGTAAAGAAAAACTCAATGTTTATTTCTTTATCTTTTCTCATGATTTTGTTTTAAGTATATATATATATATATATATATATATATATACTTAAAACAAAATCATGAGTTATAGCCTTAAATATATATATATATATATATATATATATATATATATATATATTTAAGGCTATAACTGTAATACTATGTGCTTTGAGCATTAAATTTGCCACTAGAGGAACCTTTGCAAATCTTCACACAAGATTATGACTTTATAAAGATAGGAATGGCCACTCTTATCTTCAACCTACTTTCTAATTATATAGACAAATCTAAAGCATTTTGATTTGAGAGTGTGAAGCTGTTAAACTCTTCACTAATTAAGTCCACAATTTCTATTAAACACTAACGTTCATGAAATCTTCTGAAATACAATGAGTTAATGTTGAGATCTTGTAGTTAAAAATATTTTGAAACAATGTAAAATTGTAAATATTAATTTATTAAGTGCATAGTCAGCATGTAAGTACATATATATTTAAGACTATAATCTTAATACTATGTGCCTTGAGTGTTACATTTCCATTAGAGGGACATCTGAAAATATTTAGCCAAAGATGACATCAACAATAAAGTAAAAAGATTAGCATGAACTGGCTTAATATATGAGATATTCAATGAACTTTTTGTTCAATGAGAAAAAAATCTTTTACCTGAGTAAAAAAAATACTATTTCCTGTGTAAAGGAGTTAAAAGAAGAATTTGAAGGTTCTTATCAATCAATTTGAACTCGTAATAGTGTTGAAGAAATCTTTCACAAGGACTTTAGATAACGAGTAGAAACATTTAGTTCTGAAATATCTAAGCAAAGACTTTGCAAATTAATAATTTAAGAACAAAACAAAGCATTCAAATCTTTAAAAAAAATCACCATTGATTTCTCACTATAATTTCTGGATTTAAATCTGAAACATGCAGTAGTAAAAGGAATATTTACACTTCTCCAACTAATATCAACTATAAAAATTGATATAAATATTGACAAAAGTAATTATGCATTGCTGAAAACAAGGGAAACATTGTGGAAGAAAAATCATCATCTACAGAGCTAGAAATTGCCAAGACCAATATGGGATTGTCCTACCTCTCCACACTTGGATTGGTAAATATCAAAGCAAACCCATTATGAATTCTTTTTTTTACACCTCATCCAAAAATTCCAGTTTGAAGGCTAATGAAATCAAGAAATCCATTAGATGTTTGAATTCTTAACTGTGCATAAAGAAACTCCCATGGATTATAAGAATAAGCCATCAGAACATTATACATATGAACTGTAAAACCCAATTATAAAGTTGATGCCATCAATAATCAATTATTTCTATGTTATATATAATAATTTATTTTAATATAGTGCTGAGTAACTTTAATTTAAAATTTAGGAAATTAATAATAAAGATAACATCCCTCATTACTATGGATAAATAAAATTTATGAGGTACAATCTTGATTATGAGATAATCCAACCATTATAAATGAGACAATGTAAGATGCTACCTAAGATATATATTGATTCCATATTTATATATGTACACCACACACACATTTTAAAATTGTTTATTCTAAAGTTTGTATTAATTATTAATATTTTTTAAGGTTGTCATAGAATAGCTGCTAAATCCTACTCGATGGCGCAGTTATCACGCTAAAATTATAAAATATGATCATTCATGGGTCATTAATTATAATCATTTTGATGTTTTTTTTGTAATGCGAAAATAAAAACAAAAAGAAAATCGTCTTTTTTAAATATTACTTAATTTTAAATATTATTTTTTATTAACATATACAAATCCGATTAAGTTAAATAATTTTACTTTTGGGAAATGTATGTATTCAAGCACAAGTGCATGTGTGGCACAACTGCTCCCAAAAGCTGTTAATACACATACAAATAGCTAACTAAAATATTAAAACAGCTGAGCGCTTTCAAAGGATCTTGCCTTCATAATCATAGCTTGCTTACGTTTAAATTTATGCAAATATGCTAATTCCATCTTTTTGATAGAGAAAAACACGTGTCTTTCCTGTTTATGGCATTGCTGTCACGAGAGATAAATAAAGCCTCTTTGATTGTCCAAATAACTATTGCAAAGGCACATATTATGGGGAAAGCAGAGCATCTTTGGCCACACGATTGGCACAGCACAGGTATTCGTACAATAGAGCTCGCAACGATCCCTCTACTTATTCAGTTTTTTATCAGCACCAGTGCACAAGTCACCATGAGTGCATTCTGGACAATCCTACCATCGTATGTAGAGAGAGACATGACCTCAAAAGAAAGATCAAAGAGGCTTTATTTATCTCTCGCGACAGCGATGCCATAAACAGGAAAGACACGTGTTTTTCTCTATCAAAAAGATGGAATTAGCATATTTGCATAAATTTAAACGTAAGCAAGCTATGATTATGAAGGCAAGATCCTTTGAAAGCACTCAGCTGTTTTAATATTTTAGTTAGCTATTTGTATGTGTATTAACAGCTTTTGGGAGCAGTTGCGCCGCACATGCACTTGTGCTTGAATAACATATACAAATTAAATGATAATAATAAATGTAAAATAAAATAAACAAATTACAATTTGATTCATCTTTTTTAGTTTTCTTTTTATTAGAAAAAATCAATTTTCTATCGGAGATTTTTTTACTGGGGTTACGGCTTTTTTTTTTTGTTGTTTACCGCTAGTTTTTATTTCAAATAGAATGATAACTAAAAGTAAAACTTATGTTTACGTTTAGGGTTAGTTTTAGGGTTAGGATTAGGGTTAGCTTTAGGGTTAGGATTAGGGTTAGTTTTAGGGTTAGCTTTAGGGTTAGCTTTAGGGTTAGTTTTAGGGTTAGTTTTAGGGTTAGCTTTAGGGTTAGTTTTAGGGTTAGGTTTACGGTTAAAATAAAAAATATCAAAATCATATTTTTGTAAATATTTTTAACTAACATCTATAAAATAAATGATAACAATAAACGTAAACTATATTCAACAAAGAATAACAGTAGTCGGAGAAAAGAAAGAAACTAAAACATTTTTAAACAACGACATATATATATATATATAATGTTTATAATATATGCTTTTTATGACATTTAAAAAAACAGTGTACAATTGTGCTTTTCTTACTGGATATTTTTGTGTTAACGCTTTTTTTTTATTTAAAAAATATACACATGCTACAATCTTAAAATGTCTCATGGAATGTTACGAACAGTATGTTACTTGACTCGTTATCTAATTCAAAATAACTTTATACATATATCTCGTCAACATTTACTACTTAAAACTTCAATACACTATGGTGTAAACAGTCTGTTAATTATTACTTTGCAAAATCTGAACATTTCAATACTTTAAAATAAAATAAAAATCCAATGAAAACAACATTTCCATCCAATTAAAAAAAACACACCCTCTCCCCAAGCCGTAATCATTTTATAAACTGTGCAAATTCGGAAAATGTATTTGCTGCATAAAACATACATGCTGAACTGCAACGTGACATAGCAGCCTGCAATATGTAGCACAACAAAAAAGTTGTATTATAGAAAATTCAGGTTCGAAGGTGTCGGCAGCGGAAATGGCATTTTTATGTGTTTTAGCGCGAAAACAGCACCATCCAGTGGGATATATCTGCTCATCGATGACAACCTTTTTTAATATATTTTCTATGCATATTTTTTTATTGCTTGTGTCTTAAACTTATAACTCTTTTATCACTCACATGTTATAGACAACAAGGGGGTCTATCAAAACATTGTGACATTAACTAAGACATAAAAAAGAATATGTTACTATATTTATAATAGTGTTGTATATAATTTAAGGATCATTTATGTTAATCAGGACATATGGTGGCTATTCTTTATGGGATCAGGATGGGAAACATTGGTTTAAACCAAATGTAAATAAAGAATACCACAGATGTCTCAATGAGTTTCCTTAATTATGCTATAAATTTTATTCTCCAAATACTAATCCATGTATATAGTTTATTAAATTTATTCAAATGTTAAAACACATTTCTTGGTTTATTTTTCTGTGATTAATTTCTGCTTAGTCATAGCCTTATATACATATCACAATCATTAATTGCCTAATATACTATACTCACTCCCATTTATAGGCATATGCTCATTTTATATATATTATGAATTTTGTAATACAAATATTACCTGAACTTGAGGATCATATAAATCTCTTTGAGTTCAAAATCCAGAATAGCTGGAGTAAATTAGAATAAGTAGGTGATAAGTTAAGGGTAGAATCAGTAATTATTTAAATCTTACTCCCTTTTCTCTTTGGTATGAGTTTGATGTAAGAAGGTAGGCATAAAAATAGACAATAAAGATACACTCATTTTACTTATCAGAAGGAACCCACCCACCTTTGTGCATACCATGATTAGACAGTTCTGTTACTATATATATATATATATATATATATATATATATAGTAACAGAACTGTATATAAAAATACAATATATATATATATATATATATATATATTGTATTTTTATATTGGACTATTTCCATCATTTAATATGTGTGTTGAATGTTTTTAGAAAAGTTTAATTTTTAGTTAAATATTCCAAATGCATTCAACTCACAGCAAACAGGTTAGTATATGCACTAACTGTTAGTAATATCACAGCAAACAGGTTAGTATATGCACAACGTTTCGAGAGGTATTTTTCTCCCCTCTTCTTCAGGTGTTGCTGGCCTGACCAGTGACAGTACTAGCATGGGATTCGAACCTGGGTCCTTAGATTCTTGATTATTGAAATTTAAGGTAACGCTCTAACCAACTGAGCCATCCTCGTTACCTTAAATTTCAATAATCAAGAATCTAAGGACCCAGGTTCGAATCCCATGCTAGTACTGTCACTGGTCAGGCCAGCAACACCTGAAGAAGAGGGGAGAAAAATACCTCTTGAAACGTTGTGCATATACTAACCTGTTTGCTGTGATATTACTAACAGTTAGTGCATATACTAACCTGTTTGCTGTGATATTATTAACATTTGTTTGCTGTGATATTATTAACATTTGTTTGCTGTGATATTACTAACAGTTGGTGCATATACTAACCTGTTTGCTGTGATATTACTAACAGTTGAATGCATTTGGAATATTTAACTAAAAATTAAACTTTTCTAAAGACATTCAACACACATATTAGATGATGGAAATAGTCCAATATAAAAATACAGCTAGAACACCATCATCACAAACCTTCAGAAAAACAATATATATATATATGTTATACTTAATGTTTTCACGGTTATATGATGTAGATAAATTATAACTTTTTGGGATATACCGTGTCTTATTTTCCATGGTGCTCAATGGAAAATAAGACACGGTATATCCCAAAAAGTTATAATTTATCTACAATATACATATGTGTATATATATATAAAATTCAAAACCACCTAACACTATCTAAAACTGCCTAACACTATTATATATATATATACTGTTAGTTGGAATTAGTTTTGGGATTGCAGAGATTATGAAGACTTTAACAAGAAAATATATACACACTTAAATAACAATATCTTATGTAATGGTCAAAAATATATGGTAATTCCAAATATGTGATATAACTATATCTCAAATAATTCTTGTCAAGCTATGTGCTAGCGATACTGAAAAGAAGATATGAACAATTTTAATGTATATCATGTACTTTTCAACAGTTATTTATAGTTTGGTTGGAAGTCACTAGGTTGTTTCAAAACCTAGAAGATGATTTAATTTGAGTTTAAACCCAAATCTCCTTTAAAAAGTATCATTTTGTTTTAAATTTAGGTGATGTAGTTCATAAAATAGTATAATATACAGAAGCAAATAAGACACTAACACTATTTGTTAAACTATAAAAAAGTGCTAAATCATTATCTTGATAAGCTTCTTGTTTTCTCCAGATTTTTTTTATGCATCTTGTCTTTTCATTTCAGATCATTACATATTGCTAGTTATTTGTAGCATGGATTAGGGAATCATGATCTTTTGGTTTACATATTAAATAAAACCAATATTAGAAGTAATACAAAAAAGATATTAGTTTAAGATATGCAACTACAAGTTTTTTTATATACAAGCTATATACTATATATTATTTAATATATTACATTTCAAATTAATAAGAAAAATCTATATTTCCAAGAGGTTACTTTTATTTTAATATCAGTTTCACAAAGTTATTATTTATTAATGACATCTAGTTTCAAATGAGTTGATGTCTCATGTTGTATTGTTTATATATTATTTCTTTTTTTACATAATTAATTTTTCAAGTTTAATTACATGCATTTTAATGGTATGTAAATAAATAAACCAAATTCATTTATTATAGCAATAATTATTTTTTGACTTGAATGCAACACTATAACAATGTGGAAACATTATACATACTAAATTACTGCATTAAACTTAATGAGCATGTGGACCCCCCCTCCCTCCACACAAGTTTATAAGTTGGATATTCTGTTTTGAAAAGAACTTCAGATACAAAACTAATCTTGTAATTCATAACTTTAAATCTTAATTATAATAGTTAAGCATCTAACATCATCATCTTATATGCAATGTTCACACTGTGTGACTAAATTTAAATATAGTATAATTGAAATAGTTTGCAGAAAAATTTAATTGATAAAATTACTAAAGCATAAATATTATCTATCATATCACTAAATATATAAGAAAATTCACTATCATTTAATTCAATGCTTAAGTCATGATATATAAAATAATATCTCAAAAGCATTTAAATGAGTGCCTATAACAGGCCTACTTAACTGCATATAGAAAAATATTAATAAATCAATATTAAAATACTCCCAATACATACAAATTAATTATCTCTACTAAGGCTTATGGCATGGGCCTATTAACATTAATTGTTCATGGTAAAATATAAATAATGAATTCATTTTTAAACTCATTTGAATAAACTTGCCTAATCAAAAATGACCAGATTATAATCAATATTATGTAACAACACTTTAATAATTCTCTTATAGACTCTTAAATCATTCTTCAAGTTTTGTTATGATTAATATCAACTACATTTATTATTAATAATAAAAGTAAATTATTATTTATTATTTTGTCATTAATTAAATCAATTCTTCTTCTTATTTACTTTCTTTAACTCTACAGCAGTTTAATAACTTTTTCAAATTAATATCCTAGAGTATTTTTATCTTATATCTAAATAACAGAATTATTCATTTCCAATGATATCTTTACAAATATGCATGCATGTTCACACACATATTATTTATTCAATTATGTTAAATAATTTTATTTTAATAATTTAGTAGTCCATTTAATTTTCATGTGCATATTTATCATGTAAAACTTTTATACACCTACTTAACCGCAGAGCTATTTTTACTTAAAAACAAAATAAAATTGTATTACTCTGCAAGTACTTTCAAGAGACATGCTCTCATTCTCATAGCTCTAAGTGAAGTAATTATATGCTAATTATGTAAAGTTCAAAGGTTAATTGCTCCATTTTTTTGAGATCGCGAAACATGTGTCCTTGTAGTTGATGGCGTTGCAATCCATCGCAATGAAGCAGGTCTCCTTAACTTTTCTTTTTATATCGTGCCTTTCTTTGCAGACTAGGTTGACATCTTGAGCTTCACACTGGTGTCCTGTTAGTTTCTGATGAAGTGCAAAAATGGAATAACGTGATGGATCTGACTGAGCTTTAATGGAGCAATTAACTATTGAACTTTGCATAATTTGCATATAATTACTTCACTTAGAGCTATGAAGATGAGAGCATGTCTCTTGAAAGCACTTGCAGAATAATACAATTTTATTTTGTTTTTAAGTAAAAATAGGTTTGCGGTCAGGTGCAATAGCGCCTATATTATTTTACAAATATATTTTCGCACGCAAAGTTTTCGAGTTAGGTTTGAATTACAACATTACACCAACTTAAGCAAATCTTTTCAATTTTTTTAAAATAATTCAAAATTCATTTGTATTTCTTTTTCCATATATGCCATAAAATTATAAATTACTCTTTTAAGATTTAATATAGGGTATATGAGCACAGACTTTCACACCACCCACTTCTCTCCACTCTATCTAATAACACTGATACACCTAAACACATACATGCTGAAAAGATAAATAATCACCAATATACGTATTTCATGTTAAACCAGCAATCATCAGTTGGTCCAGACTATCATCTTTATACACAATATGTAATAATAAAATATCTTATTTTCTATAAAATGTTTTAGTAACACATTTCAAATTTATATATGATTGATTTTCGCTAAATCACATTTACTTTCTATAGTTCTAGAATTACTCCTCATTCCCTATTAAAACTTACTGTAGTTTAAAATGTATTTTTGACAAATATAAGATAATATGCAAAATATTATTGTCAAGTAAATATTTTTAAAAAAAAATTTAAAAGAGAAAATTAAAAAAATGACGCTTGTAATATATATAAATAAATTTTTAAATGATTTTTTTCTTATTAAGTCAATAATAAAAATCTATATAAAAAGAAAGAAATATCTTTACAGCTTTCTTTCTTTAAATGAGTGTTTTTAAAATTGTAATGTAGTTTCTAGTTATATTGAAAATTTTCTAGTGTCTTTTCTATAGTAATATAAATCACCTTTGAATTCCAAAGTATTTTAAATATTATTAATCCTTTAGTGTTTTCTTGTCTATCTTACTGATTTTTACAATACTATTAAATTTTTTGGAACTGTGATGAATTCTTTCAGGTGATGATTAGAGAAATATTGACTTATTGTTAGTTGTATTCAAGCATATAAGTAATATTCAAGAAATCATTTTAGAGTTGAGGCAAATAGTCACAGATAGAGAGATTTTAAAAGATTTTATTTACTTCCTCATGTCTTTTTCTTTTACTCATCACACATTTCTATTAACATCTATTAAATGAATATAATCTTCTTGCAATAGCTAACTATTGTAGAAAGAAATCTAGAAAACTTGACTTTACAAACAAACTTCAGCTTGTTCTTCTCCATAAATAAAAGACTATATATAATTTCAAGAGATACATCCTCACCTACTTTTTTTATTTTATATGGAAGTGAAAAACAAGTTTAGATTTTTTTTTTATCTTCAAATACCAAATAGTCTTAAACCAAAAATTGATCATCCCTGTTTGTGACAAAAAAAAAAAACATTTAATAAAAACAAACTTGATACTAATAAATGTTTTTAGAAGAATGTTTTAGAATTGAATTTAAACTTTTTTGTTGACTAAATTGATGTTGGAAAATTTTTAAATATTCGTGCACATTCAAACACACACACACAAATAATTTAATATGTCTATGTATGTAGACATGCAATACTTTGAACTTAAAATAAATATTAATCTATCATATCTTCAACATGACAGGTTTATGCAAAACTCATTTTGTCATGTCCCTTCAATTATATTTCTACAGACATCTACTGAGATATTTCACTTTAAAAAAAAAAAAATTATTGATTTTTTTTTATTTAAAAAATTTAAATAGATTAGTATAATGGTAAAGTCAAAGTATTTTAATCATATCTTTGATGACATCTATTTTTTCATTCTTCAATTTTAAAAGCATTTGCAAAGCTTTCAGAATATCTTTGAAATCACAAAAAATATGAATTTTGCATAGTTTATTAAATATTTCTGATTGTTTTACACAATAATTATTTAAAATGAAAAGAATTGATTTTATTCATATATATTTTATCTTTAAACATAGATAATAAATTTTAGTATAATGATAATAAATCAGCATTTATTTTTTATAGCGTCTGTATACAATTGTAATCACATTCATATCGGCTTTTTCAAACCAAATTGTGCAAACGCTTTTTGCGAGTGTTAAATAATAAATGAATACCCTCTGACCCATACAAGATATAGAATATATGCTCCAATAAAAGGAATCCTCTTATTACTACGACTCAAATATTTATATATGAGCAAATCTGAAGTACTGGCACAGAAGGTGTGACTATATAACAGTCACTTTGAATTACTATAAATAACTTATGAATGAATGATGCCAGTACTTCAGATTTGCTCATATATAAATATTTGAGTCATAGTAATAAGAGGATTCCTTTTATTGCTGCATAAATTCTATATCTTGTATGGGTCAGAGGGTATTCATTTATTATTTAACACTCGCAAAAAGCGTTTGCACAATTTGGTTTGAAAAAGCCGATATGAATGTGATTACAATTGTATACAAATGCTATAAAAAATAAATGCTGATTTATATATATGATTAATTTCAGTTGGAATGACGTTCAGTAAATTCTAGTAAATTTCATCAGCGTCATTCATTCATAAGTTATATATAGTAATTCAAAGTGACTGTTATATAGTCACACCTTCTGTGCCAGTACTTCAGATTTGCTCATATATAAATATTTGAGTCGTAGTAATAAGAGGATTCCTTTTATTGCTGCATAAATTCTATATCTTGTATGGGTCAGAGGGTATTCATTTATTATTTAAGACTCGCAAAAAGCATTTGCACAATTTGGTTTGAAAAAGCCGATATGAATGTGATTATAATGATAATAAAAAAATATGGTGTTATGATTACCATATCATTGAATCCATTACCTGTCAATACTGGTATTGTATTAGGATTTTTTGAGATTTTCTAAAGATGATAAAGTGGATGTAATACTTTAAAATAGAATTTGGTAGATTTATCAGACATTAATATCTATTCATTTGTGTTTTATAAATAAATTTCAAACCACAGATTTATTCATTTTCTAAAGACTATGTTCCTGAATACTATTAAATGATGCTTTATACCTCTTGTTATAAATATAAACTCATTTTTTAAAATGTCTCTCATTTGTAAATGTATATTTTACCAAACAATGTTAATTTATTGAATTCTTATACAGAATAATGATTAATTAGAAAAATCAAAAGTTGAAAACTTAACCATAGAGAAGAATAGACCCATCATAGTAAGAGAAGGTGAAGTCTAATTAATGTTATATTTAATAATGACTAAAATAACTTACTTTTCCAATCTCTCTGTTTTAACAACTTTAGTTATGTCACTTCCTATTTTAACTTTTGTCTAATTTCTGCAATGAAGTATCTATTTCCAATATACATATTTTATAAAGTTACCTAAGTTTAAACAATATTTCATTACCATTTTCAAGGTCTATTTCAATATATTTTTTGATACTATTAGATTTTACAATTTATCAGATAAAATGAAATGAAAGTAACTATATAAAAAGCAATTGGAAATAAATCTTGAAAATGACTAATAGAATATAATGAAAATGTAAATGAAATTATATATATATGAATGTAAAGAGATTTGATTCATATAATAAACAAGATTTATAAAGAAAATAATAATGACCATGTGAGTCATAATTTCTATTGTATCCTTTTAGTACTATTATTATTTCAATATTATACAAAGTTCTATTCCATATCATTTTTTTGTTTATGCTTACATTTTTACACTTTTTATCTTTTCAAGCTTTTTCAATTATTGCATAAAATTCCATGAGAATTTTAAGCTGTTGTTTGATTAATTCAAGCATTTTATTCATTTATATAAACATCTCCCCCACTTTTTCATCATAAGAAGCATTTCTAAATTATTTGTATTTAAATTTAAGCTCCATTAATGAATTCCTAGTACTTTCTGACTTTCATTTATAAATATGAGAGCGTAAAACAAAAAAGTTATTTTTTTTCCAATATTATAACAAAAGAATAAATAATAATAATAATAATAATAATAATAATAATAATAATAATAATAATAATAATAATAATAATAATAATATTTTATTTTATTTTATTTATTTATTTATTCATTATGAAGCAAACAATAAATGTATAATACAGTGAGATAAATTCCATACAAGAAAAATCGTGTGTGAGGAATTTAAATGTAACAACTAAAAACACTAATAAAATACAAAAAAAAAGTATAAATATAACATAAATTATTAAAATCACACAGATATTGCATTTGGCAATTCAATCACAGTAGTAAATAATTACAACATAACATACAATATAAACAAAAAAAAATAAAATAAAATAAAACTAATGCTTAGCATAATATAACCAGTGCCATAAATGCTTTTTAAAAATCAAATAAGATAGTGTTCATTAAATTCACAGAACAATTTCTTATAAATAGATATTAAATAATTTAGGACCATTATAACTAAATTGCTTCCTACAGGATGTTTTAAGAAAATTAGGTAAAGCTAGCTGATATTTAGTAGATAAACGAGTATTTACTAAAAACACTAATAAAATACAAAAAAAAAGTATAAATATAACATAAAATATTAAAATTATACAGATATTACATTTGGAAATTCAATAACAGTAGTAAATAATTACAACATAACATACAGTATAAACAAAAATAAAATAAAATAAAATAAACAAAATAAAACTAATGCTTAGCATAATATAACCAGTGCCATAAATGCTTTTTAAAAATCAAATAACTAGTACTCATTAAATTCACAGAACAATCTCTTATAAACATATTAAATAATTTAGGACCATTATAACTAAATTGCTTCCTATTAGATGTTTTAAGAAAATTAGGTAAGGCTAGCTGATATTTAGTAGATAAACGAGTATTTACAACAAAAGATTTAGTATCCGAATGAAGTAGTAGTAGTATAATAATAATAATAATAATAATAATAATAATAATAATAATAATAATAATAATAATAATAATAATAATAATAATAATAATAATAATAATAATAATTGTTGGATGAGTATTATTAATAATAATAATAATAATAATAATAATAATAATGAAGTAGTAGTAGTATAATAATAATAATAATAATAATAATAATAATAATAATAATAATAATAATAATAATAATAATAATAATAATAATAATAATAATAATAATAATTGTTGGATGAGTATTATTATTATTATTTTTAAAATAACTTTGATCTTTCTTTAAATCTTTTAGAGAAGAATGCTTAATTATATATATGACTGTGAGGACTTCATTGCAAAAAAAGATATTTCAATCATTTCAAATAATATATATATATATTGTCATTCACGTGCGTGCACACATACACATATATAGTTGTTTGTATAATTTATAAAGGAAACAAAAACAATGTATGAATATAATATAAGTTATAATTATTCTTTTTAATATTTTAATAGATATTATGCTTTTCCATTAGCAAATGACTTTTACATTAAATGCTTTAACAGGCGACAATAAACTATTTAATTGCAATTTAATTAGAAAATAGGAAAGATAAATTGACAGGATTATTTATTATTATTAAAATTAAATATGAGAAAGCTTTAAGTTTTTACTACTTTTGTAGCTCCTGAATTTTATTCAATGGTAAAATATTTTTATTTACTCAATTTATATTTCATATATTTTTGTTTATATTTTAAATTTGCTTATAAAAGAATTTAGTTTATGTCATTTTTCACACACATTTGTGTGCATACACAAACATATTTAAACATGTTATTTATTGTAAGCAGATTCTACGAAATAACTGCACATTAATGTATAAAAACATTTTTTCTTTTATTTAAGCTTAAAAGAAAAATAAGTGGGTCTATGTCTTTATGCCTACATTGTTCCTTGTTTTGATTCTTTACTTTGTTACTTATATTTTATGCATTTTTTTAATAATCTGGATTATATATATATATTTGATGGAGTAATGCTTAGCAAATTTGCGTGTCAGTCACATCTGGCAAAAATTAAAATTATTTTACTTAGCTGAAGGATTTTAATTTTCGAGTAAGCTTATAATTTTTCTTTTAAATATTTGTATTATAATCAAGCCAACTAACTATCAAATAATTTGGTTTGAATATTAACTGGCTTTTGAAAACAAATGAGTTTTTAGCTCATGGTGATCTAAGGAAAAGAAGATGCAAAATCTCTGGTAATCATTTGATAAGTAGTCTCCACTTTTAGTATTTTACCTTAGAGAATTTTTAAAATAAAACTATTATGGGTTATACTTGAAATACTTAATTATGATTTTTAAAAACTTTTACCTGAAATCATTTTAACAGGATTTTTGCTTGAGAAAAGCACTATTTTATAATTCTAAAAACAAATTTATTTTAAACATTTTATTTAATAATAAAATTAGAATTTTTGACATAAAATAATAATAATAATAATAATAATAATAATAATAATAATAATAATAATAATAATAATAATAATAATAATAATAATAATAATAATAATAATAATAATAATAATAAATCATTTATTTCACTGCTAATAAAATTATTTGATATATATATAAATTTTAAATTAAACATAGCTCAATGTACATGTAAGCAAAAGTAGTAAGACTATGAATTCAAGACATTCTAAAATGTTGAACAAAGAATCAAGAATAGAATAAATACACCTATTCTTGGAGTTCTGATATTTATAAGCATACCTTTACCAACATTACTGGTAAGTCAGAGTAAAATTAATTTTTTAGTCAGATAGTATATTATTGTTATTTAACTCATAATTAATTATACAAGTTTAGAGACTGAATCTTTCTTTTAACCTGTTCATTTCTTGTTCAACATTTAGAATGCATTTAATTCATAGCATGGGGTGTGTGTGATTTATTTAATCTGTTAAATATATACTGAGCAATATTTAATTTAAAGTTTACATATTAGATCTTATTTAATTATTACAATCAAAGTGTTAAAAGAGAAATTCTATCTCCAGCCTTTGTAAATTGATTATGAGTTTAATATTTGGCTGATAAATCAATTTCACTCTGACTTCCCAACAATGTTGTCAAAGTTATGCTTATAAATATTACAGCTTCAGAATAGATCTTTTGTTCAACATTTAGAGTGCTTTTAATTCATAAACCAGAATTAGAGTGATTTTTTTTGTTTGTTTATAAATATATGATGTAGTCTTTATTTTAAACTATTTCTCAGGGTAACTGATGTAGCCTAGAGTAACTTAAGGTGAACAAAAGTATCTAATTTTATTAGAAGAAAATACCATAATAAGAAAATGATGTGAATATAAAACAATCTTAAAAATCCATTCCATTTCTATACAGAAATAGAAAATATGTCATAATTCTCCAAACTAATTTACATTTAGGCGCTGAAGATTTAAAAAAAAAAACAATAGATATCAAAATTACTAATAAACACTTAGATAACTATCCCAGATTAAGGGTCATATATCTGGAAAAAATATATAGCAATTATAGATGAAGCAGGCACATATCCTAACAACTAAACTTTAATGTTCTTTTAATTTATAAATAATTATGACAATTTAAGAATAAAAGGAAATAAATACCATTAAAGATACTGCTGCTAATAATTTAATCTATCAATCAATGATTTTTACAAAACTCTTTATCAAAAAGCACAAAATGTTTCAATGCATATTTTATTGCTCAGCAGAAAGCAAAGAAATTATGAATAATCAAAAATTTGTGAGAAATAAAAGTTAATTCTATAAGAATTAAATATTAATAATAAACAACAATCATTAAGAGATTGTAGTTTGATAATTTAAAATTTTAAAACATTAAGAATTTTAAATTTATAAACAAATGAAAGCTAATCATTAAAACAAGCTCTCTTTACATATTTCCACTCAGTGCAAGCCAGAGTAATCAATGGATGTCAGAAGGCTTGTGCATAAAATCCCCATCTAGTGCCTACTCATCCAATATCCCCAGACTAGTTTCTGGCTCACTGATGAAGGCCACAAGCCAAGCCAGAAACTAGTCTGGGGATATTGGATGAGTAGGCACTAGATGAGGATTTTATGCACAAGCCTTCTGGCATCCATTGATTAATCTGGGTTGCACTGAGTGGCAATACGTATAGAGAGTTTTGCCTGTTTTAATAATAGTTATGAACAAGCATAAGAAATGATGATCATGTGATGTTTATTGTCTTAAAACCAACCCTGCCTAAGAGGATAGTGGTCACTGTGGTTATTAAAGAACCAAAATCACCAAAATATATAGGTACTGAACTGAGTTCAGACCTATATGACTATATAAGCTAATAAACTTGGATTGAAAATATTGTAGTGTTTTCCATTTAAGACTCATAGTTTTGTAGTTAAGTAGAGATAAAAGGTGGCTGCTGGAGGGTTACATTAGATCCTAAGATCTAAGTGAAGTGCTCTCAGATCCAATGCTCCTTATTGACAAAGACCACAAGCCAGAAACAAGTCTGGAGATATTGAATGAGTAGGCATTAGATGGGGATTTTATGCACAAGTCTTCTGGCATCCATTGATTACTCTAACTTGTATTGAGTGGCAATACATATAGAGAGTTTTGCCTGTTTTAATAACAGTTATGAGAAAGCATAAGAAATGGTGATCATATGAAAGCTAGTCACACTGTTTATATTTTAGATAAATCACCAGTTCAGTTTTGTTTTATTATCAATAAAACATTCTAATCATTTATGATGATAAAAAAGTGACTGCTTTATTTTTTATTATTTTTTTAACATAAAATAAAAATATGAAATCTTATAGTTATTTCAAGTTTAGTTCATTTTGACTATCTGATATTTAATACTGTCTAATTACACAACATGCCTTCTTACAGAGACCATAACACACTTGTATATTCAGAAATTTAGGCCTTATTCTTTAATGATAGGAATAATATAACACATATAGAATGTATAGAAGTGTGTTTCCTGAAAATTTCAATTTTTAATTTTTTTTATTTCTGTATCTTTAATTATGTAATAATCTCATTTATATAATTTAGTATGTTAAAAGGAAGTTTGACTTGATTTTTTTCAATTTAATCAAAGTTATATTTTGGTTTTTACTTTATTTTAAATTTGATTACAAAGTAACTATCTCTGTTGGTAAAATAATTTATTTGGATTTATTTGTTTATCAAAAACAAAGTAATTATATTATTAACAAAGAAATTGAAAAATATGTTTATTCTTTATTTTAAATAATTCTGGACATTTCGTGCAGGCAAAAGAATTGAAAAACAGATTAATTTAGAAGAAACAGATAAGAAAAAATATTAGTTGGTAGCTTTGAGAGTTGCAAAGAGAACCGTGCCAGTAATATTTAAAGACGAGAATCTAGCTGCAAGGCAGCAAAACAGAATAACTTTTCTGGCTGAAGGTATTGCATGATGAGCTGATAAACAATATCTTTCTTTTGGATTAATTTCAAATGCCTGTTAAGTTCTTTCAAGCTAACTTAAGCATTACTAAAAATTATATGTTGGACTATTTTCATCATCTAGAATTAAATGTTAAATACCTTTAAAATATTAAAACTTTATGTAAACTTTTCAATCACACTCAATAGTCACTAATAGTATACTGGCTATTATATAATACTTATAATGTCTTTAGCAAAATTCAAACTAATACATTACATTCACCTACTTGTAATAGCATATAATTTGCATGTAATTTTAACAGATAAATGTATTTTAAAGATTTAAATAAGTCTGAATTTTTTTAAAGACATTTAACAATTAATCTTACAGTTAATTACAAGTAAAATGCCACCATTACAAACTATCATATAAAACATAGACATTAGATTATGAGTTATACAGACACACACAGACAATGTTAAAGATATTTATTAACCTGTCCATTACTGAGAATTATGATAAAAAAAGTTATTTTGTCACATCATGTCAAATTTATAATGAAACTGGTGGCCACATTCATAAATTTTAAGATAAAAACATCTATTCACTATATCATAATAAAATGTTAAGCTTAAAAATGATATTTAAATTTTTATCGTAGAAAAAAAAACGACATTTTACCCTCAATAATATTCAAATATTTGTTTCATATGACATTTTTATTATAAACAATTATAGAGCATTTATACCATTGTTTGAATTACACTAATTGATTATTATTTTATAAATATATATTTTTATTCTTGGTTTCATTATCTTTATCAGGAGATGTCTCTACTTTCTTATATAATTGCAATATACTGAGTTTTTAAGTCAGCTATAAAAACCTCACAATGTTTAGTAACATTTTGGGAACTGTCTGATTTATTATATTTTATACCGAAATGCTAAAAAAAACTTATTCAAAATATGCTGCCTTTTTTATTTTAAAAGTTATTTAGTTTTATATATGTACTGTACCGGTCGGATTTGTATGTTCACGTAACAAGATCTAGCATCTAGGCAAAAGTATCTCGAATCCAATCATGCGCAAGATACATAAGTCAGGAACACTCATGAATTTTGCCCTATTTGCCTTTTTCCCAGATCTATAACATTATGAACAACAATCCCCATGATATCGATTTAATTTTACTTCTCACCGTCGGCATCACTCATCGGAGACACAAAAAGACTCTAAGCTAACTTTAATGACAGACTAACTTAAAAACGAACTATATTTTATGAGCAATGAAGGCTCATGACTGAGCATATTAATTATGTATTTTAGTGGAGATCATCTAGTCATTATGGGCATAACTTATAACTTAATAATAATTTAAATAAAAGAAAGCAATGATTCGAGAGTTGATATATATATTTTAAGGTTTATTATATTAATAACAAATAAATATGTCTGGTTATTTATCCGACACTAGCCTCATAAATATTATACATATATAATTCAGATTTTACAACAACTTGATGATATTTGCAGCTATGCCAGTAATATATATATATGACTTAAGGAATTAGTGCTATTGGAAGTGTATGATTAAAATACTATTCCACCCCCAAAGAAATGAAAAGAGCATTTACCCGACTTGAAATAAAATAGTTTAACAAGCAAATATTACATTTTGTTTGGATTCAATATCATTATTAATTTGATTTGTAAAATGACAAATGTGCAGGATGGATGATGAATACTTATATGAATGATAATAAATTTGTCGCAATGACGCGCATAGTAAATAATGGAAATATATGTTTCTTTAGAGAAATCATCACATTATGACTTATGGCTATTCATGGGTGACTAGAAATATACTGACAGGCAGTGCATGCATGGCAGCAGGTTGGAGGGTCCAATTATGGATCCTGAAGTGTGCTTCCTGAAGTTTATTACCGATTCTCTGCAAACGTTGGCAGGATTGGTTTGAAAAAATGATTCAAAATTCCCTGGAGTGAGGTACAGGCGAATAGAAATGAAGAGTGGTTGGCTGTGCCTTTATTGGTCTGGATTTTCCAGAGCGACCACATATAATGCATGCACATACAACCAAATATGTCCCCAGGGTGGTTTTACAGCCTGTTCAAGGACATTGAGCAACGATGATGGGGCTCGACTTAGCGAATACCTCCATGTTAGAGAGAAGCATGAATATATAAAATGAAGTGACCTATATGCATGCAATGCTTAAGAATATGACATAAATATAGCCTTAAAATTATCTAACTTATTTACTACCCATAAATTGTGAAATACCCAGCATAATGGTATGGTTTCTTCGTCAAACAAACATGGATAACAAATTTAATTAAAGATAAAATTTCAAGATCTGAAGATCCCCCCCCCCTATGTTACTTAATATTATTCATAACTTCCCACACATTTAACAAATCTCAATCTCGGTTAATAAATGCCTTTATGAAAATATATAAATTAATACGAAAGTAAACGGGTGGTGGTAATAACTATGGTGGGTTTACATATATAACACAAATTGATAATAAGAAATAGTGCATTATTTAGAAAGGAAAATATTTATAAAACAGATGTTGATCTGTTTTTCTATAGCAAACATAAAAAATAATTAATTTGTTTATCCAAAATTGCTAGCACCTGGACAAGTCGGATAAGACTTGTTTTGATTAAGTTATGAGTTAATTATCCGATAAATGATGGGTGGGGAAAATGAAAATAAATTATGTGCTGGCAATTTTAGAAATATTATTGGCATTTTTCTTTTTTTAAAACATAAATACATAAATATAAACTAAAATTATCTGCTGCATGGAAATAAAAGAAAAGAAAACATTTTATAAGAGGCTTAATAGTGATAAGTTATATAGAGTTATAGAGAGTTACATACTATGAAAACATTTAATATATATATATGATCGGAACACAGAATAAATCTTACAAAGAAGGCAGGATTTGAGAATTACGAGCGGCTAAAGTTCTTTTTACCTTGTTATCTGGAAGAGCAATTTTGATACGAGTCAATCCATCGGCATTGGTTCACTAGATCTAGGGTTGCAGTAATATATGGTAGGTAGCATTTTACTTTTACCAGAAAAATATTTAAAGTTCATCAGTACAGGAGGCAGAGCTTCACTATGGGAAAAGCATATTAGAATGGAGGGGAAGGTGAACTTTCCCTTACTCGCAGCACATTGGGTGAAAATTAAAATTGGCATGGATTTGGTTTGGCATCATTATAATTTGGTGGTCTCTTCTTTCTGGGATTCAAATCCAGCAGTATGTATACTTCTATTTTGATGATGTAACATAGCAATTACTGCTGGACCTGAAGCAGTTTAAGCACTTAATGTACATCTGGAATCAACTGACCGGATACTTTCTTATCTAGTAAGACTTTTGAAACAATGCAATTCTGTTATCAGTTTCTCGAATGATTGTTTTAAAATAAGTTTTATGATTTTAAAACAAGCTGGCATGGACAAAATTTCCACTAATGGGTTTATTTTATTATTACAAAATTGTAATCTTTTACTTTTATCTAAGGGGCTCTTCCGGGTAATTGTTTTTCGAGAGACTTTTTAAAAGAATTGCATCATTTCTGACTACTAAATTACATATGAAAAAATAATGTTTCATATATGATTTTGAGTATAATTTATATATAACATAATTTAATGATATGTTAGCAATCTCCTACCCTGAAATATGTATTTATTATTTACACACGTATACACATGATAATATTATATATTTATTTATTAAAAATGGTTTTAGATTTAAGATGTATCAGCATTTACGTGATTTGTGTTAAAATAATAAAGCAAACAGAAATATACGTATTATTAGATATATATGCGTGTGTAAAGACAGGTTTGAACATAGTTAGATGGTAGGAGATTGGATGTAGGCTGTGAAACAGGATCTGAGCATCAGATCATCTGCTTCAGTACACATGTGTGTATATAAAAACAAATTAATTATTTAATATATATACATTTCTTAATTTTTAGAGATAAAAATTATATATTCATGCACCCACAATATTGGGTAAATTATTTAAAAATTATTTATTTTACAAAGAACAAACAATGTTTTATTATTATTTTACCATAGATGCCCTCCCCCTCCTCACTTAAAAATATAATACAAAAATCAGGGTACAATTGCAACAGATTTAATTAACTAAAGAATAGGGCATCAAGGTTGACAGATGTTTTGTTTTAAAAAGAGCACATTTTACTTTCTGATAATAAAAAAATATCTGAAGGAAAATAAAAAAAAAATTTAAAAGAAAATAGTGCTAATTAAAGATAGTTCTAAGGCAACATAAAATTGTATAAAAAAAAGGAAACTGCTCCACAAAAATTGACCTAATTGTTGGAGCGAAAAAGGACAATTACACACAAAGCAAATACATGCACAAGTGGATAATAAAATCCATTATCATCTTTAAAAGAAGGAGGGAATACTAATAAAATTTATTTAAATCACGGTTGAATTTAGTCACATATATTTAAAATAAATTGATCAATCTAAATGCATATCAAAGCAGAATATGAAAGAAATAAATCAAAAATTTTTACAATGTAATACACAGGGAATAAACAAGTGGTAATGAATTCAACCAATATAATGTTTGAATAATACTTCAGCATTAACTACAGGAATAAAAGTATAAAAATGATTTTATTGTAATAAATATTTCAGTGGCAGAAATCTATATTAAAAATCCTGTAGTCCAATAGATACTTTATGAAAATGTGTTACATTTCAACAAGAAATCAATATTTTTATATAACATTTTGCAAAATAATTCTTTATGATAATATGTGGTTAATTTATATTTGCAGTGTTTAAAAAATAATGCAGGCATAGGGGAAAATATTATTGCTATATATATTAATTTATATATTTTTTTATGAAAGAGATTTTCAACAGGAGTTAAATATTAAAGGTTATAGCCGTATATCTATTGTGCTTATATCTGTATTAGAATGTTCCAATCAGTCAATAGTAACACAACTCAGTAAACATATATTGAAATATTTATTATACATATTTACAATGACAAGATATTTACAACAGGTATTTACAACAAGTTGTATACACCTGGGTCTCGTTTTATGCGATAGATAGGTTCCTCAGAAAACACGCGCAAATGAAATTGCGCAAAAATAGACGTAACTTACATTGAAAAAAGGGGGATGCGGTCTGTGATTTTTCAAAATTCGTGTAAAAGCGAAGCACCAACGTAAAATTACTTTAAAATTCACGCAAAAAAAAAAAAATAAGGAAATAAAATATGACTAATAAAAAATTTCAAATTTGAAAAAAATTGATACAAGACAAACTTTTTTTAACTATAATATTTAATTTTATTCAAAATAATATATTTTTATGCATAATTTACATTTTTTTAATACACGTTTTAATTATTATCGATATTTGCCAAAAACACACGTTCGTTTGCAAACTGAGGAAATACAACTAGCGCTAACTTCACACTCATGTTGAGTCAATGGATTTCTGGTGATAACGTAATTAGTAATTAATCTTTGAGACGATGATTTTATTAATTGATTACGAACTTAGACTTACGATAATAAAAAGACATTTATTCACCACTGTTGGGAAAAATTTAATTAAAACTAATAACTAAAAATTAAATTCTTATTTTTGTCTTTAATTTTCAATTCCGTTTTAAAAAAAATTTCGTTTCACTGCTATTACCTTTTAAAAATAAACTTGCGGACACTAAATGATTAATAATTGATTATGATCTTTTTTAAAAAGCAAAAACAGAATGTGATTTAAAATGCAAAATTAACACACACAATGTTTGAACAAATTTACATTATAATCTTGTAAAATTTAATGTGTGTATACATAAAACGTGGAAATCATGATTTTAATTTCATTATTGCATAAAATCTTACTATTATAAAAAACTGAAAATATTGAAATTACTAAGATGAAAGTCAAATTCCAATAATGTGCTATTACTTTCAATATAACATAAGTGTGCGAAATTTATTATTTAAAGTAATAGCGCATTATCGGAGTTCGACTTCCGGTGAATTTCAAAATCGCGTAATTTCAAAATCATATTAAATAAGTCCGCATAAAAACAGACCCAGGTGTACAACAGTTTTGCATATAGGGTGTTACCTGTATTACCAAAAAATGAATTATGAATATTTAGTTGTTAATTGTACAACTAATACCTGGAAAAAATGCAGTGGTTCTGTCTTTAAATATTGACATTTCCAGACAATGGACAGCTTGATTCATGCAATAGAATGAAGTCAATAGCTAGCGGCTTTCTGCTTTAGGCTTGAGTATGACTCAGTATGTAATGGAAAATTATGGACAATATGCTCACTATTGCTTGGCACTTAACAATCATCTAATGTTGCCTGTTTATCCACTTTAATGGACCTATATCACATTATCTTCTTTATTGGAAACAGTTGGTTTTACTGACTTAGCCTTCCCACTGATCTGTTTATGCCACTGGCTATTTATTTATTTTTATTCTTATTTCATTGGTTAATTGTACTGCATGCCCAAACTGGTTTTGATAACACTGTAGTTTGGACAAGTACATTATTTGAGGGTAAGCTTATGATGAGTTCATTACATTAGGATACTTTAATTTTACTCAATATTTTCTTAAACTAATAACTTTTTATTTGATTATGGTTATTATTGGAATTGGCTTTATACTTTAAAATATAAATAATGCTATGTGAGCCTTTCTCCTAAAAATTGTTGTTAGTATATTACTCATTATTTTATTTAAAAATTAAATCCAATTATCAATTAAAGGATTTTTGAATTGAAAGTGGATTTTAGCTTTGCCTCTTATTACTCTTTCTAAATTTTCAAAATATGAATAACAAAATTACACTTATTTTACAAGCAAATAGTATTTCATCCATGACATTAGGTAATAATATTGCTTTCTGAGTTTTGACTGAAAATTAAACCATTTATTCACTTGGGCAGAAAAACATGATAACAATTATTTACATATTAGAGGTATTAAATGTTTTCCAAGTAGGATTGCTAAAACATATATTAAATTGATCATATAATTTACTTGATTTTCTTTATTAAGTAGATTATAGTCAAGTGTGGGAATTTAATCCTCATTAAATCAGAATAATCTACACATTATCTTCATGATCATTCATTCAAAGAAGATATTCTCTTGTGCATTCTATTCTTAATTATATTTGTCACAGTACACCTGTGACAGTTATATTTTGATTACTTATTAGTTCTAGGAAACTTAAATAAGTTAGTAAACCAAGTCAGAGATATATGCAAATATTCACACTATGTAGAATAATTTATGTATGTGTAGATATGCCAATTATATAAGGACAATTTATATATTTGCCTGGGAATGCAACACAATATTACTTTTTTTTTTTTGTTATTTTCATGATTTGTTATTTCATTAAAGAGTTATTTTTAAATTTAAGTGAAGTAGTTATATTTATTTTTCATTTCATTTTCTACCTGCTTACACAGTATATATTATATTAATTCATAAAATTGTGGATGCTCATTGTGGATAATATGATATGCATAAAACTTTCAAAGTTCTTTCAAATTGTGCTAGATCATGAGTAACTTGATAGATGAGAACACATATATTTTAGAAACAAGGATAGTCAAATGGTCATGGGTTGAAGATAGATTGGAAGATATAAAAGTATTTCCAATCTCAAAATAAATAAAGCTGATTTGTGCTAGTCTATATTAGATCAGACTAGAGAAATAATAAAAACAGTTATTCCCAGAAAAATATAATCATTTCACCAATATTACTTTTTTGAAATCATACATTTAAAGTAATAAAACTATGTAAATCGATTAGTATAGGCATAACTATGATCAAGTTATTGATAATATCCTGCTGACTGAAATAAATTTTTGTTCTTTAACTGGAAAAATATCTAATTAACTAAGGGGTATAAATTTCATACAAATAAATTTTTTTTTAACAACATGAATTTCAAATTTTATATTTTTCAACATAAATTCATTTTAAGCCAATAAACATCACATGACCACCTCCTCTCATGCTTGTGTATAACTGTTGTTATACGCAAGCCTTATGGCATCCCTTGATTACTCTAGCTTGTTGGGTGTGGCAATATATATAGTGAGTTTTGCTTGTTTTAATAAATTCATTTTATTCAAATAAACTTCATAACAATATATTTTATAATGAATATCTGCCAGAGAGAATACATATTCAAACACATTTAGATATAGTTCTTACCTTCACATGTGAATATAAAACAAACTATTAGTCATTATACATTAAACACTTCAATCATGTTATCAATGCGAAGAAATTAACTTGCCCAAATTATTTTAAAGAATATTCGGAATTAAAATTCACAATAATAATAAACTCATCTTTATATATTGGTTTGCATAGAATGTATCCATATACACACATTTATTAAGTTGTTGTTTGTATAACCCTTAATTTGGAAATAATAATTAATTTAATTTTTTTTTTCTTTTGAAACCTTAATTTTTTTTTTTATAATTTTTTGACATCAATAATATCCAGTATTTAAAATGATATAGCTATTAAACTTTCTACATATACATTTAAACTAGATGGTTTAAGCATGATTAACTTTTGTTTTTCTTTTTAAACAATCTGACAAGATACGGGGAAAGGGGAACTTTGCTCATCTTCTAGTCAAGCCTGCTTAAATATTGTCTTTTCTCTCTCTTTTTTAAAAAAAATACATAAATAAAATCTTTACATAAAAATAATCTAAAAGAACTATATACATAAATAAATACAAAAAAAAAAAAAAAGAACTAAACTTAATGTCACTATGAAATATAATTTTAACAATGAGCAACAATTTTCATAATTGATTTTCAAATAAAAAGAAAGCATTTTATAGTTCATTTGAGAGTATTTATAGTTCAAAGTAAATATAAATACATTTACATCTTTGAACCCACACAAATATACAACTACATAATTGATTTGATAACAAAATTTTCTCAGTAATAGTTTCTTTTCCATTTTGAGTAAGATTAAAACTTCAAGTTACATAAGACTAAATTAATTTCTCTTTCATGTTTTCTTGCAATAATCATAAGGAATTAGTTATTTTCTGAAAGTCGTATTTATATATAACATGCATTGGGTACCCTGATGGCATATAGAATTTGCTAAATGGCATTCTTCAGAATATTGGGGAAATCAAATTTTGCTCTATACTTTAATGTAGAGTAGGTTGCTGTTAAAAATGAATTTTTACATTAATAATTTTTAAAGAAAAACTAATATATTCCCTTCACAAGCTTGAGGTTTACTCATTTTTTGCTTATTTAAAACCTTATTTATATTCTTTTTCTAAGCTTGCTCTTTATTTAGGATTTTATCATCTTTGAGGATTAATTTGTGTTTTTAATAATTAGTACAAATAAATATAAAATAATTTTCTCTTTAATTGATTAAAACAAAGCCATAAAAGAATTTTTTGCTAGTTAATTTGCATAATTGTATTTTTTTTTCTCATTAAGATTAAAATAATTTATTTTTTAAAAATTATGGTATAAACAATTTATTCCCTTTTAATGATAAGCTACTACAAAATAATTCTTTTATTTAAAATCTTTCTTTACATTAAGTAATGTGTAATCAATTTAAAACAATCGTAATTTTTAAGAAATAAATGAAAAAGAAAAAATATATTTTAGCTTTCCTTTATTTAAATATTTAGTAACAAAAAATTAAATATATTTTATTTCATTTCTTTAATATTGAATGAATGTAATTTTGAATAAGTTTTGTCTTTTTATTGCTTTTAAAATTAGTTTGTACCAATTATTTTTTATGCATATACACATATATACACATAAAAAATGTACATGAAATTCATTTCTTCATGCTTTGAAAATAATTTTTTAATCAATTTAAGTCTGTTTTGTTTCTATATTAATAACAAGAACTGTTCTAACTCTCAATTGCTTTTCCCATCTATTCCATGTCCCTAGGCCATGAAGTATATATATATACATTGTAATGGATATTTGATATCTCTAAAATGCAATAATATAAATAACTTTAAAATTTTTATTGGCTTATTATAAAAAAAATATTATTTAAATTTTCTATCTTGTAAGACAAAATTTTATGTTTCCAAATGTCATATAGTATTTGAAATTTTTGTAGCAATTTTAAAAATCATAGTTTTCTATTTAATTTTAAAAGTACACATACATACACAAAATTAACTTTTAAAAGATACAATACACTGATAAAATATGTAACATTGTAAATATATGAATAAATTCGATAAATTAGAATTAATAAGGCAATAATTATATTAGTATATACATAAAAATAAAATGATTTACCATAATGACATAAACATTAAATTTAATATGTAAATGTTTGTGCAGAAATGTTTATTTTTTGTTTTTCTAATCTATTTTAGAATTTAAAGAGGTATTATTTGGAAAAAAAAAATGTAATTGAAAGTTATTTTAAATCCAAATGTAAGAATGGTAAATAAAATGATTTAATTTAATACTTGTAACTTAAATATTTAATTTAATATTACAATCTGTATATTTAATTTTATACAATGTTATTTGTAATTTTAAAATAGTTTTATTGTAATGAGCAATATAATTTCTTCAAAAATTTTATCATCTGCTCAGATGTATTCATATCTATGAAAACTAAAATATTTTTGTGTAAAAGACTAAAACAGTTAAGAAATTTGAGTGATGATGATGATGCTGAATTCATCCACGTGGTAAAAATCTATAAATATATTTGCATGCATTCATTTTTTATTAGTCATCTGCTGGTTAAACTGCATGGGACTATTATTTATTTAGCCCTATTGGTTTTTGTTGTTTTTAAAATGGAAAGATGGATCTTTACAAATAATTTCCCCTGGGACAAATACATTTCTAGAGATTGTCAACATGATTAATAAAAATATTTAAAACACCTACATTAGCTTAAAATTCATTAACAAATTTTGTTTTAAAATGGAAAACTCTTATTAGAACACTAACAATTTAATTACTTATCTGCTACAATGATAAAAGCAAATATTAAGGAAATAATTTGTATAAACACCTGCATATGAAATATTTTGTTTCAAAATTAATGGATTTTTTTAAAAAAATATTTTCCTAAAGAATATTTGTAAATTTTACCTCTAGGGAAAATACTAATTATCTATTAAAAACACATTTAGAAATAAAGATAAAAATAAACTTGTTTTGATTTTAATTAATATATAAGTTTACTAACGGATTCATAGAAAGGAATAAAATGCTATCATCATTTTCCTGATCTGCAAAGATAAACTTTTACCTTATCCTTTGAGATTTCCATTTTAGAATCTCTGAAAGATTTAAATCAATTCTTAAAATCATTTAAAAACACTTTACTTGGATAAAATATCTGAAATAATTTTTGTGAAACTTTAAAGACTGTGAATAAATTTTAGGTAGCAGAATATATATATATTTGTATATTATTATTTTCCTTCTTTTGAATAAAATAAAAATTTCCATAAGTTGAAAACATATAGATCATATGAACAATTATAATTTTAAAACTGATGGCTTAGGTATGTGTATAACTTAGATTGGAGAAAGATTGTTATTAAAATTGATTATTATAATTAACAGTTAAAAACATAATTGTTTTATATATATTTCCTTTGTTTTATTGATCTCAAAATTTCAGTTTTTTTTTTTTATGTTTAACTGTTATGATAGCTAAATAGTACTATATAAAGGGCAATATTTATGTTGTTTGAAAGTATTTTAAAATGAGAGTTACCCTTAAGTTTTGTACAAATAAGCATATTAAAAGCTGTGTAAAGAATATTTTGTAAGTTTATATTATATTCTGTAGTGATTAGCTTCAAATAATGCTACATTGTTGTTTAATAGAGAGCAGTTTTTTACAACTTGCGTTATAATTTTACTCATAATTATTAGCCTGGATATTGTGTAATGCAATATTTATTTATGCAAAGTATACTTTAGTCTCCATGACTATAAATATTTGTTATAGTATTATATAATCATACAGTAGAGGAAAATCATCCTGATTATTTGTTTATCTAACCTGTAGAAGTCAGATAATTTATAGTGCCACATGTATTTATATAGTTGTTAGTCTGTAACACAGATATCCAATGATATTTGTAAAAAATGAATAATGTTTATACATAATAGAAGTACTCATTTTGAGAGACTGATTATATAATAATACAAAAATATCAGATAAAACATTGTTTATCTTAATTATTTAATAATTAGTTAATACTTAAGTTTTATTTACTATTTCACTAACAACATTCTTAAATAAATTGCTTGTCCTACATCACATATAGATACATTTTGTTTCAGCATAGTATCAATTTGGAGAAAGCTTTTGTATTTAAGAAGCATTGGAAATCTTTAGATGGAGAATTTGATGAGAACTTATTTTATTATTGTTATAATTTTATTTTACTTTTTGAAAATAAATTGATTTTATATTTATATTTTTACTTTCATCTTTCACATTTCGCACTCATCATCTAATTGGTATTTATGATCAAATGATTTTATCATATTATACTTATTTAAAGGTGTGCTTAGTTTAAAATAATATTATTGATATTAGTCCTAACTCATATAACTTAAATATTAAGGTTTAATTATTGTAACATATGTTTTAAAAATAATAAAATACCATTTGTTATTTAATTATATCAATTATAATAATTTATAATTGAATAATAAAACTTAAGAGTCTTATTTATTATAGTCAAATATTTAAAATTCTTAGATAACTTTAAGTCTGATGTTATTAAATTTGAAAGAATATTCTAGTCATACAAATATTATTAAAATTGTTACTTTCCTTAGTACTACACAGTTACATATAATTTCAAAACCCTGAGATTAATAATTATTAATAGACATAAGTATTATGTTTATATTAAGAGAGTTATTATCTGTTTATTACTGTTTAAACTAAGGTGGTTTACTAAGGTAGTTTCAATCACCTTTCAGAAAAGTAACAGTAATATCACAACTTGATATATATAATAATATCTTACCCCTGTGGACATATGCTTTTGAAATTTTTAAATCATTTATAAGGCAAATATGACATACTAAGCAACTATATTAACGTAAATTTAATGTGTACATATATCTAGTCTTTCACCTTCCATCATTCTATAAAGTACATTTGTTTATTTAGGTGTCTTATTATAGTTTATTACCAACACATACAAGCAGTCTTTTATTATGAGTTCACCTAATTTATGACCAGGATAGATTCTCTAGCACTATCTCTTTTGATAAGTCATATCCAGTCATATGAATAAAAATAGGTGAGAATGTATTTTTTATTAAAGTCTTATGTGCTATAATATCTTATAGAGATTATGATTTATTTACATATCACTACATTATATTTATATTTGAAAGGTTGTGTGTAAACATCTTATTTATGTGAGTCAAGTCCTACCATTATTTATATATTAAAAAGAAGATTTGCAGATACTTTTTTTTAATAAAGAAAATTTTTTTATTATAACTCTTAAATAACAATGGCAACAATACCAACAAAAAATATTAACAGAATACAATATCTGAAGTTACATATACTATATGAATAGAAAATTATATTCCTAGGTTTTCCATATAAATTTGTTTGTATTTTCTCAAGGGGAATTATATTGATTCTTTTTATTGTATTCATTAATTTGTGTGTTTGTTTGTCACCTACATATTGTAATAAAGGAGACTTAGAAACAAAATTAAAAGTAACACTATCAGTTTATGGCAATACTTGTAGACTGTATTATATATAATTTTAAGCTAATGATCTAAACCATATAAAAGTTATTAAATAAATTCTGGATTTATATTGATACATGTACTTACTGCATTGATCATGAATATTTTGCACATAAAATATACTGATTTTCTTTACAAAGATTATGTATCTGATTATATACATATATACACATATATATATATATATATATCACCTTATAAATAAAAAGGTTTAGATATTACTTTATTTTTTATTATTTATTAAAGATTATAATATACACTATTTGCTGTGTCTTAACATAGATTTTAAAGTGATGACTTTGCATTGTAATGCTGTCATTACATGACATTATATTACTAGATGATAGCTCTCTAAAACTGTCATTTTAGTAATATCATTAAAGTAATATAATAACATTGCATAATTACATCCATGTAAAAACAAAAAAATTGCACTTATTATTTACAAAATTCTTTTTTTATTTAGTATCAGATCATCTGTAGAAAACTCAATATATTTTTTAACAATATATTTGAATCCATAATGCCTTTTGTTACTCTATTTCCTACTTAATAAACCAAATTTTCTTGGCTTGAAGTTGGGTTGGAAGTTCTGGTAGACTGATTCCAAGTTGCTACCACCATGCCCCAATGTGATAACATAGCCATAGAAAATTAAATATAAAAATAATACATAATTATTAATTATGCATTTAATAAAAGAATAATTATCTCTAGTGCATATGTATTTATATACATTTAATATTGATAAGCTATTTTATCACTAATTTTATTCCTCATGAATAAAGAAATTAGCTGCCCTGTCAGTTAAAAATAGTAGGTAGTAACTATCCTAGTAATATATTTTCTTTTAATTTCTACATCTCTATGCCCAGATTATAAGTTAACATTATTTTATATGGATGGAAATAAATATCTGAATAGTGGATTCATGATTTTTTTTGTATGTTTCACAATGTTAGAAAACATTATTTATTACATTAAGTGAAATTTGTTTAAAATATAATTGACAAAATTTTCTATTTAACTTGACTATTTTATAGGTATATACTTCCACAGTATTTGATACACATATATTATGCATTATACTGCATGATAAGCATTACTAGAATATGCTGAAATTTGAAAAAAAAAAAAAAAACTGCAAATTTTCCTTTATTATACTTATATGATAAAATTCACGTTTTTTTTAAATTTATTTTTAATTATAATCAGAAATTATTTTCATATCTACACCAACACTGACTTGGAGTTCGCAGTATCTCCGAAGTACATTTTCTTATCGTTTATCACATATTCTTACAAAACATGTATTATAACAAACTTGACAGCTTAAATGTTATGGTTTAACACTAGTTATGTCAAAAAACACGACTAATCATGACCCTGAACCTAAGCATTCGATATATATAGTAATATTTATGAAAACAGTTTATTTGTATCGCTCAGATCAGTTCCAGCCATATCAAATTTAACTTCAATCTATATTTTCTCCCACTTAAATTAATAATTGTCAAATTAAAATGCATAAACAATAAATCTCTTCCGTTTTGTTTACAATTTAAAATATTAATCTTTTGACTTAATAGAAATTTAAAGGATGTGTGTGCATATACTTAAATTTTTTATATAAAACATGTAAGTAGAATAACAAAAAAATGAACAATCTTGACTAATACGAATTATTTAATTACATAATTTTTTTAATCATTAGCCTACTTTATATTTTGAATTGCTCAAAATTTTAATTACCTTCTTCATTATTTCATAAAATGGCTTTCTTTATAATTCTGGAATTACTGAAAATATCAGATGTGCGATTTTATGTGGGATCTGGGATTGAAAATCGCGGTTTTCTTATTAATGGAGCCATTCTACACGTTAATTCCAATAAAAGTTAGATGACTTAACTTTTTCTATTTGTCATAACAATGGTGATCAGACAATCAATTCTTTACCAATGATACAGATGACGGAAAAGCTTGCACTGAAATGAAACATTTATCCAGTGCGTCCTTTAACATCTAATGCGTTAAAGTTGTTATATGTTTCTAATGCGTTAAAATTGTTTAAATTGACCCGTTCGTTTTTATAGCAAGTTTTTTAAATCTTCCAATACTAAATAGATGATTTAAATTTTGTATAAATAATTTAAATAGGCAACTGACAGTACCATTGTATAATAGCTATTGACTTATTAAAGTCACATTTTAACCCATCTTGGAACTAGTAATATCCAAAATCTAATCTAATAATACCTAGATCATTCCTCTTTAAAATTCTATTATTATCGTCTGTCATGATATTTTCTTTAATAAAATAATAAAAAGAAAACATTATTTATTTATCCAGCATTTTTGTTTTTGTTTTTTTCATTAATATTATTTTATTTTATTACCAGAACATTTTTTTACCACATTATATGCAAGATTTTTTTATTCATACAGGTTAAAAATTTTTGATTTTACATTTGTTTATTGCGAATGATAATAATGCATGTGTGCACCTATCGATTATGTAAGTAAAAAGTTAAATTGTTAGCATGCCCTTTGATCACTTCTGAAAAATTAATTATCTTAATATAATTATTCGTATATATTTTGTAATTTTCTACAAGCTCTAATGTGCCCTCTGTAAATATGTGTGTATATGTTCTAATGCATCTACGTGAAATTTATCTAATCATTCCCATGATTGTTTCAACATGTAAATATGTAATATTGTGGAAGTAAACAATTCTTCAACATGCGTATTAAAATTGATAGCACTCTCCTGAAGATAAAACGTTTTAAAAGCATAGGCAGTCTACCTATGTATAAAAGCTTATTCTATGAATAAATCAACATTTGTTTGACAATGTCTTATTTAGGGTTTGAATATATTATGAGCCTGATTTTTAAATCGGCATATTACTTGCACAAATTCAGTTTGCATATCATAGAACTGTGACACTGAATCTTATTAGTTTTTTTATATGTAATAATTAATAAAATAACGATATTTATATATAATATTGTGGAAGGAAGCATCTCTTCACACATGCGCTATTAAAATTGACACACACTCCTCCATCGATAAATTCTTTCAAACCATAGATAGTCCACCTATTCTCAGAGTTTTTTCTTTAAATAAAGCTTTTGTTGACAGTGCCTAATTTAGGGCTTGAACTTAGTATGAGCCTGAACTTTAAATCAGCTTATGTGAAGTTATTTCCTTCTGCAATATTACATATATATATATCACTATATTATTAATAATTACATATAAACAAACTAATAAAATTCAATGTTTCTGTAATTAAAAATGTTTTTTGATTATGTGTTGTAGTGAATGAAACTGTATTTTTTTGTGATTTTGTAACCATTAATGATGAAAGACTTTTTTAAGTTGGATTGTGTTTTGCAAAAATAGTGGATAAAAATTAGTTAAATACACTAATCATATTTTAGTTCTATAAACAAAATATTATATTATTATATTTAATAATAATATACTGTGTAATAAATAAATGAACACTATTGTCATTTTTTTAGCACGAATGTTGCCATATTACCCACAGATGATATAGATTTAATGAGGCCATTATCTTATTATATCACCAATCCCAGAAAATGATTACAATTTAAAAAAAAAAAAGGTTGTCTTTTAAAAAAACGGTTCAAATTTTTTTTAAAAGATCTTTGTAGTGAATAACTTGATTATAAATCAAAATAGTGGGTAGAAAATGCTGATCACTATGGAGAATCCTCAAATAAAAGTCCATTGTTATATGCCAAAGTACAGATGTATATCAAGATAAAGACAACTTCTAAATAAATTTGATATCTTGTCCTACTGTTATTCAAATCCAAAGGAAAAGCAAATAGGCAATTATAAACTTTAATAATGACTTTCTATTTTGAACAACTTTTTTGTTGCTGCTGTTAGAATTGTTTTCCTAATAGTGTTATTTAATTAAATTAATTATAAAATAAATACTTTGACTGATCACAGCAGATAATTTTGATTGTTATCTATTTCAGTAAATTGTATAACAATTATTTGTTTTAACTATTATATTAGATTTAATTCAAAATTGCATATGTGTCAATTAATAGGAATGACTTGTGGGTTTTGTTTTAATTGTATTTAACTCTTTATTACAATAAATGATTATTCAATTACATAACACATACACAAGTAATCTATTCTCTCTCTCTCTCTCTCTCTCTCTCTCTCTCTCTCTCTCATATATATATATATATATATATATATATATATATATATATATATATATATATATATATATATATATATATATATATATATATATATATATTGTACCCTTACTTCTTGATATATAAAATAGTTTAAAATACAACTAGCTCAGTTACATTATTATGCTTAATTAAAATTTGTATATCTATCTTTAATATACTTTTATATTATCACATCTTAATTAAATTTATTATCAATCATCAAAATCAATATAGTTCTAGATTATACTAATTAAATAAGTATTTATAAAATTATGAGACTGTGAAGTAAAGTTACAAAGTAATAAGCAGATTTACACTGAGTCAATATCTCCCAAGATACTGTCTCAATGGCATAAGAATACTACCACTACCTTATCATCTTACCACTACATCTATAGCATTCTTATGACTTTTAAATGAAATAAATTATCTTTAATAATACTAAAATAATTCCTAACTTTTAACTTAAAATATAATTAAATAATCTCAGGTTCTTCTAAGTTGTTTTAAAATAATAATAACTCATGTAAATAAGTATGATGTGGGATTTTATATCAAACTTAAATACACCTAACTTATTTTAATAATAATAATAAATAATACTAATCTTAGAGTGTAATTTAATCTCATCTATTTTTATGATATAATCAATCATTAAATGAATAAACAATCATATGTATATCTTTTATTTCATATGGTATCTTCATTTTAAAATAGATCAAAAATCTTATACTTAATAATCTGTGGCAATAAACAATATTGTATTCTTATAATGTGCATTATAATCATCTTATGACCATTGTAATATTTATGTTCATGTCAATCAATTCTTATAAAATAATGTTAAGCAAATATGGTATTCAATTCTAAATAATAATAACAAATTCATTTTGTGCAAATATTATGTTTATTTCAAATCATCTGATGTCAAAATGCTGTGGTGAAAAATAATGAAACTCGACACACTTTTAAAACAATTAACAAATTTATTTACAATAACTTCAAATAAGAATTTATTTACACTATTTACAGTTTTAGAATTTATGACAACAAATAAATAAAAATAAGAAATACAAATATAAGAGGCTTACACTGTTATTAACTCATGTACTTAATAAGCAATTTTACATTCCTTCAAATGCTATACCAATAATATTATAGTATGTTTTCAAAACTTAGATTTTTTAAAATAAATAGTAGTGTACTTTAATTACGACAAATAACAATATATGTCAAGACTATTTATGTAGCATTGTGTAAACAATGAAACTCTACTAATTAAATAGCTACATTAATGAAGTATTACCATTTATAATGTATCATCATATATTTACTTTATTATTAGCATTGCTTAATAGCTTTATAAAATTAATGTATCTTTGTAATGTAAAACAAATAATTGACTGTAATTATACTTTACTTAATGTAATTCCTGTTATATGTTTTATCAAATATGCATTACATATCTGTACTGTTCAAATATTATTATTTAATTATTTATCAATTCAAGATTCATAAAGCATTACCTTAGATAAATTCTATGATTCTTTTCTATGTAAAAATCATTACTTTACTTTATGTTCTATTTTAATCCTTTCTAATAAATTTTCTATCTATAAAACTATCTTCTAAACTTATCTCAAATTTCCGGAAAACAAACATCAACTTCAAACAAAATATTCGTTATCCAAATTACCTATATTACATCGTTTATACTTAGTAAACTTTTCAATCTAAATATAAGCTTCTACCTAAACGTAACTTAACTTATTTAATAAAACAAAATACCCAAAAATAGAGTCTTTTCAAATCTATTCTTATCTTACAAATAATAAAATAATTACCTAAATAAAGAATAAATATAATTCTAATACTATAACATAATAAAATATCAAAATTTATTTATGAAAGAATCATATAATTATTTCTAAGCTTCTTACGTAATGTTGTGTCATATTTATATTATAATTTAAAAATTATGCATATTTTAATAAAGTTCGTTGTCAATATAATGTATGTGTTTTCATAAAATATCTATCCATTCATTCTACAACAACATAATATTCAGTTGATCTAAAGAAAAACATATTAAATTCATTAAAAATCATTATACAATATTTTTACCATAATAATAATAATGTCCAGTCTGCTATCCAGTATTCTTCGGAATTTGCAGCTTCATAAATGAAAATAATACACATTCATACTCATAAACTTTCATTAAATATTCCGTGTTATATTACTTATAAAATAGATTTATGTAATTAATGATTATATTATTTTTAAGTTATTATTTAATAAATGTACCTAACCTACTTTTAATAGTTTAATAATATTTTAAATTTTATGTTAAATAAATAAAATAAAAGATTATATTACGTATTCCAGCGACGACTTTTGTTCTACCATAAAAGTTCTAACAAATATCCTACATATAAAGTCAATAGAACACTATTTCCTGTTCCGTTGTATCACGTGTTTCTTGAAAGTTTATATAAAAATGGTAACGTTCTTTTTTTTAAAAAAAAAAAAAAAAATAAGTTCCCACAAGAAAACAAAATAAAATTAAAAAATAGTTTATAAATTCGCTTTCTGGATCCAGTTCTTCATAAAATATTGTTCAAAAGTTATTATTTCTAAATTAATTTATAACTGTTGAATTATTCTCATTTAACTACTTCCATTAACTTAGCTTGGCCTGATTTGGTTTGGCCTGGATGTCCACGTATTACTTGCGCATTTTTCAAAACAATATATCTAGGTAAGAATCTATTTTTCCATCTATAACGTCCAGCGTTTTAGATTACTTCAATATAATAATTTTATTATATTACGATTTTAAATAATCATATTTATAATCTATTTGCCTTTTCAAATCGTCAATATTTAGTCTTTTAAGCACAAAGACTTAACAAGGCATGTATTTATTAAAATTACTACTTCTTATATCTTTACTTAAGATATACATTTTATTTTTAAAATCTGCAAAAATACTTTCTTTCTATAGAAGTATTCATATTTCTTTTAAATATCTATTTATAATAGACAATAGTAATTTAAACTTTTTAATACTATTTATAGTCCAAAATACTACTTTTCTCCATCTCATAGTTTTATGTACTAATCCAGCGTCTGTTATTTTTCTAGCATAAAGTTTCTGATATATTTCTACGATACGTGATGTTTCCATGATTATTTGTACGTAAATTGAGTTTCGATATTGAGAAGACCAATAGGGAATTATTAAGTTTCTACTGCATACTTATCATTTAAAAATTATAAAATTATATACAATAACACTCTTATGATTTTAACACTGATTTTAAGAGCGTTTATAAATTTACTTAGCTATTTTCTCAATAGCACAATCGACTTAGAAATTTAATTACAGAGAGCCCCCCTCAACAATTGAATCCAGCTTTTATACTAGCAGAAACTCCTTATCTGATTGGTACATTTAAACAATCAAACTTTCTAGCTTATTTACATATTTACTAACACACTATTAAAAATAAAATAATAACTTATTTAATATTTAATATTATCACATTTTAAAAATAATTTTATCGTTTATTTAAATCTATCAAACATTTTTTAAAATATTCTTTCTCACTTGATTTAAATCTTAACTTTTATAAGATCATTTAAAATAAACTAAATCTTTTTAAATACGTTATATTTTTAAGACAATATTTTTAAAAATCAGATTTAATATTTTACATTAATATCTTTTATTTTTATCTCGTGATAACTCACGTATTATTTATAAATTTCACAACATAATTTTAAAATAGTTTTTGCAACTTTATGAGAAAGCTTCCAAGCATGTGTGTGTGTCTTTAATTAACATCTGTTTTTTTACAATACAAGAAACGCTTCCCATAATCTAAAAATAACTTAACAATTGCTTTTTTAAAATAAATATTTATTTTTTAAAATAAATAAGATATTATATTAAATTTTAAAATAATTATTTGATATGATTAAAATCAAATATTAATCTCAATTTAAGCACTTATAATTTAAAATATTTCTATTCAATTTTAACATACATTTTAAATTAAATAAATATCTTTGTCTAATTTTAACTTGTCTTTTAAATACTTTAGCTTCAAACATTTGTTATTAAATTTATTAATGCAGTAGTACATCATAATCATCATCATTTTAAATATCTTCTCAATACCAACACAATTCACATATCAAATACTCATAGATTGATCTAATTAAACTTATGGTAACATTACCACAAGCAAAGTCAACATCACACATTTAAAATACTTCTTAAATTTAAAATTTTCTACTAGATTAGCACAAAACTTAAATGGTGACCCATATAAAAGGGCACAATATATATATATGTATATATATATATAAATGATTTGAATGTCTTCTCTTGTAGTAGCATTTATCATAAATAAATAAAAAAAAAGCTTGTTTAGAGCTATTAGCACGCTTTTAATTATATATATATATTAAAGAGAAATTCAATTGTATATTAAAATATCATTGGATTTGTCAAAAATCCAAATATTAAAATCTCAAATATTCAAATATTATATTCATTGTAACTTAATAAAGATGATCAAACGATCCAAATGTATTAAATAATTAAGAAATGATTCAAATATAAATATTTATTTAATAAATGGAAAAGAGAATTGTCTTTAAAAGTTCTTTAAATAAAATATACCACTTTATTACTAAATATTTTATTAAGACTCTGATTTCATAAAGAAAATAGATATAAAAAGTCATATTACCGACCCATTGTTTTATGGTGAACTTCCCATGAGTCAAACTTATCTTGTATAATGTCTATATTTCTGCAGCTACCATTTCCGTTTTACTTTGGAACAATCTCTTTCTTGAGGTGTATAACTATTTGATGATGATGATCCAAATATGGTTATTTGCTTTAGTGGACAATTTAGAAATTCTTATACTGACTTTAAATTTTTCCATTCAGCATGATTCTCATTGTGGATGAAATACAGTAGTTCTTTTCCCATTGTAATTTTTCTGGGGTTCAAACTCAGTTACTGGAACAATTAATTGGATTCGATGATTAATATTTATCAGTAGATTAATTCATCTTTCTGATCTCCTTCGAATGCAGGTGAATGTTTTCTTCCTTCTATTTAAAACATTTTATCTCTCTCAGTCAGTTGAAAGATGTAGAATATTATTTCCCAGACATGACATTTTTTTCTTTCTCATATGATGTGCTAGTTGATGATGAGTCTGGTAGACAGACGGAACATATATAAATTTTTTTACCCCGCCATCTTTATATTTTCAACATTCAAAACTTCATAAAAAAATGATTAAAAAAAAATTATCTAGCAGAATTAAAATGTTTGTCTGCTTTAGTTTCAATAATTTTTAAAAAGTCTCTCTCACAATAATAATCATAATAACAACTGATTTTCCAGACTGCTTTTACATCCGATTTTTGAGTCAACTCACCCAATTAGAGTGGTAGTGTAACTTTCTATTTTTGACCAACTCAAAAAATCACACACCTGGTTTTCAGACACTTTTGTCTTGAAAAAAAAAATAGTCTTAATCCTTTTTCTTTTTTCACGTATATCTGTAATATCTAAAATTGGAGTTTCTTTCCTTTAATCTTAAGATGAGACAATTTCAAAATTAGAGTTCCCACCAAGCTTAAACTCCAAAATGACAAACAATCATTTATAAAGACAAAATTGCTATAAAAATAGATATCTGATTCAACAGATTTTCTCCCTTAACACAAAATTGTAAAAAAAAAATAATTTGACAGATTTAACCCTTCTTCTTTCAATATAAAATAAATGTAAATTTCTGTATGTAATGTACACACATACTTTATCATTTCAAATCAAATCCCAATTACAATTATAGAAAAGCAAAATAGAAGTATAGAATAAGACATTAGAATTGATCAAACATAGGTTAGTTTTAAAAAAAGTTAAAATGTTTAATATCTGAAATTTAATGATGGCTAACTAAATAGCTTTTATAACACACACTGCCTATACATATGCATTATAACATTGCTTTTTAACAGAAAAATTAAATATTGAATAGTTTAAATGTGTGTATTACCTTTCTATCAACACACAAACAAATAAAGAATATAATTGTTGATCCACTCTCTTTCTGTCTAAAGCTTTTAAAACTGGATCTTGTAGAGTTTAAACTTGGATGCCCTACAGCTTCATTTATTGTTATATAAAAATGTGATGATGATTTTGGTTTTACATTTTCTTACATGCACATTACTATAAATTTAGCTAATGACTAAATTGTAATGGCACAATATATAATAAAAACACAGAATCACTTCTCTATAAAACTGCTTTATTATTTCAACCAGCAGATTGGTTTTCATCAGAAAGCAAAATGGATATTTACAGAAATTAAGTACTAAAATATTACAGATACATATCAGATAACAAAACTAATTTATATAGGCTAAAAATCTTTAAAAACTTTGTATAATATATATATATATTATAACGATCAGGGTTTCTATTTAATCAATTGATTCTTACCGTATCTACACTACAGAGCGCCACTAGGCTACTTAAACCTAGAAAATTTATAGAGTAGGTAGATACACACTGTTAAAGATCCAACTTTTACACATATATTTTATTCTGTCAGCCCAATGCCACTAGCTCATGGAGATGCAGAGATTTATGAAATATAAATTCTTATATTTAAAAATATTTTCAATATTAAAAAAAATAAATAAAAGAAGCCACTGCCAGTAATAACACACACAAACATTTATTTAAACATATATAAGATTTAGAATTATTAATTTAGTCTAACCTTTACTTTAATAATTTTCCTTTTATAAAACATTAGAACTTTACTTTAAAATTTAACTTACATTTTGACTTTTATTTTAGAATTTAATTTACATTTTAACTTTTATTTTAACATTTAATTTACATTTTTAACTTTTGTTTTTGAAGTTCGCACAGATGAATTTAATATTTTATTAAAGTGTCGAGTATGAATAGACTACATAAATTGCATTTGAAAAGAAAATATTCTATCCCTTATTTAACCTTAGGCCAAAAGTTTGCAGTCAAACCAACATCAATCCATCTGATATATCGATGTATTCAATGCAGCATGAATATGACAGCACAATACCATACTGTCAGGAATGCACATCTGAACAGCATGGTTAAGAGAAGAAATTGTCTCTCATCCAGTACAGGAATATTACATCTGTCTGGCAAGAAGAACAATAAAAAAAAAAACTCCATAGGAAGGGATTGCGGTCCTTTTTGCCGACTTACGATCCCATTCCATAGGAAAAGGGGTGATCCATGGAGTAGGAAATACCATCTGTCTCCGATGGTCAATATGAAATGGGACTTATATCACCCAAGTGCAGCATGTCATGTGATCCTGCTTGTAGCGGACCTCATACTATATTTACTAATTACACCAATATATCCAATCGATTAACCCAATTTAACTACGAAACAAATAACCTAAGATTTACCCTCCCTTAAAACTAATATAACTTTACAAATCTATGCAGCCATTCATGCCCAACTTAAATTTAACATTTATATAATTTATTTTAAAAGAAAAAAAAAATCATAATAAAAACTTAAAAGGACAGAAAAAATAAATTAATGGAAATGATTTACAAAAAATAATAATACATTCAATAAAACAATTATTACTAACTGATTAAGTTTGGTCAGATAGGAATTTCTATTGCAATAATTTAAATACTGGGAAAGTTTATACTTAGTGTTCATTAATTAACTAATGTTCTTACGGTTTTAACATACTGGAAAAGTTTCTTTTTTAGAATTAAAGTTCATTAGTTAAAGTTCTTACTGTTTTAAAAATCCATGCTTAACAGTTGCTTGCCATTTGGAGCCAGCGTTAATTCCCCCAATGTCCTGTGGTCCTCAATATAGGAAAAACGATGTCATTTCTCTTTCTTTTTAGCAAAACTGAAGGGATTGAAGAGTGCGTCTTTTCAATCCCTTCTCCTTCAACTCTCTCCACACTAACACATATAGCACCTCTGCTGTCACATCTCTATCTTCTCTCCCAGCTCTTTCTTCACTAAAATTTATTTCCAAACTTTTTCTTTTTATATTAATTTTGCGGATTAACTCAACATTACATCATGATGATGATGACCCTTTCATTGAGGTCCATTTCCTGAGGGATTTCTTTTATTGGCTATTAGTTTCTATTGTTTTTTCTCTCCTATCTGACCTTTACTTATACATTTTGAAATGCCCAAAGACTAGTTCACTTGGACTAATTAAAATAATCATTTCCATTTTACAATAGCATTAATTAATTTATTGTACATTCTTAAAGATATATTTTTATCTTTAAATCTTTTAAGTTTTTGCTGAAAATTTAGTCTTAAAACTTTTTCTTTTTTTTAATAAAGTTTTCTTTTAGTAATTGTTCAACTGTGCGATTTTATATATATATACGGTTTAAATGACTTTTAACTTTCAATTTTTATGTCTTAAAAAAGTTTTTATATGCGAACTTTTCTTTTTAATGTCTAATTTTTCAAATAAATAATATAACGGCATGTGTGCCCCTACATTACAATATATATATACAAAACTATGTATAAAAAATACTAAAAAAATTATTTCACAAAAAACTTATTTTAAAAAACTAAGACCATACATAATTATTATATATTAAAATATATCAAAAAACAATAAAAATATATTATTATATATGAACACACCAAAAAAAACTGTATATATATATATATATTCTATTATATGTATTTTACTATATACATATATATTTTTTACATATATTTTATATTTATTCCACTTCGTGCTAGTCCACCTATAAAATAATTATTTAGGAAATAAAAAATAATATTTATTTAGGAGAAAACAAACAAACAAACAAACAAATAAATCCCTAGGAAACCAGGTAATTCAAAGATGTGATAGTACCTATATTCATATTCATCCCATGAAGATGTAATGTCTTAAATTTTTTTTCCTAAATAATTATTATTTTTTATTTCCTAAATAATTATTTTATAGGTGGACTAGCAAGAAGTGGAATAAATTTAAAATATATATAAAAAATATATATGTATAAGATATATATGTATATAGTAAAATACATATAGTAGAATATATATATATATATATATATATATTGTACTGGGTCGAACCACAGAAACCACCTACTTATACGTATATATAAGTTTTGGCCGGTTTCAAACTCCTTCATAATACATTTATAATCTTATAAAGGTTACGTGAACGAACCGGCACGTTCGAGCAAAATGGGAGATCTTATTGATAGCTTTAACTGTCAACAATGGCCCATCTTGGCTGCTAGATTCAAACCCCTACTATCCAAATACTTTATTTGTTTTGGAGTAAACTCCTGGCACCAGCTAGTCCAAAGAACTAACGTATTCGGGAAGTAGGCTCATAATCCAGCGCTCGAAACATTTCCTCAAACTAGCTCAGTCTAATTTTATTCAATAACAAATTATACAAAAATTGGTGGTGGAAATAATTAATAAAAGGTTGGTAAGAAGAATTGACTGACAAATAAAGTTTAAGTTTAAAGATAATTTATTTTACTTATCATTAATTAAGTTTTAAAGATAATTTATTAACTAACATTAACGGATTATAAACATTTCTATAAATCCAATTTTAACACACGCACATTTTTTTTTAAATTAACACATGATAATATATTTTAAGAAAAAAAGCATAAATAATCTTTGACCTTTAAATCATTTCACATTCACAAACATAATACTAAAGCATTAATAGCATTTGAAACTTACACACACATATCAATAGTTCATTTTATGTATGATAGAGTTCATATAATTTGAATCTTGAATATTTACGGATTACAGTGGTGACTACTACGTATAAATGATAATAATAAAATATATACCTAGGATTTTTTTTCTTGTCGTTGGCTGCTTCTGCTGCTTCTGATGGATTATATCTAACCGGTTAGATTTTGATGATTCTTGAAGAGATTTTATATGCGAATCCATTTGTTTTATTTTGAAGACAGTTGATCATTTGATGGAGGATTTCTGAGTTGTTATAAAGACATTATTTCATGGGCAGGTCTTGCTGATCTTGTTGGACTAAGGGCTGAACGAAGAGCGTATATTTCCATAAGATGCTCAGCAATGCATGTTTGTTTCTGGATTCATAATATAAATGTACTGTTATCAAGACTGTCACTGCAAACTAGACTGAATAAAACTCTTAACTCAAACTGTCCGATAAAATCTAGCTATTTATATCTGTGAATTGTTTTCATTTTGATATCCTCCGGGAATAAGTGCAATAGGTGTTGTCGAAATTCCTTGATAACTAATCCTATGACAACATGTTTTTTGATTGATTGTTTGATTAGTAGTAGCTTTCATAAACGTATTGTTTTTATATCTTTAGTAGCCCACCACTGTGTTTTTAAATACATTTCATTTCAATTATTATTATTATATTTTTTTTAATATTATTCTAACACGCATTTATCTTATTAATGAGCTAACATTTATTTCTATTTACCATCGCACATATCTACGCATTTATTCTACTAAACTGGAATGAAAAGAGATTTTTAACTTTTAATTTTTTTTATAGGAAAACTCCCTCTCCCCTCTTTAAAGTAATTAATTGTAACTTTTATTTCAAATTCTTTTTTCCGAAAGATTTTGATAATAATTTTTATACAAAATTATTTTATATACATGTGCCAATTTGGCATTGGCACATTACACCCCCCCTCCGATTTAGAGTAAAATGCGTCATTTTTGACCATTTTATCTCTTGCAATTTTAATTGTTGACTGTAAAGATTTATTAATTTATTATTTTAGATAATTCCTACACATGTGTATACGTGCAGCATAATTCTACACCTACTAATATTCTAGATATCGAGTTATTACTGGACTTGCTTACAGGGAATCTATAATAAATAAGTCCCTTTCTGCACTCATCATAAGGTGCAGCAGTACCAAGAAAATAACCAAAAAAGGATATCTGGATAAATACATTTAAGATACACAGCATGAGGTATCGTATTTACCGAATATTACCAGTGTATGTGCACGTATATACACATGTATACTTACACACTCTTAATACACCTTAGATTGACTTTTATTTTTTTATTAATAATCTTCCAACCTTATTTTTAAATTTACACGAACAATATTTTACACTATTCATTTATATTCCAGTATTATTTATAACCCTTAAGAAACATTATTTAAATATTTCTTTACACTAATCTTATAATATTGATTTTTAATCATTACGAACATTACTTTAAATATTAGTTTTATGATACTATTTTTAAACCATTATTTTAACTTCTTTATCTATGTGCATGTATTCAGAAAAACTATTTTTATTATATTACGATCCATTATTTATTCAACTTTTATTAACTTGTGTATATTCAAAACTATTTTATTTTAATGTGCGCATACTCAGAAAAAAAAAAAACTGTTTTACTTTATTGCAATTCATTTGTTATGCAAATATATAACTTGAATTTATTCTAAAAATCCCGTTATCTTTTTCATTTATTTAATTCTACAAACATTTTCATTTTGCTTGTCTATTTTGATTTTACACATTTTTTTTTTGTTTAGGTCATGCTCCGCTATGTTCTAGACTTATGAGCTGGGATATCAATAGAATCGATAAGACATAATCGAGGGTTTTTAACATAATCATTTTGCTTGTCTAATTTCATTTTACACATTTATTTTGTGTATGTCACGCTCCGCTATGTTCTAGACTTATGAGCTGGGATATCAATATCATCGATAAGACATAATCGAGGGTTTCGACATAAATCGTTTTATCATTGCTTTAACATTTTAAAAATTCTAAGATTATTATTTCTTTACTAAGACTACCTTTAATCATTTTTAATTATTCAACTAACTTGATACCCGATTTTTTTCATTTATTTCATTAAACTTTGTTAAACATTTTCCATTATTCCGAGTCCATGGTCATTAATAAATAGGTCAAGCCAGCGAATCCATCAGATTAATATTTTTAATTTTTGTCTGGCAGTTCTTTATCATATTTTTTTCCTGAATATAGCCACTCATGCTGGGGGATTGAGAATCACCCCTGGGCCTTTCCTTAAATCTAGTATGAGAGATGTCAGGATCGCTGTTGGTTCTTCGAAAGATTTTTGTTCTCTCGGGACTATTAGAATAACGTCTCCTCCGGGGACTCCCCAAATTCGACCTATGTCTATATCTTATGGCATTTACAGCCGGCTGTCTAAGTTGGGGTTTGAATTCTCTATCTCTCATATCAAAAGTTGGTCTAGCTCTGTTGAAAGTGCTCAACAATTCCACCATTTGTTCCACTGTTTTCCTTTCAGTTCCTATGAGCATTTGCTTAACATTATGAGGAAAACTATGGTGGACTATCCTGACGATTTGTTGTTCAGATAGTGGGTCTGCTGTCAAAGAGTGTAATTTCACCACTTGCCTTCTAAAAAAAGAAACGAACGGTTCACCAGGTCACCATTTATCTTGCAAGATCTGGTGATGAAGATTTTCCTGATAATCTTCATTCCAATAACTAGCTAAAACAGCACTTATATTCGGCAAAAGTGACGGGTTTTTTATATAAAGAGTTCCACCAAAATTGAGACCCCCTTGTAAATGGCTACATGCTATTGCGATCATAGCCTCCTCACTGAATTGATTTAGAGTGAAATAGTGCTCCAAACTATTTAAATGCTCCATAGGAGCTTCACCTTGATGGCCAGAAAATATCCGTATTTTCAAAAACTGGTTCACAATTGCCGGATTGTTTATAATGTGCGTGTTTGCACTCAAGTGGTCACACTGTTTTATTTCTGTTTGCGAACTATTTTTACTATCCTTTTGATTTACTTTCCAAGCTAAATCCATCATTCTGACTTTTATCTCTTCAATTACTTTTCTATCTTCTATCTTATATTTTTCAATTACTTGGTAAGCGGTCTCTATCTGATTTTCTACTTGTGTTTTAATCTCTTCTATTTCTTCGCTAATTTCTTCTTTTATTTTATTCTGGCCCATTTCGATCTGGTCCTTTAACTTTTCAAGCATTTCAGCTTGCCCTTCCAATTTACTCTTCATTTCATTATTTTGGTTTTTAAGCTCTTCAGCTATTTTTTTTATATTCTTTGGCTGTTTCTTTTAGTTTTTCAAACATGCTAGTTAATAACGCTATGACTTCCCTATTCTTTTCTTTTTGGTCAACCTCTTTTTTGTTTTTATCTTTTTGTTCCTCACTAGAGGCATTCTCTACTTCTTTCGCTTGAGTTTCTATTTTTTTTTCACTGAGCATCTTTTCTATTTCACTAGTTTCGGTTTTATTTTGTTCCTCGCTGGGAACATTGTCTGTTTTTTTACCTTGAGTCTCCATTTTAGGTTTATTTCTTGTCATATTTATAATTTTAAACTTTACTTTTTTATATTATTTTTCTTTAATATTATATTTTATTCACGCTCATAAGTTTACTAATTTCTATTTTATCGATTTCTTTCTAAACTGGAAATACACACTGGCTCCGCCCTACTTTGTCCATTTATCCTACCTGATCTTAATGCTTTAACTCGGCCCAAACACCCGACTGTCATTTATTTAACAGAATGTAAATAGCACAAAATCTCATTTCATTTAAAGAAGTAAGAAAAAAAATTTCGGTCAATTCTTTTTTTATTTTTAATTTAATACACTTTTACCTACGTAATTTAGATTTCTTTAAGGTTTTTATTTTTAAACAAGAAACAAAGCATTCATTTACTGTTATTTCTTAGGTTCAGCCCCAAATGTTGGGTAAAGCCATTTATGTACTGGGTCGAACAGCAGAAAACACCTACTTATACGTATATATAAGTTTTGGCTGGTTTCAAATTCCTTCATAATACATTTATAATCTTATAAAGGTTACGTGAAAGAACCCGGCACGTTCGAGCAAAATGGGAGATCTTATTGATAGCTTTAACTGTCAACAATGGCCCATCTTGGCTGCTAGATTCAAACCCCTACTATCCAAATACTTTATTTGTTTCAGAGTAAACTCCCGGCACCAGCTAGTCAAAGACTAACGTATTCGGGCAGTAGGCTCATAATCCAGGGCTCGAAACATTTCCTCAAACTAGCTCAGTCTAATTTTATTCAATAACAAATTATACAAAAATTGATGGTGGAAATAATTAATAAAAGGTTGGTAAGAAGAATTGACCGACAAATAAAGTTTAAGTTTAAAGATAATTTATTTTACTTATCATTAATTAAGTTTTAAAGATAATTTATTAACTAACATTAACACATTATAAACATTTCTATAAATCCAATTTTAACACGTGCACATTTTTTTTTAAAATTAACACATGATAATTTATTTTAAGAAAAAAGCATAAATAATCTTTGACCTTTAAATCATTTCACATTCACAAACATAATACTAAAGCATTAATAGCATTTGAAACTTACACACACATATCAATAGTTCATTTTATGTATGATAGAGTTCATATAATTTGAATCTTGAATATTTACAGATTACAGTGGTGACTACTATGTATAAATGATAATAATAAAATATATACCTAGGATTTTTTTTCTTGTCGTTGGCTGCTTCTGCTGCTTCTGATGGATTATATCTAACCGGTTAGATTTTGACGATTCTTGAAGAGATTTTATATGCTAATCCATTTGTTTTATTTTGAAGACAGTTGAACGTTTGACGGAGGATTTCTGAGTTGTTATAAAGACATTATTTCACGGGCAGGTCTTGCTGATCTTGTTGGACTAAGGACTGAACGAAGAGCGTATATTTCCATAAGATGCTCAGCAATGCATGTTTGTTTCTGGATTCATAATATAAATGTACTGTTATCAAGACTGTCACTGCAAAGTAGACTGAATAAAACTCTTAACTAACTGTCCGATAAAATCTAGCTATTTATATCTGTGAATTGTTTTCGTTTTGATATCCTCCAAGAATAAGTGCAATAGGTGTTGTCGAAATACCTTGATAACTAATCCTATGACAACATGTTTTTTGATTGATTGTTTGATTAGTAGTAGCTTTCATAAACATATTGTTTTTATATCTTTAGTAACCCACCACTGTGTTTTTAAATACATTTCATTTCAATTATTATTATTATTATTATTTTTTTTAATATTATTCTAACACGCATTTATCTTATTAATGAGCTAACATTTATTTCTATTTACTATCGCACATATCTATGCATTTATTCTACTAAACTGGAATGAAAAAAAATTTTTAACTTTTAATTTTTTTTATAGGAAAACTCCCTCTCCCCTCTTTAAAGTAATTAATTGTAACTTTTATTTCAAATTCTTTTTTCCGAAAGATTTTGATAATAATTTTTATACAAAATTATTTTATATACATGTGCTAATTTGGCATTGGCACAATATATATTGACCCAGATTGATTTTCGATTCAATGAATTTATTGCTAAAATTAAAAAGGGAAAACAACTTCATTTTCATTAAATGTCTAATGCTAAATTTTTTTTATTATTATTTCAAAACACATACACACTTATATTTTCGCATTTATATTTTAAAATAGATTATTTAATGTTTATAAAATTGATTTAGAATAGTTTACTTTCACTATTTTGTTTATAAAATTGATTTAAAAATACTTTACTTTCACCGCCTGTTTTAATCAAAAAGCTTGCTAATTATATATTCCTGTTGCTTTTATTGTAATTATTTTTAAAGTTAATTCTAAAAAGCGGAGATTTAGTTTTGTATTTGTCATTTTTGTTTCAATTATCCCTGGTTGGAAGCCTTAAATTAGATTGAGCGGGAAATTAATATTTGCCCTGCCTGGAATATAGAATGGACACTAATGAAAGTTTTGCATGGGAAATGTAGCGAGGCAAGGATAGCCCGCCAATTTTTGGAGGGAGAAGAGATTCATTATTAGACACACACTTGGATTATTGACTGCTAAGAGTCAGATGGTTTTGAGTAGCTGTTTGGATGTTTAATTGCCTGCTAAAAACTTAAATAATTATTGACAAACTTCGTTGCTGTGCAAGATGTCATAATCTACCGCTATGGGTTTTGCCATCATTAGAATGTCTTGCTAATTTAAACAAAGGATGGACCCACGCCTACCAGCTCTCCTTCAGTCATGCCATGAGCCTCTAAAATAAACACTGCCTCTACCTTGTCACTGTCAAAGGACCTGAAAGATGAACTATTGTCAAAAGTGCGCACTTGTCACTAAATCACTAGAACTCTGCCTTACCGTAAGCTAAACTTTTTCCTATTCTAGCCAGGGTAAATAAATTGCATTTAATTAAATCTCCGCTCAATCTAATGATAAATATGTTTTAAAATGGTATTAATTGTTTTTTTAATTATTTATTATCTGTATGTATTTTTTTTTTTTTTTTAGTATTTAAAGTGTGTCTTGGAATCTTAGTTTTAAGATTCCAAGTTTGTTTGCAATTTTCGTTTATCAGAGGGTGCATTAGGAGATTGTATTTTATATGTTTAATATATACCTGATTATTTCGTTAACTATTACAAAATGCATTGGCAGTTTTCATAGTCTTTATTTATTCACCTGCCCTTAGTTGTAAAATAAAGAATCTTTAAGCATGTTTCGTTTGCGCTGTTTGTGCAAACAACAAAATCTTTTTGCTGGCTATTTGTCAAGTTATTTCTTCGGGTTGTCTGAAAATAGTCTATTTCTTTCTGGATTATGTAAGATCGTAATCAAATATCTGTTGCTGTCTTGTAGGTGAGATCAACCACATTTACTTTGAATGTAGTATTATGTGCAGCAGTCCTGCGGCATTTTAACGACAGTAATTAGAATATTACTGCTCGGACATCCGCGCTGGTTACATTGATTTCCGGTGGGACAGTAACTGTTTTATTATCCCTGATTCAGGAAGCTAGAGTTGTTGTTTGTTTTTGTAATTTTACAACTGGCCAGAAAGAAGATATTATCCTAACCATTTCTTATATTTTAAGTGAGAGAATTTTGCTGCCAAAATGTTTTATGCCTTCATGTTTGTCGTACTCTTGTGCACTCTCTGGTAAATATGCGTATGTTAACATAAGTCACTTTTATATTCATGGTTAGATGTCTTCACTCTATTGCAGAACTTTTAATAAAATTAATAAATTGTTTAAACTTTATTTGGCTGACGTTTGTCTTTGTGCTTTGATTTCTCAATTGTCTAGATAATATTTAAGATATCTTGTTCCTCCCTGAGTGTAGTTTGGTGCCTTTTGATTCGCATATCCTGTCGACCCTAAAATAAATGTCTAGTTGTGTGATGTGATGTATTATGGCTTCTCCTTAAACGAAGTCAAGAATATCTCAGCAATTATGCCCAGATAAACCTGTTAGCCACTTTCTTTTACATTCCCCACTCTAAATTTACCCATAATCTGCTCTATCCCATTTCCACAACATAATTTTTGTCAACTCTATAACCTTTATATCTAAATCCCCCTTATCTTTTCCCAAACCCAGCATAAAAACCAATAATTCACTTTCTGTATAATCACTCTTTTCATATTTATTTTTCCACAACTTCATTATATGTACCCTTTCTGTTTTCAAACATTTACATTCAATTAACAAATGCCTAATATTTTCAATTCCTTCCTTACATAATTTACAAAATAAATCACCCATATTTTTCCATTTACATGTATATTCTTTTGTAGCTAAAGATCCCGTTCGAGCCTTAAACAATAAACTACTTTCCTTACTATTATCATATATTAACTCACACCTAATATTCTGTTTATTTCTATATATATTTAAACTCTTTTTACTCTCCATACTATTTCTCCATCTCTCTAACTCCCTAGTCTTTATTAATAAATTTATTCTTTTATCCCATTCCTTACTACTATAACACTCAATAATCCTCTTAACACAATCATCCCATCTTTTGTACAAATATACTGATATAAATTCTTTATCCAAATCTTTTGCATACCGCATTACCTTTCTCACCCATCTTGTTACCTGCCCTTTACTCATAACCCAATTAAATACTATTTTAGCTATTCTTTTATTATCCATAAACTGCAATCTACCAAACATTTTCATTTTACTTTTTGCATCTCTCATATGAAAACTTGACCATCCCATTTCTCCTTGAATTGCCTCCCTTGCTGTCCATACTTCTGCATCCAATGCATGTCTTCCTACTTCCCTTTGAGCTTTTTCTAAATAATCTAATATCTTTTTACTAACATATAATGCATCATTACCATATGTTAACCCTGCTACTGCAACTCCTTTCCATATAATTCTAGCTACATCATATTTATTATATGAAAATACTGTTAATTTCTTTATCAATCCCTTTCTTTTCTTTGCTTCATTTATCAATTTTTTCTCCCATTCATCCAAATAATTTTTCTGATTACTTAAAATAATTCCCAAATAACTATATCTATTCACCACACTTAACTTAATATCTCCCAATAAAAATTCTACATCTTCTCTTTCCTCAGTATTAACCATCATTATATTTGATTTTTCTTCACTAAATTTAATCCCCATCTCTTTACCCACCCTTGCACATGTCCTCAACATAACTTCCATATCTTCTCTTTTTTCTGCACACAAAAATATATCATCTGCAAAAAAAAGACCTGACAAAATATATACTCCCTTACTACCTATTAACGGTATCTCTATCCCTCTTCCTAATCTTTCTATTGCTCTTTCCATTTCACTCAAATACAACACAAACAAAATAGGTGACATAGGGCATCCTTGCCTTAGTCCCACACCATTTTTAACTTTAATTGATTCTATATTCTCTAATTGATATATATAATAATTATTTTCATATAATTTCTTAATAATATCTATTAAAGTTTCATCCATTCCCAAATTTGCTAAACTTATCCATAATCTATTTCTATTTACTCTATCATATGCCTTCTCTATATCTATAAAACTCATATATAACTGTTTATCTGCATTCCTACTCATATCCATAAGTTGTGTAACTACAAATAAACTATCTCCTATATGCCTATCTAATCTAAAACCTCCTTGCATTTCACCCACTACATTATTCCCTTCCATCCATTTTACAACTTTACTAGCCACCATATATGAGAAAACTTTATATAAAACTGATGTTACCGCTATCGGTCTATAATTATTCAACTTTCTATGATCCTTACCCTTTCCTTTAAATAATAACCTTACTCTTGTATTACTCCAACTACTTGGGAAAACTCTATTCTGTGCCATTTTATTAAAACAGGATAATAACTTTACTTTTGCCCTATATCCTAAATTCATTACCATCTCTGCTGCCCATCCATCTAAACCTCTTGCCTTCCCACTTTTCAATTTCTTCTCTACCTCATTTAGTTCATTTTCTGAAAAGCTAATATTCCCATTACTATATTCTTTCATATTTTCTAACATTCTATCATTCACATCTAACATCTTTTCTATATTCATTACATAACTATTTAAGATTCTCTCTAAATCTTCTCTAGAACTACACTCAGTTCCCTCATCATCTAGTAATACTAACTCTCTCTTCCCTACATTTCTCCTTTTAATATAATTCCAAAATTTTTTACTTCCATCTCTTCCACTTTTATTAATATCCTCCAACAATTTACTATTCAATTTCATTCTCTCTCTATAAATATCTATTTTAGCCAACTTCTTCTTTTCTAAGTACTTTTCCCATTTAGCATTAATATCTTTTTCACTTTCCTTATTCTTAATAGCACACTTATATTCTCTACATGCTTCTTTCCTTTCTTTTACACTTTTACTAATTTTAATTTTTTTATTACTTTTATTCTTTTCAATATTCTCACCTAAAACCCTATTTGCAACTTTTTTTACTTCCTTACACCAATCCTTATACTCATCCCCAACCCACTCTTCCATTATTTCTTCAACTTGTATTTTATACTCTTCCAACTTATTCTTATCATTTACTCTCCATCCACATCTTTCACTATTATTTCTACTTTTATTTCTATTCTCCATCACATTACTAACCATTTCAATTACAATGAAATTATGATCACTAGTGCATACTTTTTCTTCATTATCAAATACCTTAATTTTCTGTATTTTATTTATTCCTCCTTTCTTTACCAATACATAATCTATTGTGTGAAATATATTATTTCTGGACCATGTGTATTGTCCCTCATAAATATTTAATAAATTTCCAATACTCAAATTCACTTTCTGACAAAAATTCTTCAACAGTTGTCCATTTTTATTATCTACATCATCAATTTCTTCAATATGTCCATTCATATCCCCTATAACCATTATTCTCTTCCCCTTTTCTTTAAAACTTTGTATATCCTTAAGTAAACATTCGTATATGTTACTATTCCACTCCAATATAATTTTTTCGGACTAGTGGCGCCCCCGGGGTCAGTATATGCGAATCTCAAAGATCTTTCTCCCGTTACAACATATATATACAGTTTTTTTGGTGTGTTCATATATAATAATATATATTTTATTGTTTTTTGATATATTTTAATATATAATAATTATGTATGGTTTTAGTTTTTTAAAATAAGTTTTTTGTGAAATAATTTTTTTAGTATTTTTTATACATAGTTTTGTAAATATATATATATTTTTTATACAAAGTTTTTAAAGATTTTTAGCCTATAGGAATTAGTTTTGTTATCTGATATGTATCTTTAATATTTTAGCGCTTAATTTCAGTAAATAGCCATTTTGCTTTCTGATGAAAACTAGTCTGCTGGTTGAAATATTAAAGCAGTTTTATAGAGAAGTAATTCTGTGTTTTTATTATGTTTTTATTTTCTTTTAGTTAGTTCATATTATATATATATATATATATATATATTTATATTATATTCTATATATATATATATATATATTTAACTAAAGGGAATTTAAACCTAGACTTTCAAGCTCTCTTTAGTCATCCAATCTATCTTATACAACTGATACATACAACAACATACATGCAAAAACGATAAATGATCTCCAATATATATATATATATATATATTGTCCTAAACCAGCACTCATCAGTTGGTCCAGATCCATCCAGATCATCATCTCCCACATCCATATATAATTAGTGCTCAGTTTATGTTAAGATAGCAAATCTCCAAACTTCAATGGACAGGCTTCAATCTTTTCCACTCTTCAGTCATCCATATCAGTGAAAATCTAATGATGACATGCACAAAGCCCGTGTTTCCCAATGTTGTTGTCATATCCATGTTGATCACATGCCATTCTGATCCTACATATGCAAGAACGTAAGCCCATTTAAATACTCAGAAGAGGGATGGATGGGTAGAATACTGTCTGTATATATAATATTTAAATACAAGTATATTATATATATTTATAGTTAGATGTAATTAAAGGGGATTTGAACCCAAACTTTCAAACTCCCTTTATTTATTCACTCCATACAACCAACACACATAACCACATACATGCAAAAAAGATAAATGATCTCAAGTAGACATTAAGCTTAAAAGTATATAGAATATACTTGTATTTAAATACTACATATTTAGCTCTACCCATTCCTCTTCTATGTATTTAAATGAACTTAAGGTCCTGCATATGAGGGGTCAGAATGTCTTATGGTCAACATGGGTAGGGCAACATAATTGGCAGATGAGCTTTAAACATGCCATCATTAGATTTTCAATGATATACATAGCTGAAGAGTTGGAGAGTGGGGAAGATTGAAGTTTGTTCATTAAAGTTTGAAGATTTGCTATATTAATATAAACAGAGCACTGATTATATATATATATATATATTGTGCCGGATGGTTCTGCAGAATGAACTATACTTACACATATATATGTTTTGCTGGTTTCATACTTCTTCATAATACATTTACAATCTTATAAATGTTACGTGAACGAACCGGCGCGTTCGAGCAAAATTGGAGATATTATTGATAGCTTTAATTATCAACAATGGCCCACCTTGGCTGCTGGATTCAAACCCCTACTATCCAAACACTTTATTTGTTTTCGAGTAAACTCTGGGCACCAGATATCTATTCAGAAGAATAAACAACATATTTGGTCAGTAGGCTCATAATCCAGTGCTCGAAACATTTCCATAAACTAGCCCAGTCTAATTTTAATCAGTAATAAAATATAGAAAAAGAATTGATAAAAAGAGATTGAAAAAAACAATTGACCGACAAATAAAGTTTTAGTTTAAAGACAATTTATTTTAACTTGCATTAACTAATTTTAAACATTTTTATAAATCTAAATAACACACACATTTTAAACATACTATAATATATTTTATGAGAAGGCATCAATAATCATTGTCATTTAAATTATCTAACATTCACAAACACGCACATCAATAGTTCATTTTATGCATGCTTATAAAGTTCAAATTACTTGTCTCTGTATGACTTATGAATTACAGTGGTGGCTACTACATATAAATGAGAATAATAAAATGTTTTACCTAGGATTTTTGGAATGTGGATATTGCTTGTTGTTAGCTGCTTCTGACGGAGTATATCTAATAAAGGATATCTAACCAGTTAGATTTGATGTTTCTTGAGGAGATTTGATGCTAATCCATTGGATTTATTCTTGGTGACAGTGGAATATTGATGGAGGATTTCTGAGCTGTTAAGTAGACATTATTTCATGGGCAGGTTTTGCTGATCTTGTTGGACTAAGGGCTGAAAGAAGAGCGTATATTTCCATAAGATGCTCAGCACTGCATTTCTGTTTCTGGATATTTAATTTAACCAAGACTGACCCTGAAATCTAGGCTGAAACTGCAAACTCAAAAACTGGACATCTGATAAAAATCTAGCTATTTATATATGCGAATTGTTTTCATTTTAATATCCTCCGGCAATAGGTGCAATAGGTGTTGTTGAAATTCCTTTAGTAATTAATCCTATGACAATGTGTTTTTGATTGATTGTTTAATTAGTAGTAGCTATTTCAAAATGTGTTGTTTTCATATCTTTAATTAGTAGCCCACTGCTGTGTTTTTAAATACATTTCATTTCAATATTTATTTTCATGTGTTTTTCAATATGATTTTAACATGCATTTATTATATCTCTTATTAACAAGCTTACATTTATTTACATTCACATGCACATATATATTTTACTATTCTAAAATCAAAAATAGTTTTAAGATTATTTTTCTTCTCTAATTTAAATAAAGAGATTTATATATTTTTTAAAACCTTTTAAATTGTATTTCGACTAATAATAATAAACTCTTTACTCCCTTTTTATAAAACCTTTAGTTTAACTTTTCTAACCAAGACTCCCCTCCCCTCTTTTAATGAATCAATTTTAACTTTTATTTCAAAACTAATGATAGAACGCTATCTGACTCGTACTTTTTTTCGAAAACAATCGCATTTTGTTTTACAAAGAAACTTTAGATTTTTTTATAACTTATTTTTTTAGATAAATTATGTGCCAATTTTAATATATATATATATATATATATATATATATATATATATATATATATATATATATATATATATATATATATATATATATATATATATATATATATATATATATATGGGAGCTGATAAGCTGGATACACTGATGAGCACTGGTTCAGCATAAAATATATTGCATATCATTTATCTTTTGCACATACATGTGGTTCTATGTGTCAGTTACGTAAGAATGAGTGAATGATTAAAGGGAGCTTGAAAGTCTGGGTTCTAATCCCCTCTAATTATACCTAACTTAAAAGTATATATAATATACTTGTATTTAAATGCTATATATTATAATGGTATACATATATGTCATGACATCACTTTGAAATAAATGTGAAAAAAAATATAAAATCACCTTCAAGTAGAAATATATATTATAAAAGAGAATTTAATAATTTTATTTAAACTATTATATATAATTTCACAAATGGAAAACTTAAATAATTACTTAAAAGTAAATTAAGGTAAAAATATAAACATAAAGATTAGTATTTTTGTTTAAAAGTAATTTAAATGAAAATAAGAAAAATGTTAATTAGCTTCTATGTAAGAAAAAAGAAGTTTAAATCTTAGAATAGAAATGATTGTTCTATTAAAATATAATAAATGTAAAGCAAATGAGCCCTTGGGACACTTAAATGATGGAAAGTCAGATTAGAGATAAAAATTAAAGATTATGGTATTCCACTTTGGAGCAGACTGACTAATGCAATTTCCAACAAGCACATGATCCAGAAAGAAAAACAATCAAGGCTAATAAAATTGGAGAAACATCAGGAGCAATTGATCTGAAGAATTTGTGATAAGGGAAGTGATATACTATAAAAATGAAATAATTGAATTTAAGACTAGTGATTGACTATTGATTGAATGGTGATAACCAGTTAAAACCTCTTGCAGCTGTATTGCAAAATCTGTGATGTAGGAATCTCACAATAGATTTCATTTCCTTTATTTGTGCTGACAATGACAGCCTCCCAATGACAGTTCCTGAAAGAATGGCAAGCAGCAGTTTTGTCCCTAAGGAGAACAATATGCAAATGCTATAACTAGAATGGACTTCCATAAATTTTCTAGAATCATGAGGATTCATCAAGAATGACTGGGAAGTATAAACATTTATCAATATGAACTTTTAGATAGATCTCTTAAACAAATTTTTATTGCATCAGATAAACATAACCTATTAGTGAACTCTTACCTGACTATCAAAAGAACTTTAAATTAGTTATTAATATTTTTTATTATGTATAATGTTTGTCGCCAATCATTTTTATTTTCTATTTTTTTTTTTTGTTTTTTAACTAAATTATTAGATTTAAGGTTGAGCGTAGATGGCTGCATAGATTCATTAAGTTTACTTTAGATTATATGGGGTTAATTTTTGGCTTTCTGTTCATAGTGTAATTGAAGCTGGTGGACAGATGTCTGGGTGTTTTATATTAATATAGTATGAAAAGGGACATTAGATTCTCATTCTCTTGTGCCACATTAACATACAGGGCATCGATCCCAAATGAATGCATGGCCCAAAGGAGCAACCATAATATTTCCAATAGATGTAGATGTATTTCCTACACCATTGATCTCCTTACACTCTATGGATAGGGACTGTATGTCAGTGAGGACTGCTTTTTCTCCATATGGAGCATCTTGTTTTCTCTATTCTTATATATGACTCCTTTGCAAGACAGATGCACATTCCTGTATTGGATGAAGATTACTCCTTTAAATAATATTATGCTACAGATGCACATTCCTATCACCATGGTTTTATGCTAACATCTTCTTATTGCATTGGTTATGTCTGTATAGTCTATCGATGCTTAACATTATAAAATATTAAATTGTATAAAAATTTCCATCTGTACAAATTACAAAAAATATCAGAATTTAAATCAAAAACAATGTTAATAATCATTTGCTCAAATTTGTTTTTATATATGTGCTTAATAAATGTTTGTGCTATTAGTACTGGCAGGATTTATTATTTTATCTTTATCAACAATATTTTGAAATATATAATTAAAATATGTTTAAAAATTTTTCTTATAAGACTCAGGTACTCCTTGAGCTAGTGACTGGGGCTATCAGTCGAATGAAAGTTGGATCTTTTCCCAAGATATATCTGTCTACTATATAAATTTTCTAGGTTCTAATTGCCTAGTGGCACCTTGGTATGGCAGATTTAGGTGTGGCAAATCTTTTATAAGATTCTAATATATATAATTTCAGAATTAAGTGTAGGTAAACTAAAACTTTTAAGAAAAAACACAACATCTGTAGTAAAAACTATTAATACTGATTTATTTCACAATAAACTTGCTCTGGAGCAATTAATAAAAAGAATAAAATGGAATGAGTGCAAGTTAAATATATGTTAAATAAAAAATATAATCAGCATTTTATTTTTTTGTCTTTGGAAAAAAAGAATGAGGTTATCACTTATGGTGTGGGAGAAGAATCTCATAGTATTCATATAAATAATTATAATTAATTTAATATAAGTTTATTAAATAATCATTTATAAAATAGCATCATATGATAAATAAAAATTATATAGTTATATTAAAGTACATAACAATTCACATGTATAAAAAATGTGATAATTTATTTCTTTGTTATAATACTGGAAATAATTAAAACATGAGGATGAGTACCAAACTAACACTATTAGTAGAATGTACCAATTGTTATTTTCAATGCTAAATTGTGCAAAAGGAAAGATATATTTATTTAGTATGTTTATTTATTGTGTCAAATGTTATATCACAATGATTACATTATATATTTTTTATTTGTGGAATTTTAAGCTATCCTAAAGCATAAATAACATTTTACTCTATATTTTATTAATTAATATGAAATGATCTCGTAAAGGAAAATAATACATCTGCTGAGAATTCATGCATTTTTTATTTTGAATAAATATATCAATATTACATATTTGATATTGCATAAATCATGTCCAATTATATTGTTTTTTTTATTTTGTTCATATAAATGTTATTTCTGTATTAAATATAAACATAATAACTTTTTAATTTTGAACTATATAATATTATGGAGAAATTTGTTTGCAAATGGTGCTGGTAAATTTTATGTGCTTTTAATCACAAACCTGCATAACTTTTAATGTTACTTTTCCAGTTTTCACACTCACTTCATGCTAGAAAATGAAACTAATATTAAACTGATGTATTAATTTAAAAAAAACCTGAAAAGGTCATTATTTTTTAATAGTTAATAATATAAAACTAATTTAGACCAGTTTCCACATGGATGACAGCTTAAATGTTTAGTTCCCTGGTTTTGAAATTATTTGTAAGATTGCTCCAAAAAGATTTTTGGAATAGCAAAAAAAATCATATTTTGTGTAGTTAATGAAATATTAATGATTATTTTTACACAATAATTATTTAAAAAGAAAATAATACATGTATGCACTTTGATTTTATTTGTATACATTTTATTTTTAAAAATTGAAGTTAACAAATTTTATCATAATGTTAACAAAGTTTTTACAATTGTTAATATTTAATATTGAAATACAAGTATAGTGTATATACTTATTTTATATATAATTAAAGAGAATTTAAACTCAGACTTTTAAACTCTCTACAGTCATCAGTTATATTGGATAGAGTGGATAATTGGATATTGAAAATCTGGGTTCAAATCCCCTTTAATTGTTAATATTGTAATTCATAAGTGAGCAAAGAAACTTATCTGCTAGGGTGTTTAATATTTGCATTAATCATGTACTCTCTCTGGCAAATATGTTATGAAACTAGGCCAAACTTTCTTATTGTGTTTGATAATCATTTACTTTAATATTTGGTTGAATTTAATAATTCTTAAAATTTCTTTAATTATAATAGCTGACATTTGTCTCTGTCTTCTTTCCCAATTGTCTGAACAATCTTAAAGATCTCTTTCTCTCCCTGGGTCTATATTGTACCAATCATCATCATCATTAACGTTTGATCATAATAATTTAAATTTTTCAGGTACGCAGTGACTGGTGATGCCCTCTGTGATCAAAAGAAGATAGAGTGATCATTACAATATATATAGTGATCATTACAATATATATATATATTCACAAGTTTTATGGATAATGGAGTGGAATTATAATTTAAGAAAACTTTGTGTATTTAAATAATATTATTTTATAAAGCGCAGTCGATATTGAAATCAAACTGAGAGAGTGCAAATTTCTCAAGTGCTTATGACTACCAACAGCCAATCAAATCTTAAGCACTGGGACAGAGAATTTAACAAGAAAAGAGCGGTTCCAGTCTCTTCTTTACTTGTCCTCTATATTTCCAAGCCAGTCCAAAGTACTTATATCTGAAAGCGTGAATCTTAAATATCATCACACTTAATTCACTGAGTTCAAATTATAAACATACAGCATGAAATCTTTCGATTTACTACGTAGCAGTTTTTTGATGTTATAACTTTGCACCAATATATGTAAATATTATTATTTTATAAAGCGCAGTTGATATTGAAATCAAACTGAGAGAGTGCAAATTTTTCAAGCGCTTATGACTACCAACAGCCAATCAAATCTTAAGCACTGGGACAGAGAATTTAACAAGAAAAGAGCGGTTCCACTCTCTTCTTTACTTGTCCCTCTATATATCCTAGCCAGTCCAAAGTAAAGTACTTTGAACTGGCTTGGATATATAGAGAGACAAGTAAAGAAGAGAGTAGAACCGCTCTTTTCTTGTTACATTCTCTGTCCCAGTGCTTAAGATTTTATTGGCTGTTGGTAGTCATAAGCGCTTGAAAAATTTGCACTCTCTCAATTTGATTTCAATATCGACTGCACTTTATAAAATAATATTTACATATATTGCTGCAAAGTTATAACATCGAAAAACTGCTGCGTAGTAAATCGAAAAATTTCACGCTGTATGTTTATAATTTGAACTCAGTGAATTAAGTGTGATGATATTTAAGATTCACACTTTCAGATATAAGTACTTTGGACTGACTTGGATATATAGAGAGACAAGTAAAGAAGAGAGTGGAACCACTCTTTTCTTGTTAAATTCTCTGTCCCAGTGCTTAAGATTTGATTGGCTGTTGGTAGTCATAAGCGCTTGAGAAATTTGCACTCTATCAGTTTGATTTGTGTATTTAAATAATTTTAAATAATTTTGATTAATAAGTTAAAAGTGAATTAATTTTTAACTCAAGTATTTAAGATAAAATACATTTATTAGATGCTTTATCACATTATAACTGGATAATTATTTTAATTATGCAGGCAATTTTTATTCAATATATATATATATATATATATATATAAATATATATATATATATATATATATATATATATATATATATATATAACTGAATATTTGTAAATACAGTAAATAAATAATTAAAAATTTTATCTACTTAGGAGCGCTTTCAATTATCTCAGTAATCTGTGTCAACTAAAGCTTTGAAATGCTAACTTTCCCACAATTCTGTGATCTTAATGTTTGCTGCTTGCCTGTTAATTAAGTCATGTTTATATATGTATATTAGCATAGCTTCTTTTATTTTTCTTTTATTGTTATTTTTTTACAATTTGCAATATTTTTACACTGTTAAAATTGAAGTCAAAAACATAAATACATGATTTATTATGGTCGTAAAAAAACAGATGCTGAAATATTATTATCCACTATGCAAATTTTGATTCGATTTCTGAACTCGTTTTAATAATAGCAAGTGTTCTTTAGTTCTTTTTTCCAACATAGATCTAGATTCACCTATATATCCACAGACATCGAATAATATATATATATATACAAATCAATATATATATCAAAATACAGTAAAATTTACATAAATTATATACTTTTTAGAAGTACTTTCGAGTATACATTTTGTAGTCTTTATCAACTATATAACATTGAATTATCAAAATAAGACACCCTTTAACAATACCCATAGTTCAATTCAGATTTTCCACAATTCTGTGATCTTAACATTTGATGATTGGCGATTCATTAACATTTGATGATTTTTTTAAATCAACATAGCCTCTTTTATTTTACATCTATTATGTCAATATTCAATTTGAATAATTTTCATATTTTTATAATCAAATTTAAATCCATATTGACAAGATTTATTGTGATCAAATATAACAGATGATAAAGGTTTATTTACATCTATTCCAGATTGTTTCTCTTTTTGAATTTTATTATATAAAAGCATATGCTCTTTTATTCTCTTCTCAAATGTACACTTAGATTCACTGATGTATTATAAGCCACATCCACATATCAATCTATATATAGCAGAATTTTGATTAAACTTTGAATTTTATAGTTATTAAATAATCTATTTATGTTATTTGCTGAGAAAAAATCATTATGACACAAACCATTATAAATTCTTCTAATAAACTTGACCTGCTCATCCAATATAAATGGCATTGAAATCCATTTCATTTTGATATTTTTAGTTTTAATTTTATTATTATTATGTTGTTGATTCCTTTTAAATTTTTTAATAATATTAGTAATAGCATTTTTATAATAACCAATTTTTAACAAGTCATTAACAAATAAATGTACATTTTTTATTTTATCACTAGAATATTTGCACAATTTTTTATTTCGAAATAAGAATGATTTCAATCCAGACAACTTATGACATATAGTTCAATGTCATTTATATCAGATGAGCAGATCAAGTTTATTAGGAGAATTTATAATGGTTTGTGTCATATTGCTTTTTTCTCAACAATAATATAAATAGATTACTTAATAACTCTAAAATTCAAAATTCAAAGTTTAATCAAAATTATATTATATATAGATTGATATGTGGATATGGCTTACAATACATCAGTGAATCTAAGTGTACATTTGAGAAGAGAATAAAAGAGCATATGCTTTTATATAATAGAATTCAAAAAGAGAAACAATCTGGAATAGATGTAAATAAACCTTCATCATCTGTTATATTTGATCATAATAAATCTTGTCAATATGGATTTAAATTTGATTATAAAAATATGAAAATTATTCAAATTGAATGTTGTCATAATAAACATAAAATAAAAGAGGCTATGTTGATTTCAAGAAATCATCAAATGTTAATGAATCACCAGTCATCAAATGTTAAGATAACAGAATTGTGGGAAATCTGAATTGAACTATGGGTATTGTTAAAGGGTGTCTCATTTTGATTATTCAATGTTATATAGTTGATAAAGACTACAAAATGTATAGTCGAAAGTACTTCTAAAAGTGTATAATTTATGTAAATTTTACTGTATTTTGATATATATATATTGATTTGTATATTACATATATTGTGGAACGAATACAGATATCAAACTTAATATATATATATATATATATATATGTATGTTTAGAATAAATTTAAAAGTAAAAAAAACTCATTAAAATTACACAATATTAGCATTTCCATGTGAATTTCTAATTTTTCCATAATGCTTATGTTAGAACCATTATAATAGTAAAAAAATCAAGTCATGCATTGCATTACATAATTTAATAAGCCTGTATTTGCAAATGTAAATATAATGAGTCTGCTAATAGTTATAAACAAACTTTTTCCCCAACAAATGCCACACACCGAAAAGCTTGTTTAGAGCTATTAGCAGGCTGATTATATTAACCCAATTATATCATTTAGTTAATAGATTGTCTATCATATTTATAAAATAAGCCACTTTGATTTTTATTTTCTTCAAATTGTTTTCCACAAGTAAAATAAAAACACTTTCATAGCAAAAACTTCCATTACAAAAATTTGAATGTTTTGCAAATATTCACAAAATATTACAATCAATTATACAAAAGTTTATGTTCATGAATTTACTTTTTTATGCACATTTCAATCCTCCAATATAATTACACTCACATTGGCACATTACTTTATATATAATATGAAATTTGTTGATTTGATCAAAAACATTTTTTAATAATAATTAATCTATCAGTGTTTGGTCCAACATTAAATGCAAGATAAAAGTAAAAAGAAACCAATGATGATTATTTTTATATGGTGAATGAAAGGGCTATATACTGATGAAGATCATCTGAACATGCAAGGCAGGTCAAATGCTAATTACACCAATAAATTAATATCCACAATTTGGTGCACTTTAATATTTTTTCTACAACTATGTATAAATGTATAAAATTAATATAAAACATCTTTTTTGTTATATCCTATATTTGATTAATTAGCATATCTTTCAAAATTGGATAATTAATCAATTTGATATTTACATATTATATTATTTCTAAAAAAACATGTTCTGAATCCAGATAATTAATGCATAAGAGGAATATTTGACTTGGGATGTTCAAACTCTTTAATTCACAAAGATTTTATGAATATTTTATAATTGATTATATTATATTTTCTCCATAAATTTAAATCAAAATATTTTATTTTATATAAATTATCCTCAGAAATACTTCCAAGTCAAATGTTCCCCTTATGCATAAATTAGCGGCATTTAAAACATTTATATTTAAAAATATTATGTTATGTAAATTTCAGAATAATAAATTATCCAATATTAAAATATATACTAATGCAAGAAAATAGTAGGGAAGATATTTTATTTACATTATATAAATTTACACAAAGAAGAAGAAAGAAAAAATATTGAAAACATAGATGTCATTACCGTATATAAATATCAGAGTGTGCAGTACGATTTATAATTATTGTTTTTTATTTTAATAATGTAGTCAATGATGGACCAAATAGCAAATGATCAATTATTAACAGAGAGGATGTTCTTGATAAAATCAACAAAGGTAATGTATATAAAATGGTGTGCCAATGTGAGTCCATTTACATTGATAAGTTTGTGAACATGAACTTATGTATAATAAATTGTAATATTCCGTGAATAGATTTAAATCTGTATTTACAGAACATTCAATTATTTGTAATAGAAGTTTTCACTTTGACAATGTTTTTATTTTACATACAGAAAGCAATGTGACAAAAGTAATATAAAAAAGCATATCTCATAAATATGAGAGAAAATTTATTAAATAAACAATATAATTGTAAAAATATACACAAATTATGAAAAGTTGGCCATTCACATGGAAATATTAATGCTGTGTGACTTTAATGATATTTTTTTCATCTAAATTTTAAAATTCAACTGTTAAATGCTATTAAGGAGCTATTATTTATCTCTTATATTGGTATTTTGAATATTGGAGTATTTATTCCATTTATTGTTTATTATGTTTACTTCATCTAATTATATATATATATATATATATATATATATATATATATATATATATATATATATATATATATATATATATATATATATATATATATATTTGAAGTGAAAGATGATTATTTATCATCTAATTAAACTCATATCAAAGGGGTATTATAGGTAACTAGAGAAAATTTGTTTAGCCTAAAATTGCTAATTAGTAATTAATAGTTTTCTAGAAATATCAAAAGTAAAGTTATATCAGGTTGTTTAAATGGCTATGGACTTTTAATTTTCATTATTTACACCATAATAAGTCCATGAAACTATTCAATTAAACACAGTTATTTTCATAACTAATTTTAATAGGAAATCTTTCAAAATTAATAGCAAATTTGAAAGGTTTCCAGTTGAAAATATTTACGAAAATAACAAAATATTTCTACATTTTACATGTTATTTGGGAGATTTATTAAAATTATAAATATTTTATTATTATTATAATAATTAATATGTAATGGATATTATATATATATATATATATTGAAACGGTCAGATCTAAGTTCGATCCGAGCTTCATGATATCTCATCTGTAGCCTGCTTCAAACAGTATTATTTAAACATTTATTAAAACCAATTATTTTATATTTAAACTAACTAATATTATTAACAACTTCATGATAAAATTATTCATGAAAACATATATATTGTAATTGCATGGATTATACATATATATTTATAAATCTTTAAATATATATGTATTCCTTATAAAGTTTCATTGCATCAGAATGTTTTATTTTTACTTTCACCAGTTTATTCAAATTTCTGTGATTAAAAGCTACATTCTTTCAATAAGCTTTCAGATTGTCCTTCAAAGGAACTTTTATTAATTAGCAAAAAATGATAATTTAAAATGTAAGAACGGTTCTCAATTAAAATTGTTTATTTTGATTTACAAATTCATCTTCTGATTAGAAAATGAATTCAAAGTTAATGCATTTGAAAGTCTGATCGAGGAAATGGATCTGAAATCAATTAACAAAATTTTTAACATTTGATAATGTAAAAGGCTTTAGCCTGAAGGTATCAAGAGTCAGAATGGGTGGGAAACCATAGGACAGGTGTAAATAGCCCGGAAAAGTTTCAAGAAGAGAGAAGCCATATTTTTTTAGAGAACATGCTACTAGAAGCTACATCCATTTACATTGTGAATTTATATAGTGTCTTCATCATGGTATGTGGCTAACTTCAGTAATCTGATTGCTGGGCCTGAAGTTCTCAGAAAATCTTCAATGTAGCTGCAAATTGAAACTTGTCCATACCAATCATGAGCTGCTGAAACCTGAAAGAAATCAATCCAAATGCTATTCATATAAGTTAAAATGCACGCATACGTTTCAACCCAGACTCTGCCATGTGTAAATTAAGGAACAAACCATGGGAGGAATGATAATATCTTTCTTTAATGAACTGCAACTTTCTGACCAGTTTCTGAACTTTAATTTAAATTACTTTTTAAATTAACTACTGTTAAAATTTTTCATTTTATGTCGTAATTTGTATAAGTAATTCTCTATTTTTATCTCTGGTCTTTAAAATTAATATTTTGTTAACTTTCCTTTTCTTACAATGGTGGTTCATTTAACTAACTTTATTATATATGTTTTGAATGATTATTAATATCATTTACTTTTGTTTATATGCCAATAATATTTCAATTCGATAATAATCTCTTTCATTACACTTACCTTATGAAAATAATATAGTATTAAGTTTTATAGTAATTATTGCCCATTAGAACTAATTTAATACGGTTCTATTAATTATCGAGTTGAAGAATTTATTAAATGTTTGCTATTTTTACTAATGGCTAATAATAACTATTAGCTCATTTTCTAACCTATGCTCCTGGCAATTTTCTTGAGTTTCACCAATATTTATTTATTCATATTAATAATGTTAAAGTGTTTTTCTAAAAGTTGATAAAGGAAATAAAATCAATATATTCTAATTTAAATTTTATACTTTATATTAAAATTCAGGGAGGACATGATATTTAGGGCATGATTAGTATAATTTTATAATTGCGTTAAGCACATTTATTTTTAAGCACGTTTGATTTTAATCTGACATGATCAGGTCATTACGTAGAGCATACCTTATGTAACTTGGGCTTTCTTAATTAAATATGATGATCATTGAATCATCACCTTCTGAACATTGCTGACATGAGCCATCTCCTGCTTCGTAGGCTTGTCATTGGTGACCATATTGTTACTTTACTTTAATTATCTAGGAAGAAATCGCTTCCTCCCTCACTCATTATTATATTGGAACACCAAAGATTTGAGGCTATGTCCCAGCCTGGTTTTTCCTGCACTCCACAAATCCTCTATAGGGCAGAAAATACTTGTAAAACACAAGCTGCCCTTCTACTTCTTAAATCACCGACAAGCCATTATATTTTGTATTTGTTCTTAATGTTCGTAAGTTGTCAGTACCGTTTACTTCTCATTTCCAATAAAGCCTCGCTCTCATGCTCATAAATCATAATAAATTGATTTTATTAAAGTCAAACCACATCATATTCATTTATAATTAAATAAGTTCTTTGTTAAATATTAAAGTTATGCCCAAATCATTGAGTTGAGTTATGGATGTGTGAAAATAAATCTAACATATTTCGTTTTAAAATTAGATTAATAAGTTCTTTCCAAGCCAAATACCTTTATTTACCTTTGTTACTTGTCGGGGCATAGACATATATATTTCTCCCATAATTCTGTAACTGTTATTGGCATATGAGAATGACTTCCATTACTTATTGTAAATTGTAACTCCCGTTCTTAAAGATTAGAGGTAATATATATAATATTAATCATAAACAATTTGAACAAAAATATTTATTATTATTAAACATTTTATATAACACATTTGGTTTTAACTTTCTTTATTATTTAATAACTATTTTAATATTAATGCTCGCTGTCTGTATTGGCAAGCCGAACATACATATATTGATTGATTTATAAATATTTGTAGTCATTTTATTGTACATTAGTAGAGTAAGATCAGGGGTCTTAGAAATCATCATCATCCATTGAGCTAGTTTCTTGGCACATAGTCATGTGCCATCGACATATATTATCCATTGATCCAATCTAAGCTCATGAGTTGGGTTTGAATTCAGTTTGGTCTTGGGTTTTAATTCTTTGGTTTAACTGGGTTTGAATCTAACCAGGTTTGAGGATACAAATTCATAAAAATTGATGAATTTCAATACTTTAACATTGCAGTTCAGTATAATTTAGCTAATTCTACCTAAATATGACAAAATCAGCGAAAAAATTCATTCAAAATATAATATTGTACACCAGCATCTTCATTTAGCGTTTTAAGCTTGGAAATACAGCCAGGATACAAATTCCTAAAAATTGATGAATTTCAATACTTTAACATTGCAGTTCAGAATAATTTAGCTAATTCTACTTAAATATGAGAAAATCAGCGAAAAAATTCATTCAAAATATAATATTGTACACCAGCATCTTTATTTAGCGTTTTAAGCTTGGAAAGACAGCCAGAATACAAATTTTTAAAAATTGATGAATTTCAATACTTTAACATTGCAGTTCAGTATAATTTAGCTAATTCTACCTAAATATGACAAAATCAGCGAAAAAATTCATTCAAAATATAATATTGTACACCAGCATCTTCATTTAGCGTTTTAAGCTTGGAAATACAGCCAGGATACAATTTCCTAAAAATTGATGAATTTCAATACTTTAACATTGCAGTTCAGTATAATTTAGCTAATTCTACCTAAATATGACAAAATCAGCGAAAAAATTCATTCAAAATATAATATTGTACACCAGCATCTTCATTTAGCGTTTTAAGCTTGGAAATACAGCCAGGATACAAATTTTTAAAAATTGATGAATTTCAATACTTTAACATTGCAGTTCAGTATAATTTAGCTAATTCTACCTAAATATGACAAAATCAGCGAAAAAATTCATTCAAAATATAATATTGTACACCAGCATCTTCATTTAGCGTTTTAAGCTTGGAAATACAGCCAGGATACAAATTTTTAAAAATTGATGAATTTCAATACTTTAACATTGCAGTTCAGTATAATTTAGCTAATTCTACCTAAATATGACAAAATCAGCGAAAAAATTCATTCAAAATATAATATTGTACACCAGCATCTTCATTTAGCGTTTTAAGCTTTGAAATACAGCCAGGATACAAATTTTTAAAAATTGATGAATTTCAATACTTTAACATTGCAGTTCAGTATAATTTAGCTAATTCTACCTAAATATGACAAAATCAGCGAAAAAATTCATTCAAAATATAATATTGTACACCAGCATCTTCATTTAGCGTTTTAAGCTTGGAAATACAGCCAGGATACAAATTTTTAAAAATTGATGAATTTCAATACTTTAACATTGCAGTTCAGTATAATTTAGCTGATTCTACCTAAAAATGACAAAATCAGCGAAAAAATTCATTCAAAATATAATATTGTACACCAGCATCTTCATTTAGCGTTTTAAGCTTGGAAATACAGCCAGGATACAAATTTTTAAAAATTGATGAATTTCAATACTTTAACATTGCAGTTCAGTATAATTTAGCTAATTCTACCTAAATATGACAAAATCAGCGAAAAAATTCATTCAAAATATAATATTGTACACCAGCTTTTTCATACGGCGTTTTAAGCTTGGAAATACAGCCAGGATACAAATTCCTAAAAATTGATGATTTTCAATACTTTAACATTGCAGTTCAGTATAATTTAGCTAATTCTACCTAAATATGATAAAATCAGCGAAATAATTCATACAAAATATAATATTGTACACCAGCATCTTCATTTACCGTTTTAAGCTTGGAAATACAGCCAGGATACAAATTCCTAAAAATTGATGAATTTCAATACTTTAACATTGCAGTTCAGTATAATGTAGCTAATTCTACCTAAATATGACAAAATCAGCGAAATAATTCATACAAAATATAATATTGTACACCAGCATCTTCATTTAGCGTTTTAAGCTTGGAAATACAGCCAGGATACAAATTTTTAAAAATTGATGAATTTCAATACTTTAACATTGCAGTTCAGTATAATTTAGCTAATTCTACCTAAATATGACAAAATCAGCGAAAAAATTCGTTCATAATATAATATTGTTCACCAGCTTTTTCATACGGCGTTTTAAGCTTGGAAATACAGCCAGGATACAAATTCCTAAAAATTGATGATTTTCAATACTTTAACATTGCAGTTCAGTATAATTTAGCTAATTCTACCTAAATATGACAAAATCAGCGAAAAAATTCATTCAAAATATAATATTGTACACCAGCATCTTCATTTAGCGTTTTAAGCTTGGAAATACAGCCAGGATACAAATTTTTAAAAATTGATGAATTTCAATACTTTAACATTGCAGTTCAGTATAATTTAGCTAATTCTACCTAAATATGACAAAATCAGCGAAAAAATTCATTCAAAATAGAATATTGTACACCAGCATCTTCATTTAGCGTTTTAAGCTTGGAAATACAGCCAGGATACAAATTTTTAAAAATTGATGAATTTCAATACTTTAACATTGCAGTTCAGTATAATTTAGCTAATTCTACCTAAATATGACAAAATCAGCGAAAAAATTCATTCAAAATATAATATTGTACACCAGCATCTTCATTTAGCGTTTTAAGCTTGGAAATACAGCCAGGATACAATTTCCTAAAAATTGATGAATTTCAATACTTTAACATTGCAGTTCAGTATAATTTTGCTAATTCTACCTAAATGTGACAAAATCAGCGAAAAAATTCTTTCAAAATATAATATTGTACACCAGCATCTTCATTTAGCGTTTTAAGCTTGGAAATACAGCCAGGATACAAATTTTTAAAAATTGATGAATTTCAATACTTTAACATTGCAGTTCAGTATAATTTAGCTAATTCTACCTAAATATGACAAAATCAGCGAAAAATTTCGTTCATAATATAATATTGTACACCAGCTTTTTCATACGGCGTTTTAAGCTTGGAAATACAGCCAGGATACAAATTCCTAAAAATTGATGATTTTCAATACTTTAACATTGCAGTTCAGTATAATTTAGCTAATTCTACCTAAATATGACAAAATCAGCGAAATAATTCATACAAAATATAATATTGTACACCAGCATCTTCATTTACCGTTTTAAGCTTGGAAATACAGCCAGGATACAAATTCTAAAAATTGATGAATTTCAATACTTTAACATTGCAGTTCAGTATAATTTAGCTAATTCTACCTAAATATGACAAAATCAGCGAAATAATTCATACAAAATATAATATTGTACACCAGCATCTTCATTTAGCGTTTTAAGCTTGGAAATACAGCCAGGATACAAATTTTTAAAAATTGATGAATTTCAATACTTTAACATTGCAGTTCAGTATAATTTAGCTAATTCTACCTAAATATGACAAAATCAGCGAAAAAATTCATTCAAAATATAATATTGTACACCAGCATCTTCATTTAGCGTTTTAAGCTTGGAAATACAGCCAGGATACAAATTTTTAAAAATTGATGAATTTCAATACTTTAACATTGCAGTTCAGTATAATTTAGCTAATTCTACCTAAATATGACAAAATCAGCGAAAAATTTCGTTCATAATATAATATTGTACACCAGCTTTTTCATACGGCGTTTTAAGCTTGGAAATACAGCCAGGATACAAATTCTAAAAATTGATGATTTTCAATACTTTAACATTGCAGTTCAGTATAATTTAGCTAATTCTACCTAAATATGATAAAATCAGCGAAATAATTCATACAAAATATAATATTGTACACCAGCATCTTCATTTACCGTTTTAAGCTTGGAAATACAGCCAGGATACTAATTTTTAAAAATTGATGAATGTCAATACTTTAACATTGCAGTTCAGGATAATTTAGCTAATTCTACCTAAATATGACAAAATCAGCGAAAAAATTCATTCAAAATATAATATTGTACACCAGCATCTTCATTTAGCGTTTTAAGCTTGGAAATACAGCCAGGATACAAATTTTTAAAAATTGATGAATTTCAATACTTTAACATTGCAGTTCAGTATAATTTAGCTAATTCTACCTAAATATGACAAAATCAGCGAAAAAATTCATTCAAAATAGAATATTGTACACCAGCATCTTCATTTAGCGTTTTAAGCTTGGAAATACAGCCAGGATACAAATTCCTAAAAATTGATGAATTTCAATACTTTAACATTGCAGTTCAGTATAATTTAGCTAATTCTACCTAAATATGACAAAATCAGCGAAAAAATTCATTCAAAATATAATATTGTACACCAGCATCTTCATTTAGCGTTTTAAGCTTGGAAATACAGCCAGGATACAAATTTTTAAAAATTGATGAATTTCAATACTTTAACATTGCAGTTCAGTATAATTTAGCTAATTCTACCTAAATGTGACAAAATCAGCGAAAAAATTCTTTCAAAATATAATATTGTACACCAGCATCTTCATTTAGCGTTTTAAGCTTGGAAATACAGCCAGGATACAAATTTTTAAAAATTGATGAATTTCAATACTTTAACATTGCAGTTCAGTATAATTTAGCTAATTCTACCTAAATATGACAAAATCAGCGAAAAAATTCGTTCATAATATAATATTGTTCACCAGCTTTTTCATACGGCGTTTTAAGCTTGGAAATACAGCCAGGATACAAATTCCTAAAAATTGATGATTTTCAATACTTTAACATTGCAGTTCAGTATAATTTAGCTAATTCTACCTAAATATGATAAAATCAGCGAAATAATTCATTCAAAATATAATATTGTACACCAGCATCTTCATTTACCGTTTTAAGCTTGGAAATACAGCCAGGATACAAATTCCTAAAAATTGATGAATTTCAATACTTTAACATTGCAGTTCAGGATAATTTAGCTAATTCTACCTAAATATCACAAAATCAGCGAAAAAATTCTTTCAAAATATAATATTGTACACCAGCATCTTCATTTAGCGTTTTAAGCTTGGAAATACAGCCAGGATACAAATTTTTAAAAATTGATGAATTTCAATACTTTAACATTGCAGTTCAGTATAATTTAGCTAATTCTACCTAAATATGACAAAATCAGCGAAAAAATTCATTCAAAATATAATATTGTACACCAGCATTTTCATAACGCGTTTTAAGCTTGAAAATACAGCCAGGATACAAATTCCTAAAAATTGATGAATTTCATTACTTTAACATTGCAGTTCAGGATAATTTAGCCAATTCTACCTAAAAATGACAAAATCAGCGAAAAAATTCATTCAAAATAGAATATTGTACACCAGCATCTTCATTTAGCGTTTTAAGCTTGGAAATACAGCCAGGATACAAATTTTTAAAAATTGATGAATTTCAATACTTTAACATTGCAGTTCAGTATAATTTAGCTAATTCTACCTAAATATGACAAAATCAGCGAAAAAATTCATTCAAAATATAATATTGTACACCAGCATCTTCATTTAGCGTTTTAAGCTTGGAAATACAGCCAGGATACAAATTTTTAAAAATTGATGAATTTCAATACTTTAACATTGCAGTTCAGTATAATTTAGCTGATTCTACCTAAAAATGACAAAATCAGCGAAAAAATTCATTCAAAATATAATATTGTACACCAGCATCTTCATTTAGCGTTTTAAGCTTGGAAATACAGCCAGGATACAAATTTTTAAAAATTGATGAATTTCAATACTTTAACATTGCAGTTCAGTATAATTTAGCTAATTCTACCTAAATATGACAAAATCAGCGAAAAAATTCGTTCATAATATAATATTGTACACCAGCTTTTTCATACGGCGTTTTAAGCTTGGAAATACAGCCAGGATACAAATTCCTAAAAATTGATGATTTTCAATACTTTAACATTGCAGTTCAGTATAATTTAGCTAATTCTACCTAAATATGACAAAATCAGCGAAATAATTCATTCAAAATATAATATTGTACACCAGCATCTTCATTTAGCGTTTTAAGCTTGGAAATACAGCCAGGATACAAATTTTTAAAAATTGATGAATTTCAATACTTTAACATTGCAGTTCAGTATAATTTAGCTAATTCTACCTAAATATCACAAAATCAGCGAAAAAATTCATTCAAAATATAATATTGTACACCAGCGTCTTCATTTAGCGTTTTAAGCTTGGAAATACAGCCAGGATACAAATTTTTAAAAATTGATGAATTTCAATACTTTAACATTGCAGTTCAGTATAATTTAGCTAATTCTACCTAAATATGACAAAATCAGCGAAAAAATTCGTTCATAATATAATATTGTTCACCAGCTTTTTCATACGGCGTTTTAAGCTTGGAAATACAGCCAGGATACAAATTCCTAAAAATTGATGATTTTCAATACTTTAACATTGCAGTTCAGTATAATTTAGCTAATTCTACCTAAATATCACAAAATCAGCGAAAAAATTCATTCAAAATATAATATTGTACACCAGCGTCTTCATTTAGCGTTTTAAGCTTGGAAATACAGCCAGGATACAAATTTTTAAAAATTGATGAATTTCAATACTTTAACATTGCAGTTCAGTATAATTTAGCTAATTCTACCTAAATATGACAAAATCAGCGAAAAAATTCATTCAAAATAGAATATTGTACACCAGCATCTTCATTTAGCGTTTTAAGCTTGGAAATACAGCCAGGATACAAATTCCTAAAAATTGATGAATTTCAATACTTTAACATTGCAGTTCAGTATAATTTAGCTAATTCTACCTAAATATGACAAAATCAGCGAAAAAATTCATTCAAAATATAATATTGTACACCAGCATCTTCATTTAGCGTTTTAAGCTTGGAAATACAGCCAGGATACAATTTCCTAAAAATTGATGAATTTCAACACTTTAACATTGCAGTTCAGGATAATTTAGCTAATTCTACCTAAATGTGACAAAATCAGCGAAAAAATTCTTTCAAAATATAATATTGTACACCAGCATCTTCATTTAGCGTTTTAAGCTTGGAAATACAGCCAGGATACAAATTTTTAAAAATTGATGAATTTCAATACTTTAACATTGCAGTTCAGTATAATTTAGCTAATTCTACCTAAATATGACAAAATCAGCGAAAAATTCGTTCAAAATATAGTATTGTATACCAGCATGTTCATTTCGCGTTTTAAGCTTGGAAATACAGCCAGGATACAAATTCCTAAAAATTGATGAATTTCAATACTTTAACATTGCAGTTCAGTATAATTTAGCTAATTCTACCTAAATATGATAAAATCAGCGAAATAATTCATACAAAATATAATATTGTACACCAGCATCTTCATTTACCGTTTTAAGCTTGGAAATACAGCCAGGATACAAATTCCTAAAAATTGATGAATTTCAATACTTTAACATTGCAGTTCAGTATAATGTAGCTAATTCTACCTAAATATGACAAAATCAGCGAAATAATTCATACAAAATATAATATTGTACACCAGCATCTTCATTTAGCGTTTTAAGCTTGGAAATACAGCCAGGATACAAATTTTTAAAAATTGATGAATTTCAATACTTTAACATTGCAGTTCAGTATAATTTAGCTAATTCTACCTAAATATGACAAAATCAGCGAAAAAATTCGTTCATAATATAATATTGTTCACCAGCTTTTTCATACGGCGTTTTAAGCTTGGAAATACAGCCAGGATACAAATTCCTAAAAATTGATGATTTTCAATACTTTAACATTGCAGTTCAGTATAATTTAGCTAATTCTACCTAAATATGACAAAATCAGCGAAAAAATTCATTCAAAATATAATATTGTACACCAGCATCTTCATTTACCGTTTTAAGCTTGGAAATACAGCCAGGATACTAATTTTTAAAAATTGATGAATGTCAATACTTTAACATTGCAGTTCAGGATAATTTAGCTAATTCTACCTAAATATCACAAAATCAGCGAAAAAATTCATTCAAAATATAATATTGTACACCAGCGTCTTCATTTAGCGTTTTAAGCTTGGAAATACAGCCAGGATACAAATTTTTAGATCGGAAGAGCGTACGTGTTAACATTGCAGTTCAGTATAATTTAGCTAATTCTACCTAAATATGACAAAATCAGCGAAAAAATTCATTCAAAATATAATATTGTACACCAGCATCTTCATTTAGCGTTTTAAGCTTGGAAATACAGCCAGGATACAAATTCCTAAAAATTGATGAATTTCAATACTTTAACATTGCAGTTCAGTATAATTTAGCTAATTCTACCTAAATATGACAAAATCAGCGAAAAAATTCATTCAAAATATAATATTGTACACCAGCATCTTCATTTAGCGTTTTAAGCTTGGAAATACAGCCAGGATACAAATTTTTAAAAATTGATGAATTTCAATACTTTAACATTGCAGTTCAGTATAATTTAGCTAATTCTACCTAAATATGACAAAATCAGCGAAAAAATTCATTCAAAATATAATATTGTACACCAGCATTTTCATAACGCGTTTTAAGCTTGGAAATACAGCCAGGATACAAATTCCTAAAAATTGATGAATTTCATTACTTTAACATTGCAGTTCAGTATAATTTAGCTAATTCTACCTAAATATGACAAAATCAGCGAAAAAATTCATTCAAAATATAATATTGTACACCAGCATCTTCATTTAGCGTTTTAAGCTTGGAAATACAGCCAGGATACAAATTTTTAAAAATTGATGAATTTCAATACTTTAACATTGCAGTTCAGTATAATTTAGCTAATTCTACCTAAATATGACAAAATCAGCGAAAAAATTCATTCAAAATATAATATTGTACACCAGCATCTTCATTTAGCGTTTTAAGCTTGGAAATACAGCCAGGATACAAATTTTTAAAAATTGATGAATTTCAATACTTTAACATTGCAGTTCAGTATAATTTAGCTAATTCTACCTAAATATGACAAAATCAGCGAAAAAATTCATTCAAAATATAATATTGTACACCAGCATCTTCATTAGCGTTTTAAGCTTGGAAATACAGCCAGGATACAAATTCCTAAAAATTGATGAATTTCAATACTTTAACATTGCAGTTCAGTATAATTTAGCTAATTCTACCTAAATATGACAAAATCAGCGAAAAAATTCATTCAAAATATAATATTGTACACCAGCATCTTCATTTAGCGTTTTAAGCTTGGAAATACAGCCAGGATACAAATTTTTAAAAATTGATGAATTTCAATACTTTAACATTGCAGTTCAGTATAATTTAGCTAATTCTACCTAAATATGACAAAATCAGCGAAAAAATTCATTCAAAATATAATATTGTACACCAGCATTTTCATAACGCGTTTTAAGCTTGGAAATACAGCCAGGATACAAATTCCTAAAAATTGATGAATTTCAATACTTTAACATTGCAGTTCAGTATAATTTAGCTAATTCTACCTAAATATGACAAAATCAGCGAAAAAATTCATTCAAAATAGAATATTGTACACCAGCATCTTCATTTAGCGTTTTAAGCTTGGAAATACAGCCAGGATACAATTTCCTAAAAATTGATGAATTTCAACACTTTAACATTGCAGTTCAGGATAATTTAGCTAATTCTACCTAAATATGACAAAATCAGCGAAAAAATTCATTCAAAATATAATATTGTACACCAGCATCTTCATTTAGCGTTTTAAGCTTGGAAATACAGCCAGGATACAAATTTTTAAAAATTGATGAATTTCAATACTTTAACATTGCAGTTCAGTATAATTTAGCTGATTCTACCTAAAAATGACAAAATCAGCGAAAAAATTCATTCAAAATATAATATTGTACACCAGCATCTTCATTTAGCGTTTTAAGCTTGGAAATACAGCCAGGATACAAATTTTTAAAAATTGATGAATTTCAATACTTTAACATTGCAGTTCAGTATAATTTAGCTAATTCTACCTAAATATGACAAAATCAGCGAAAAATTTCGTTCATAATATAATATTGTACACCAGCTTTTTCATACGGCGTTTTAAGCTTGGAAATACAGCCAGGATACAAATTCCTAAAAATTGATGATTTTCAATACTTTAACATTGCAGTTCAGTATAATTTAGCTAATTCTACCTAAATATGATAAAATCAGCGAAATAATTCATACAAAATATAATATTGTACACCAGCATCTTCATTTACCGTTTTAAGCTTGGAAATACAGCCAGGATACAAATTCTTAAAAATTGATGAATTTCAATACTTTAACATTGCAGTTCAGTATAATGTAGCTAATTCTACCTAAATATGACAAAATCAGCGAAATAATTCATACAAAATATAATATTGTACACCAGCATCTTCATTTAGCGTTTTAAGCTTGGAAATACAGCCAGGATACAAATTTTTAAAAATTGATGAATTTCAATACTTTAACATTGCAGTTCAGTATAATTTAGCTAATTCTACCTAAATATGACAAAATCAGCGAAAAAATTTGTTCATAATATAATATTGTTCACCAGCTTTTTCATACGGCGTTTTAAGCTTGGAAATACAGCCAGGATACAAATTCCTAAAAATTGATGATTTTCAATACTTTAACATTGCAGTTCAGTATAATTTAGCTAATTCTACCTAAATATCACAAAATCAGCGAAAAAATTCATTCAAAATATAATATTGTACACCAGCGTCTTCATTTAGCGTTTTAAGCTTGGAAATACAGCCAGGATACAAATTTTTAAAAATTGATGAATTTCAATACTTTAACATTGCAGTTCAGTATAATTTAGCTAATTCTACCTAAATATGACAAAATCAGCGAAAAAATTCATTCAAAATAGAATATTGTACACCAGCATCTTCATTTAGCGTTTTAAGCTTGGAAATACAGCCAGGATACAAATTCCTAAAAATTGATGAATTTCAATACTTTAACATTGCAGTTCAGTATAATTTAGCTAATTCTACCTAAATATGACAAAATCAGCGAAAAAATTCATTCAAAATATAATATTGTACACCAGCATCTTCATTTAGCGTTTTAAGCTTGGAAATACAGCCAGGATACAAATTTTTAAAAATTGATGAATTTCAATACTTTAACATTGCAGTTCAGTATAATTTAGCTAATTCTACCTAAATGTGACAAAATCAGCGAAAAAATTCTTTCAAAATATAATATTGTACACCAGCATCTTCATTTAGCGTTTTAAGCTTGGAAATACAGCCAGGATACAAATTTTTAAAAATTGATGAATTTCAATACTTTAACATTGCAGTTCAGTATAATTTAGCTAATTCTACCTAAATATGACAAAATCAGCGAAAAAATTCGTTCATAATATAATATTGTACACCAGCTTTTTCATACGGCGTTTTAAGCTTGGAAATACAGCCAGGATACAAATTCCTAAAAATTGATGATTTTCAATACTTTAACATTGCAGTTCAGTATAATTTAGCTAATTCTACCTAAATATGATAAAATCAGCGAAATAATTCATACAAAATATAATATTGTACACCAGCATCTTCATTTACCGTTTTAAGCTTGGAAATACAGCCAGGATACAAATTCCTAAAAATTGATGAATTTCAATACTTTAACATTGCAGTTCAGTATAATTTAGCTAATTCTACCTAAATATGACAAAATCAGCGAAATAATTCATACAAAATATAATATTGTACACCAGCATCTTCATTTAGCGTTTTAAGCTTGGAAATACAGCTAGGATACAAATTTTTAAAAATTGATGAATTTCAATACTTTAACATTGCAGTTCAGTATTATTTAGCTAATTCTACCTAAATATGACAAAATCAGCGAAAAATTCGTTCAAAATATAGTATTGTATACCAGCATGTTCATTTCGCGTTTTAAGCTTGGAAATGCAGCCAGGATACAAATTCCTAAAAATTGATGATTTTCAATACTTTAACATTGCAGTTCAGTATAATTTAGCTAATTCTACCTAAATATGACAAAATCAGCGAAAAAATTCATTCAAAATATAATATTGTACACCAGCATGTTCATTTCGCGTTTTAAGCTTGGAAATACAGCCAGGATACAATTTCCTAAAAATTGATGAATTTCAATACTTTAACATTGCAGTTCAGTATAATTTAGCTAATTCTACCTAAATATGACAAAATCAGCGAAAAAATTCATTCAAAATATAATATTGTACACCAGCATCTTCATTTAGCGTTTTAAGCTTGGAAATACAGCCAGGATACAAATTTTTAAAAATTGATGAATTTCAATACTTTAACATTGCAGTTCAGTATAATTTAGCTAATTCTACCTAAATATGACAAAATCAGCGAAAAAATTCGTTCATAATATAATATTGTTCACCAGCTTTTTCATACGGCGTTTTAAGCTTGGAAATACAGCCAGGATACAAATTCCTAAAAATTGATGATTTTCAATACTTTAACATTGCAGTTCAGTATAATTTAGCTAATTCTACCTAAATATGATAAAATCAGCGAAATAATTCATACAAAATATAATATTGTACACCAGCATCTTCATTTACCGTTTTAAGCTTGGAAATACAGCCAGGATACAAATTCCTAAAAATTGATGAATTTCAATACTTTAACATTGCAGTTCAGGATAATTTAGCTAATTCTACCTAAATATGACAAAATCAGCGAAAAAATTCATTCAAAATATAATATTGTACACCAGCATCTTCATTTAGCGTTTTAAGCTTGGAAATACAGCCAGGATACAAATTTTTAAAAATTGATGAATTTCAATACTTTAACATTGCAGTTCAGTATAATTTAGCTAATTCTACCTAAATATGACAAAATCAGCGAAAAAATTCATTCAAAATATAATATTGTACACCAGCATTTTCATAACGCGTTTTAAGCTTGAAAATACAGCCAGGATACAAATTCCTAAAAATTGATGAATTTCATTACTTTAACATTGCAGTTCAGTATAATTTAGCTAATTCTACCTAAATATGACAAAATCAGCGAAAAAATTCATTCAAAATATAATATTGTACACCAGCATCTTCATTTAGCGTTTTAAGCTTGGAAATACAGCCAGGATACAATTTCCTAAAAATTGATGAATTTCAATACTTTAACATTGCAGTTCAGTATAATTTAGCTAATTCTACCTAAATATGACAAAATCAGCGAAAAAATTCATTCAAAATATAATATTGTACACCAGCATCTTCATTTAGCGTTTTAAGCTTGGAAATACAGCCAGGATACAAATTTTTAAAAATTGATGAATTTCAATACTTTAACATTGCAGTTCAGTATAATTTAGCTAATTCTACCTAAATATGACAAAATCAGCGAAAAAATTCATTCAAAATATAATATTGTACACCAGCATCTTCATTTAGCGTTTTAAGC